>GL379928.1:258479-282602 GCA_000143925.2 Caenorhabditis brenneri | reverse complement strand
TGACGGTCACACTCAGCAACAGCGCTCACGACAAGTGGACTGTTGCTGAGGTAGTCCCGTAGGTTCATGTGCATAAGGTTGAAGATGGCTTTGGACTGCTTATAACACTCTTTGATGTCTTCTTCGTCGTTGGATGTGAGGATGACGTTGTCGACGTACAGATTTTCCTTGATCCTTTCGTTGAGGCTGTGGTCGTTGACTTCCAGGTAGCGGAGGATCGTGACGGCCAGAAGGAATGGCGATGAAGATACTCCAAAGGGCAGTCTCGTGAAGCGAAACGCTCTTAGATTATCTTCTGTGTATCCTTTGCTGGGGTCTTCTAGCCAAAGGAACTTGGTGACATCTCTGAACTGCTCCTGAATCCGTACTTGGTGAAAGGCTCGTTTGATGTCTGACATCAGCAGGAACTTGCTGAGGCGACTCCTTATCATGATTCCAAGTATTGACTGAAGGATTGAAGGTCCGGGGTGGAGACAGTCGTTGAGCGATAGTTCGTTCTTCATGTGGGAAGATGCGTCTAGAACTATTCTCAATTTCGTTGTCAGAGAGTCCTCCTTGACGACAACGCGGTGGGGAATGAAATATTCCGGTCCGTCGGGCTTGGAGCTGAGGGGAATCTGTTCTACGATTCCCTCTTCCAATTGCTTCGTGATGATGTCGTGGTACTCCTTTCGGTCTTCTGTCTTTGCCAGTTGTCGTTCGAGAAGAGATTGGAGTCTTCTTTTTGCCACCGGAAAGTTGTTTCTGAGCTCGGTTTGTCTACCGTTGAAGGGCAAGGTTACGTAGATCTTATTGTCCTTATCCATGATGGCTGACTTTTTGAACTCCGATATTAGGTCTGCATTTAGAGCATCCTTGGAGTCCTTGACGGTTGGCGGCAACAAGCCGAGTACGTCAAGTGTCCAGAGGCGCTCCAACTGCTTATCCAATTTCCTGGAAGATACGTTGTTGGGGTTGTCCTCATCTGCAGGGACCGCTGTCACGTCTTCGATACTGATGGTGTTAATCCAGATTTCCTTTGTGTCGTCCGATATGCTTAGGGGCTTGTTCTTGTCTATCGGGACGAAGGAGTCATCCAGAATTGGTGGATGGTGTACGAATCCAATCAGTAGGTGTTCAATCGCTCTTCTGCTGGGGAGGTAGACGAGATTTGCCTTCTGTATGTCCTTAACTTTGTTCAACACGTTATTGCCCAATATCATGTCGATTCGCTGGCCGTCGAAATCTTGTAGGTTCGTGACTCCCTCACAATCAAATCCATTTCTTCGTATGAATGATTGGTCCTCGAGAGTATGCTCAGGCGCACTGAAGATGACGTTCATTTTGTTGTAGCTGGGAAGACATGTCGTCCACGAGTTTCCGCTTAGGTCCAGAAGCTCGAGTCGGTAAAATGTACACCATTTCTCTTCAGTTTGACCAACGAAACCAGAATAGAGCATTTTCCTTCTTCCCACAATTTGGAGTTGCAGTTTTTTCGCTGCTTGTGTTGAGATGATTGAAGTCTGTGCTCCAGAATCGACGAGAGCCAACAGTGTTCCTCCAGTCGGCGTGTGTAGCTGGATGAAGGGTAGTTGAGCTTGGGTGTCCGAGACTTTGTAGATCCTCATTCTGATTGGCTCTTGACGCTGCGGAACGTTGTCAAGATGGTTGAAAGTATCCAGAAAATGGGAGAACTCTTCGGACTTTGTGAAGGCGTTGCATACGATTGTGGACGGCAATAATCTGATCACGTCCTGCTCTTCCAACAAGGAAGTAGTAGAACACGAGTCTGATTCGTCATCGTCCTCTTCGTCATCGGAAACTTGGATAGCGTTGACTGTTATGGAAGGTTGAGGCAATTGGGGATTGATGTTTGAAGCGGCTGGGGAGTGATCAGTTGATTCCTGATGGGAAGGCTTAGAGTTCGGGGGTTTCAGCCCCTGCTCCTCGAAATAACTGCTGCTCCAAATCCTCATCGTCTTCCAAGTTGACGTATTCCAAGACGTTGATGCTGATGTTTGTCCTGAGAAGTGGACAGTGTCCAGTGAAGTGGCGCTTCTGACAGTTGACGCAGTTGAATCTGGATTTGCAATCAACGACTGTGTGCCTTTCGGAAAGACAGTTGTAGCACAAGACCTTCTTCTGAACGGCTTCTCTTTTTTGTTCGCATGGAATTTTGCATTCTGCCGCACAGTGATCGTCTTCGTCGCAGTATCTGCAGGGTTTCTCTTTGCTTGGGGCCACGAATGCTGATTTTGCTTTCGCTCCTTTGGTTCTTGCTAAGGTCTGCGACGTCCGAGCTTGGCTTTTGCTGACTGCATTGATGGCGATGCTATTGACGTAGTTCTCGTCATATCCTAGGGACAGCTTGGGAGATGACTTTCCTGATCCTGTTTCTGTAGCGACGATGTCGTAGATTTTGTTCATGACGTCGTTCAATGATGGCTGTCCGTAGCTGAGCATCTTCATTGTGGCGCGTCTCAACTCGTTAGGCAGTTTATCGGCGAGTGCAGCGATGAAGAATCTATCGTTCGGGTTGACTCCAAAACTTTGCAGTTTGTAAGCCAACGTGGAATATGTGTTGAGTGAACTTTGAAGTTTCTCCAAGTTGTTTGCTGGGAATGTGATGCGCTCGATATCCTTCCTCATGAGATTGAACTGCGAGTAGTGCCTATTGAATTGACGCTCCAGATTGTGCCGAATCATTTGATATTTCTCCTCCGATATCTCTGTTGTTTGGTGCTCTCTGGCCAGAGCTGAGGGCAGAAGATTCGTGAGGATAGTTTGCTTCATTTGGACGTCGGCGAACGAGTTGTTGTGAACCAAAGAGTCAAATTGAGCCATAAAGGTGGCGTAGTCGCATGCTTCCCCGGAAAACGGTTTCAGTGCTGACATGGCTGACGTGAGGAAAGAAGACTTCGCTTGTGAAATTCTGATGTCCATCTCAAGGTCTTCTCTGGATGTTCTTTGGTTGTCGGCCATTGGGTTGCTTTGGTTGAAACCATTGTTGCCGTTGAACATGTTGGTTCTCGGGTTGTATCCGGTGTTGAACCTTGTGCTGCCACCTGGGTTGGATCTGTTGTTGAATCCTGTGTTGTAACCATAGTTGAATCCTGTGTTGAAGCTTGGGTTAAATCCCGGCGCGTTGGATCCAACTGACTGAGGATTCGTTGGGAAATGAGGAGTTCTGGATGCGTTTCCTGTCCCATTGCTGGATGGTGAAGCTCCATGACTGTGTGGCGTGTTGCCGCTGCTTGTATTGGAGCTGAAGCTATTGGCGTGACCACCGTCATTGCGACCAGAGTTTTCCAGAAACGACAACACACGGCTAAGGGTATCCTCTATTTTGTCCATCCGTTGTTGAGTGTTGACGTCTTGTTGTTGTCCTCCAGGAGTGGCTTGAGGACCATGGTTGTCCGTCTGGCTCCCATTGCTTCCGCCGTCGCTTTGACGTTGATCCTGAGAGCTATCCGTGGAGTCATGGTGCATGTTCCCAGGCAGGCTTGGCGCCGGACGGCCGCGACAAGCGGTGTCCACAGCGTTTAGCTTCTGCTGGAGCATGTCCATCTTTTCCGCGATCTGTTCGTAGAGCTGTGGAAACTCTACTGACACCAGATGATCTCTCAATTCCTTCTCGAGTTGTTGTCTCTCGTCCGTGGTTGAGTTGGGCTTCTCGTTGACGATCGCTTGGATGTCCGGCTCACAGCTGTCCATTTTTTCCTTGCAGCCAGTCAAGTTGTTGATCGAGTTGCGCAGATTGTTGGCTAAGGCGACGTCATCGGGAATTTCCAGCAGGGTGTTGGCCTCGGTGATGGTGCTCTCGGCTTTGTTGGCTGCTAGCGTCGCCTTCCGTTTGAAGTTTGTCACATTAGTCTTGCTCATGATTGCTCAAGAAGATGTTTTTGTCCAAGTTTTGCTGAAATCAAAACAAGTTGAGCAATTGACTTGGCTTTGGCAAGAGGTTGACGATGAGCGAGAGCGAGAGACGGGTGACGTGACGAACGAAAGAACAAGGAAGGGAGTAGAAAAATAAAATAAAAAAATTAGTGATAGCCGATTGTTGGGCTAAAGGCTGCACTAGCCCTCATGAACGACAAGCCATGAGGATCTAGATTCTCCAGCAACCCGAGCAACCAGCTAAGCACTATATGTTCCTCAGGTTTAGTGACGTCCTTTTGTGCTCATGAACCTCAGAGAGGTGAAGTGGAGGAGCTGAAGGCCGCACTAGATGAGGGTTTGTTAGTTTCCGGAGGCGGTGGGAAGGAATCCATTGATGTGTGGATATTTTGAGTCCGGTTTTTAGGAGAGTGGGCTCCGTTGGAGAATTGGGTCCATGTTTTAGGATTACTTGATCCGTGGGAGAATGGGGTCCCGGTTTTAGGATTTCTTGATCCGTGGGAGAATGGGGTCCCGGTTTTAGGATTGCTTGATCCGTTGGAGTATTGGGTCCAGGTTTCAGGATTGCTTGATCCGTGGGAGAATGGGGTCCCGGTTTCAGGATTACTTGATCCGTTGGAGTATTGGGTCCAGGTTTCAGGATTGCTTGATCCGTTGGAGTATTGGGTCCAGGTTTCAGGATTGCTTGATCCGTGGGAGAATGGGGTCCCGGTTTTAGGATTACTTGATCCGTGGGAGAATAGGGTCCCGTCGAATTGGTGATGCCAATCCGTCCACATCGTCCAGTTGTGCGTTGACTGTCCTCGTTCACCCCCATGGGCGATCAGCACCGAGGATCACTAGCTTATGAATCTAAGTCTGTTGCGCTAAGGTGTTATTTGACTAGAAACTAAGACTAATGGGATGTGAATGTTTACTAGTGGTGTGGATTTTTGAGTCCAACCTGCTGATTGTGGGGACACTAGTAAAGTGGCGCATATGAATTTGCGATATGCTATTCCCCACCCTTTTTTGGGGGAACGCTACAAGACTAACCTATTTGGTTTAGCGCTAGCTACGCCATTTAATTGACCCTAAGAGTAAGTAAAAACTAGAGCGCAGAGAAGAGGAAGTTGATCGGACTTCCCAAGCTAAGGCCTAAAAGTTACCTAAACTTATGTGCTTAAATAGGAACTAGGCAGCAGACAAAATCTCGCTCCACAGCTTTCAGCTTGGCAGGCTTCTTGCTGAGGATTGAGCTAAAGTGGCGAGCGACTACAGGCTTGACAGTTAACCTAAGAAGCTTACTAAACCTAGTATTAGACTTGATGGCGTTATTGGGACCGGCGTTAAATTCTTACTTTGCTTCGAAATAAACGCGTGTTTTGAGACCTAAACCTAAGCGCGCTAGGATTAACCGACTATCGCTGAATCCGATATACGATATCGATGCTCTCCAGCTGGGTTGACGCTAGGTGTAGTTGAGTTGGATGCCTCATCTCCTGTCGAGTTGCACGATGGCTGCCACGATCTCGCATCCACGATCCATAATGACGTCCGACTTCCACGGCTTGGCATCGAGCCAAGTTTTCCAGTCATACACATTTTCCTGGATATCTGTCTTCTTTTGCTCTTCAACCGAAGGAATCAGCTTTGATGGAGTGATTGAAGCTGAGTGAAGAGACGTTGACTAGTGTCCTGATGTTGATTCTCTTCCTGTGAGCCTTGACGACCGATTTTCTCCGGGGAAAGAGAAACAGAATCATCGAAGACAAGTCGAGGATTTCTGAGCCTCTTATCCTAGGATTAACCAATCTCTTCTTGTTTTTCGTCCATCGCTCCAGGTTTTCGGCGTTTTTCGTTGAAAAATTGCATCATTCTGGAGTTTTCGACGAAGTTGATGGCTCTTTGACGTTTTTTCGCATCCATTCCGGTTGTTGAAGAGCTGAGGAAGTTGAATGGAAGTTCCACAAGCTATTCTCGACTCCTTTTGACAACATCCCACTATCGCCGCCAAAAAATCGATAATTGCCTCGTCGACGAAGAAATCCGAGTCGTTGAGGCCAAATAGCTTGCTTTGGAGAAATCCTTCGAAAAATTTGCCTGGTATGACCAGATTGTTCCCGTTTCTCGACTTGTTCGAGAGTTTCGCTGTTTTTGCACGACAAGCGCTACTCGCAACTAGCTCCCGAACTGTTCCAGCTGGCAATTCGAGAAAGCGCATTCTTGCCAGCAACTGCGACAAGCAGAACTGATCAAGAACAGCAAAAACGAATTACCAGCATCCTTATCCACTGATCGATCGCCATTATCCTTCGCAGAACATCAATCACCATGGGTCCTCTTCCAGAAAAAAAATTTCGAAATTGCATCATTCTTCTTTTTCTTCCTTTCCCGTCGATGCATCATGTGGCGGCGCGATCTTTCGGCTGGTGAACCTCTGTTATCGAGCCGGCCTATTGATGTTCAGTGTTGTGGACGATGTTGAACGAGAAGTTGTTTCTTCACTGCTTTATTGTTGGGGCGTCGGAGAAAGTTTAGGCCAAACAATTGAAGTGGTGGAGTTGGGGTGGTTCAGGTAGAGTTAACGCTTAGGGCGATAACAATTCAGCGAATAATAGCTAGGGGGAACACGAATAAGTTCAGACGAACATATTTGAGAGAAGCGGGACGGGGAGTCAACAATTAGCGAAGACTAATTAGAGAACTAACTGAAGAACTGAGGGGAAAAGGGGCACACACGAAGGGGGCGGGGCAAAGAAATGTTCGAGAAGAAAGTTCAGCGAAACAAGAGAAAGAGAGGGGGGAGGCGAGAGGGCGCAGAGAAAAGGGGAAACAAGTAAACAAACAAGTAAACAAATAATCGGCGGGCGACGAAGAGCAATTATAATGTGTCCGGTGGAGCGCATTTGCATTATTCGTGAAGAGAAGGCTGCAGGCGTGAAATGAGCGAATATTGCGAATGAAAGCCGGCGAATTTACCGCAGAGAGCCGCATAAAAGACAGAAATACGACAAGTATTTCGAATCAATTACAGACTCAAGCGATAAACGTGAACATCATTGTAAAGGTCGTGGTTGTAGTGGAGCTACGGCCGCGACATTTACAATGTTTTGCTGAACGTTTCTTTAGTTGACAACTTTCTGGTAAAATTGATGACAACCGAGATTAACTACATTAAACATACAGTGTTAGAAGTGCTTCAACTGAAAAAGTTAGTGGTACTTTGTTCCCTGATCAAAAAACATGGAATCAGTATGATAAAGTATGATAAGTCAAACTCTTTATTCTATTCGATTGAAAGGCATGGAATTGCAGAGTTTCTGGAAATCTGCAATAGAGGTGAGCCCAAGCTGGAGCAGCATTACTCAATTGTTTTGAGATGTTCAAAAAATTTTCATTTTGTTCTCAGTGTTATATTCACACAGAAAAATACAACCACAAATAATTATCCAATTCTTTCTACTGATACATTCGAGATACTTTTCACCTCAAAGGTTGATCTTGATTTCAAAGAAAAAAATCGAACACTTCCGCCCCCTTCACCAACGATAAAATATCATTTTATGGGTTCGAAGGGGTTTTCATTGCCTCTCTCCCCCACAGCCGCCTACGCCTAATAGAAAAATGTCGGGGTATATAAGGAAGAACTCCATCGTTGAAACCATAATTTCTACAGCTTCTGAAGCTTACTAGAACAACTATGATTTTCGAACCACCAATCTCGCACTTCCCAGCCGCTTGTGAACCCAAAAGAGTCGAGCAGAAAAATTCCAAAACAAGTGGGATTCAACTTCATCTCAACCGCGAGATAAGCTCAATGAACAAGGCTCTGGGGGCATCGGGCAATGGTAAGTGATCTAGAAAAAAATGCTGTAATGGTGCCTAGAATGGGGAATTATCTTCTATTCAAAAAAAAACATTTTTTCCAGACAACAAGTCCACTGGCCTCTTCGATTCGTTCAAAACCAAGTTCTCGGTATCATCAAACATTCTCGACAAGTCTTCTCGATTGGATATTGGATCGTCTCTTGTGGAGAAGGTTTCAAATGTTGCTTCCGGACCATTCAAATTGTCCTTGTGAATTTTGTGACAATTTTGGTTTTTAATGAAGTTCTGAACATTCAAACTGTTCTATTTATTTGGGCGATGCTTGATTTGTTTGAACCATACCTCAAAACAGACTAAAAGCCCCGAAATCCTGCCAATTCATCAACAACATATCCCCACTACTCTCAATAGGCGTTCTCGAAATTTGATGACGAAAATTCAAATCTGGACATTCTCGATTCAAATTTTACATCAAATTGTTCTACTTATTCTCGTGATGCTTGATTTGTTTAACAAATACCGCAAAACGGACTAAAAGCCCCAAAATCCTGCCAATTCATCACCAACATATCCCCACTACCCTCAATAGTCGCTCTCGGAAAATTATGAAAAAAAAGTCGAATTTGGACATTCTCGATTCAATATTTACATCAAACTGTTCTAAGTATTCTCGCAATGCTTGATTTGCTTGAAAAACACCCAAAAACAGACTGAAGGCCCCAAAATCCTGCCATTTCATCAAATCATATCCCCACTACTCTCAATAGTCACTCTCGGAAATTTGATGACGAGAATTCGAATTTGGACATTCTCGATTCAAATTTTACATCAAACTGTTCTACTTATTGTTGCGATGCTTGATTTGTTTGGAACATACCTCAAAACCAACTAAAAGTCTCAAAATCCAGCCAATTCATCAACAGCATATCCCCACTACTCTCAATAGTCGCCCTCGGAAATTTGATGACGAAAAATCGAATTTAAACATTCTCGATTCAAATTTTACATCAAACTGTTCTACTTATTGTTGCGATGCTTGATTTGTTTGGAACATACCTCAAAACCAACTAAAAGTCTCAAAATCCAGCCAATTCATCAACAGCATATCCCCACTACTCTCAATAGTCGCCCTCGGAAATTTGATGACGAAAAATCGAATTTAAACATTCTCGATTCAAACTTTACATCAAACTGTTCTACTTATTGTTGCGATGCTTGATTTGTTTGGAACATACCTCAAAACCAACTAAAAGTCTCAAAATCCAGCCAATTCATCAACAGCATATCCCCACTACTCTCAATAGTCGCTCTCGGGAATTTATGGAAAAAATTCAAATTTAGACATTCTCGATTCAAATTTCACATCAAACTGTTCTACTTATTCTCGCGATGCTTGATTTGTTCAAAGCTGATATAATCGAGACGGTATGCGGTCTTGTTGAAAAGCTATCAGAGGAGGGCATTGACAAATTGAGAGCCATGGAGAAGTAAACGCATTAAGACTGAATCTTAACAAAAAATCTACATCGAGACATATTGAAAAGGCAGTTTTACCTCAATAAAGATACCTGAAAACATCTATTAGATTAAAACTCAAGAAGAAAGTTATTCATGAAATCAAAAATCGTCGGAAACTGTTATAACGGACCTGTCAAATATGATAAGCGACTTCCAGTAAGCAAAAAACATCATGGAATAACTGAAAACAAATGATTCAAGGTTTTATTATTTGTAACTGCTGTATCTTTTTCTAGGTCGAGCTGTGTGAGTTCGACAGGTTGATTTGAGTAATAATTTGTACAAAATGTTCACTTAAATCATTTTTTTCATTCAGACCTCAATACGGAACAGTGCAGTTTTTTTTGTAAGAAAGGATGCTAAACAGCTGTATTGTACTTGTGCTGATAAATAAGATAAGATTTTTTATAAGACACTTCATTATTGATAGAATTATGTTAACATGCTGAATAGTTACAATACAGTGAATATTATAAAAATTCTGATTGAGATGCATGCAGTTTTTATTTTCAGCGGCCACTTGAGAGTGCATCACTATCAAAAAGAAAAAGAAAAGATTAACGTATCATAGTGAACAACTTTTTGTTTGCATTGCTTGCACGTACAGTTGCACCTTTCCCATCTCCTCTTCTGATTATCTTCTTTGATTTCTCGTAATGAATTATGTTGCATCCAGTTCTGGAATTTCTCAAAAAATATAGAGTTTGTCAAAAGTCCAAAAATTTTACCTGTCAGACAGCTCTGCCAGAATTTTTTCAATATCAACTTCTTCTATCAATTCAACAGCCAATTCTTGAAGTGTTTCAAGGTTCCCATCGATCCAGTTAATCAAAAATTCCTTCATATCCTTATTAGTCATTCCATTTCCTATTAAATGTACTCTACTGCATTTTGAACTCAATAGGTCTTTCAAAGTAAACCCGTCAGAATTTTGAACTACCAAGTTCTTGGCTTCGAATGCGCAATCTACAGGAAGCCTTCTATTCAGGGGTCCCCTAGAGCGAATTTCTTCGTACTTGATGTTACGGAACATATTTTGCAAGTCAACATCACTGAATAACTCGATTTTGTTGACTGATAGGCTTCGTTTAGCTTCCGAAGAAGACTTCACAACATCAACGGCGTTTTCTAAGAGTCTAGAAAATTTCGAACCGTCTACTTCTTCCGGATTCGCATCTAAAATTATGTCATCCAGTTTGAATTCTTGAGCAAAGTGGCGGCTCAAAAACTGGAATCCGAATTCGATATCCTTCCAAAAAGTGCGAAATGTAGTTTTTGAATCAATGATAATCGGAACTTTCAAGTCTCCGAATCGCATGGTTCTATGTTCTTCACTGACTAAATCACCAATGGGATTTATACGGAATTCGAAACTCAAAAGTCGGCACAATGATCGAGTTTGGCAACCGGGTATATATATAAAATCAAATTGCAAAGATAGTTTTTTCGAAACCACTATTTTCATGCTTTTAGTGACGTCTCCCAAGTTCTCGAGACTTTCCAAACGAGCCATATTGAGCCTGGAACAATACTGATAAGTAAAGGAGGACTAAAGTCCCATCTTCCACTTCAATCCCAAAACGCGTACTGAAAATGTTTCATTTTTCCCTTTTCTCTTTTGTTTTCAACTGTTTTTCGAAATTTCACATCTTATCATTATTTTAGTACTAGTAAGGTACATTTTCATCGGAAGAAAACGAAGATTAGGAGTGAAACCAGTCGGTGGCGCCGCCTGACGGCAGCTCACCTCCTTTTCGTTCGTCGCAGTGCTCCTCAATGAGGGTTTAGTGATGTAGTACCTGTGATGTAGTGATGTAGTACCTAAGTACCTAAGTGTGCGGTGATGTGATGTACCTAAGCCTTTTTTTGCAGTGATACACTCTGAAATTTCGAATTCCCGCCAAAATTTTTTGAAACTAAAATTCCCGCCAAAATTATTATATGTTTTGACGTTTCTGGAAGTTTCTATAAGTTTCTAGAAAGAGGGAGAATGTTCTGGGAAATTATCCATCAAGGGATTGTCTTTCAAGTTTTCGGATTACTGTAACTACCGTCACCATACAGTAATCCGAGCTCTAAACATCATTGAATCGAAGCGCTTGGGGATACATGACCGTGTGCCAAGTGGGGTACCGAACGATTCAAAGTCTCAAAAGTTATTCAGTAATAAGCGCTGAACACGTACATACAGACACACACAGACATAGCTTGTTGTTCAGTATATAGAAAAGACAAAGAATGCCATCTAAAACTGTTCTGCAAAGATTCAAAGTAGTTTACCTGTCTACAGCATCCAATCCGTCTATTTCTTCTTTTGACTGTTTCCGCATCGATACCGGGTTTCTAGTTGTATTCACAAGTTTACACGTTTTACGGCTAGACAATGCCAGATTGATTCTGTAATTTGGAATTTTCGGAAACATCTGAAACATTCAATGAAACTTACACATCAGATTTGTCGATGGTTACAATTACTTCACGAAGAGCAACGTACGGGAGACGAAGAAGGGGGAATCGATTCATATTCGGTTTACAAGGGAGATGGAGAGGAAGAATCGTGTTTGAATGACGGGCTGAGGAGGGTTGGCTGCCAGGTCACACCATTTATTTCCCGATGGGACCCTGCATAGCCTGTTTTCTGCAGAAATGTATGCGCCTTTAAACATCTGTCCCTTCTAAGACGGTTCTGTTTGGGATTGCACTGTCTGTCCTTACATTAGTCGCTTGTTTGATCTGCTGCCCCGTCTGACCTCGTTCACCGTAAAGAAAAGTCAATCCTCTGTACAACAGTGACTTACAATAGACCAGACTGTTAGACCCGAAATCAGGAGAGCGTTACCAGAGAGAGAAAACGTTTTTGGTTGAGCTATTCGCATTTGAACTTACTGGTTTTGTATGTAGCATGACCGTGTGTACACGCACTGGCCGAGATTTGAAATCAAAAGCGCATCTGCAAAAGAAAAGTGGAAATATGAACCTTTAGCTCAACTATACGAATTTGGACTTTCGATTCTGCTATATAGAAATGTATTTCTTGGTTTTATAGAGAGTGATTAGAAGCTGGGGCGTTTTCTGATTAAACTTTGTTTTTTTTTGAATTTCGGTGAAATGCACTAATGGAAAAATAATTTAAAACGTATGAAAATAGAAAATTAAACACGTGAGATATGAAATGCATGACAGAAGAAGGGCAATTATCATCGACTAATTCAACACCCCAGAAAAAACCAGAAAAAAGAATGTTGTTTCATCGTCTGAAATCTCTGAAAATTGAATGCCTTTTTTCCTAACTTATGCATTCAATGTTCAAAAAGGTAAACAAAAAATAGTTCGCAAGAGCTGAACAATAAAAGTGAATTTGTCGAGCAGTTATATATTATTTTATTATTCAAAAACTGTCAAATACCACAGGGATATACAATAGGAAACATACATAAAATTAGGCAATACATAGTTTGTAAAAGCAAAAACACACAAGAACTTGAGTAAGAACAACAAAACAACAAAATAAGAATAGAGGTACATTTGAGTAAAGCTGCGAAAATGTCCCCATAATTGAGTGCAACTCTAAACCAGGATTTTAAAAAATCCGTGAAGTTGACCCGTTACAAATAGACCCGAACCATCTTGCTCCGTTGTCTAGTGCATAAGTAACATCTGATGGAACACACCTGTAAAAAATTCCTTTTTTGAGTAATTATAAGAATTGTTCTTAGGTTCTGAGAACCACAGTTCAAATTTCAGGAGGCCCAAAAATTTCTCTATTCAATGAATTATGAGAGATCAAAAGTTATTTTTGAAAGTAAAAATGAATTCAAAAAACCTGATTCTTACCGGATAATTTGTTCCATTCAAGGTTTATACTTGATTAAAATTAGTAAAACCAGTTGATGATCCAAAAAAAAACAATTTCTGCAGTTTATGTAATTTTTCTTCACATAAGGATGAAATACTGACTAACCTTGAACCGTAGTATACTCGTGGTATTTTATGATTAGATATGAACAGCAATAAATGAATAAAAATTAAAAATAATCATAGTTTCCTCTCTCCAATAGCCCATCAAACCCAGATAGGCACACCAAAAAAGGAGAGAAGGAGTAGTCCACCAAACACAAGGTAAGACAACAATAAAATGAGGTGGGAAATATTCCACAACAAGGAGAGAAAGCTAGAGTTTAGATCATGATTAGAGACCCAGGAAATCAGAGAGCGTTATCAGTAAAAGAAGAGTCATTGGCCGAGCTATACGAATTTGAACTCACTGAATTTGTATGTAGCATGATTATGTGTACATGCGCTAACCAAGACATATAATTAAAAGCGGATCAGCATAAGAGAAATCGAAATATGAACCTCTAGCTCAACTATACGAATTTGTACTTTTGATTCTAAAAAGGATTAGAATTGCATATATTCAGAAAAGTGTTATTAGAGGAAATGGAAATATGAAAATATGAATTTACTAATTGTATGTAGTCTGATTTGAGGCTCATGATCTTGTGAATATGTTTTGGTGGACATTTACAATCAGAAACGTATCAGAAGGAATAAAATGGAAATATGTACCTTTCAGATCAACTATACAAATTTGTTCTTCTTATTCGAATATATCAATATGAATACCCAGGTTTTTGTGGTATGATTAGCGTTTCCAGGCTATACAAATATGAACTTACCGGTGTCTGGTTTGAATTCTTAATCTTGTGAATATGCATCAGTGGAATAGATATTAGAAACGTAGGATATCAAATGCATACCTGAAAAAGTGGAATCCTTAATTCGAAATTCTAAAGAAACTTCTGAGTGGGAAAATTGTCTTTATATTTCTCAGGGGTGTGCGGAACGAAACTCCGACCTTTTTGAATTTTTTCATGAGTTTTGAAACCCGTTTATTCGTCTTTTAAGAATTGTGTTTAATTTTTCAATAAAACGTGTGCAAATTGACTAGATATCTGGATGAAAAAAACGGATAAAATAAAATAAAAACTATTCAGAAAATCTCGAAAATTCTGAATTTTGAAAACCGAAATATATTGATATCCAGAAATTCCGAAGACTCAGAAAACGGAAAATGTCGAGATTCCGAATTTCCAAAAGTGGAAAATCGGGATATTCCGAGAAAGCTCTGAAACAAGTAACTCCAGCAATTGTTGAATCTTTGAAATTTGGAAACCCAATTTTTTATTTCAAATTTATTTATTCAATGTTCAGAATTGTTTCGATTAAGAAGTTAACAAAAACCTAGGATTAAAAGAATTCCTTGCGCACTCGCAGTTTGTGATTAAAGTACACTTTCTAATGATTAGGACAAAGGGTAAAAATAGAAACGAACTGGGAATAAGGTGTAGGTTTTCAGGAGAAGCGAATTGTGAAATTCGAATTTTAACAGAAAAAATTCAAATGAAAAATTTAGTTTAACTTTGGAAGAGAATACCGAAAAAGAACATATAAATTAGAGTTCGGAAAAAATATCCATATAAACATCATCCGTCTAGATCCGTATTGAAACACTTGATTATATGTGCTTCTAGAATTTCAGCCAACGAAGTGGTACACCTGTAATAGTTTTTTTTGAAAATGTCTCTAGTTATTATTATGTTCTGAAAAAAAATTCGAAATTTAGAAATTTAAACTATTTCCCTATGCAGTGAATAGTCAACTATTATTTGTAAAATGCTTACCAAAACAATTTGCTCCAGTTAGCGATCCATTCGTACCCAATAAAAGTACTAATACCAGTTGATGACCCAAAAAACATTTTCTGTAATTCATATAAATTTTTTCACAGTAGGCTGACAAACTGACTTACCTCGAACCGTAGTTAACCCGTGGCATTTGATGATTAGATATATATGAATAAAAATTAAAAATAATCATAGTTTCTTTTCTCCAATAGCCCATCAAAGCCAGATAGGCACACCAAAAAAGGAGAGAAGGAGTAGTTCACCAAACACAAGGTAAGACAACTTTAAAATGATGTGGGAAAACTCACGCAAGAAGAGGGAAATGCTAGAGATTGAATAAGGATTTGAGACCCAGGAAATCAGAAGAGCGTTATTAGAAAAAGGAGGAGTCATTGGCCGAGCTATACGAGTTTGAACTCGCTGGTTTTGTATGTAGCATGATTATGTGTACATACACTGGCCAAGATCTAAAACAAAAAGCGTATCAGAAAAAGAGAAGCGGAAATATTAACCTTAAGCTCAACTATACAAATTTGTACTTTTGATTCCAATAAGGATCAGAAACTCAGGTATTTAGAATAGTGTTATTAGAGAAATAGGAAGTTTGAAGCTTTCAATTAAGCTATACAAATATATGAACTCACTAGAATAAAAAAGGAGATCTTAATTCGACATCTTTGAAAAAACTTCCGAATTTTATACGCTGTTTCTATATTTCTCAGGAACTGAGTTCGGAATTCCGAATATTCCAAAATTTCCGAGCTTTTTCCAAACAAAATTCCGACCATCATCTGTCTGGTTAAAAATTTCGGAATCCAATTCCGACCGGAATATTTCGAAAAATTATTGGGATTGAGAAGATACGGTACGAATGATGACATCTGGCGCAATACTTCGCAGCGGGTAGTGCGTGGATTTTATTTTCGTAATTTTAAATATTTTCCATGAGTTGTGAAACCCTTTTTTTCGACTTTTTATAAATTTTATTTGATTTTTCAATAAAAAGTAACATTCATTTTTTTCCTGAGAGCCTGAGAATCTGAGAACCTGAAAGCCTAAGAGCCTGAGAGCCTGCAAGTCTGAGAAAACTGCACTTTCAATTATTCAATAATTTTTCCATCAAATAACTGTGTTTTCCTTTTGGTCAAATATGAAACGGTAAACACATGAGTTCATACCAATTTTATTATAGAAAGAAGAAAAAACCGGAAACATTATAGAGGAACATCGAAACCGAGAAAAAACATAAAATATTTTAGGGAGGAACAGAAAAATTACTACTTATCAAGTCCAGTCATTCCCACCAACATATCATACAGGATTCTCGCTGGTTTTCCTTGGGCTTCCGTCAGTTGCTCTACTTTTTTGTACTCCTCTTCCAAGAACTTGAGGACTTCCGTGGAGAATGGATAAGCTCTCTGAAAACCGATTGTTAGGAAGTTGCTATGTTTTTTTTGGTGCTATTAGAACTGGCTGCATTAGTAATGCCCCGTATTACGATTCCCCGGGCTAGAACCGGGCCATATTTAAGCTCCCAGTGACGACGTGAGGCTGTTTTTTTTGTACAGAATTTGATAATGAGGTATTGAACAATTTCTTAAATTTTCGAATTTTCAGACCCTTGGAAGTACCCGGTTCTCATCGGGCTAGTTCTATTACGGGACAGTTCTAATGCGGAGTAGCACCGTTTTTTCCTCACCATAAGCCCTCTTGCTCGTCTCTCTTTCTTGATGAGAGGTCTCTTCACTCGCTCGAAATCTCCATTTCCATCCACTTCCCGTCTTTGGTTGCAGAACCAATTGATGACCTGAAAATTGCTTTTTTTTTCGGACTCTCCAACCATCAAAATACCTGTTTAGTTGTGAGATCCGTGATACGAGAAAGCTCCTGAGCACCTTCGGTGTCAATGTACTCGCTTTGTTGGAAGGCATCCAGGAGGACTTGTCTCTGCTCTTCCGTGAATTCCTTAGGTTGTTTTGGTGCAGGCGGCACAAATTTTCCGGCGAATTCTCTCAAGCCTTAAAAAAGACGATTATTGCAAAAAACTTTGAGTAGATCAAAATTGGCTACGAATTCGGGATTTTTCAGCTCTTTTATTGATAGGTTGCTGGTAAATTCTTAATTTCTCAAAAAAAAAAAAGATTTCAACTTCCAGGAAAAAAAGTTTTGAACCAATTTTCCCGGAAATTTTTTTCTCAATTATGTATTTTGCTACCAAATCCTACCATATTTTCCGCGGAAAAGTCACTCACCTTTTCTATTGCAAATACAGAAACAAAAATATAGAAAATATAAACATGAGATTATAGAAAATCAAAGACGAGGGAGCTAAGAACAAATCCGAGTTCAGCAAAGATGAATAAATGAAAAGCGGACACAAAATGGAAAAGAGAAGGGATGAAGAGCCGCAGACAGAAAACTAATATAAAAAAAGAGTGTTTCTCAGGAAGAGAACGAGAGAAAGGAATGCGGTCAGACTGTTTACGACGGCCCACCAGATCGATGCGAACCGGCCGGTTTACCGGTGCAGTGAGTAGTGAAGGCAGAAAGACACATACAGGAGCGAGAAATGGTGAGGGTCACTTTGCATATCGAATCATAACTAGGTTCAAAATGAACCGATTGACGAGAAAATTTTTTCTGTTACTAATGATTCGTATTGGAAAAGATCTATATTTTTTGTCAGAATACTTTCCCAGATTTTTTTCAGATTTTTTTTTCTAAGATTGTTTGGAAGTTAGAAAAAAGTGCAACAGGTTGTGTATCTTTTCTGTATTCTAGGTTGTAAAATCTGATTCTCCCAGAAAATTCACCGAAATGAATCATGGAACGGACGAACAACAACGGATCAATGTTGCCGAATAATATTTGGTGAAATTCAACTACCGTCTCAAAGAATAAAATCACTATTTTGATTATTCTCTGTAGAAAAAATTCATCGTGATAAATTTTTTTGACCCTATATATATGAAATCAACATTTATGAAATCTCCGCTACCAGATGTACATAATCAGAAAAAACTTTGGAATTTTTGAGCATTTTTTGGTTGCTTGGTTACCGTGGATAATATGACCACTTTTTTAAGTTCAATCTCTTACATTTTTCTTCCTATCTATGGATATTTTCACGAAGTTGTTTTTTATGAGTATTCATTGCATGTCAGAGTCAACAGTAGGTATTCTCTATAGGAATGTTTTGAATTAATTATTTTTATCAAGTTGAAAAAAAAAAGAATTCTGTGTTGACACCATTTTATTGTAGAATTTTGAAGAAACGGTAAATTGAAAACAAGAAACGATAAATTTAAAAAAAATTCAAGGAACAATCAATTTGAAAACAATAACATGTGCCGTGAAACCAAAATTTAAAAAATGAGGATAATTGATAAGTGATTATTGTGATATAACGTAACAAAGTTATGAAGATAGGCTATCCTATATTCAAGAAATACCAGACTTAAAGGAAGCCTGTCACTAAAAAAAAGTAGGTGATATTTTTACATCATCGGATAGAGCTCGCCGAGTTACATCGAAAAGTCTCTTACCAATTTTTACGAAAATCACTTTTAGATCACGTTTTGGGGCCTGGAATGGAGAGCTTCCGCGTGGCTCTACACGCGAGAAAAAAACTGTCGCGTGGGGAGTACTCCTCAGAAACTAGCTCCTAATTATTGAAGGAAGCGTTTTCATGAAAAATGATCAACTACAAAGTTGTTCCTCATGTAATTTGTAACAACTTTCTAGTACTTCATTTTTTGTTGTCATGGCTAGTTTTTGAGATATGGCCCTCAGAAGATAAGGTGAAAAAACCAGGGATTTCATGATATAATTAGGTTGCAAATAATATAAATCTTTTTGTTCACAGTTTCAAATTTAACCCAGTTGATCCTATAATTTTTTATCTTAAGCTGTCGATCAGAGAACTATTTTCTTGTACCCCATCTTCTGTGGGTCATATCTCAAAAACTAGCAATGACATCAGAAAATGAAGTACTAGAGAATCGATACAAATTTCATGAGGAACAACTTTGTAGTTGATCATTTTTCATGAAAA
This sequence comes from Caenorhabditis brenneri, assembly GCA_000143925.2. Lineage (NCBI taxonomy): Eukaryota > Metazoa > Nematoda > Chromadorea > Rhabditida > Rhabditidae > Caenorhabditis > Caenorhabditis brenneri. The sequence goes on along the minus strand of GL379928.1, from coordinate 263,657 downwards.
CGCTTCCTTCAAAAATTAGGAGTTAGTTTCTGAAGAGCACTCCCCATGCGACAGTTTTTTCTCGCGTGTAGAGCCACGCGAAAGTTCCCCATTCCAGGCCCTAAAACGTGACCTAAAAGTGATTTTCGTAAAAATGGTAAGAGACTTTTCGATGTAACTCGGCGAGCTCTATCCGATGATGTAAAAATATCACCTACTTTTTTTAGTGATAGGCCTCCTTTAAGGAATGGAAAGAAACGTTTAGAAAAGTAAACCAGATTCCGAAAGAAACAAGAAACGAGTACTACCTTAAGGCCGAGGAAACTACCTTAAGGTCGAGGAAATCGGATAACGTCTGGTATTTCAAAGGGTTGGTTTCATCTTCTTTGTTGCTGGCTCGCTTGTGGATTGTTCGCCGTCGGCAGTTCTCTGTAAAAAAAAGTTACATGCGATTCTTGAATCTTTTGAATTACCTTCTTATTTTTCTCCTCGACCTCATCTTCCATTGCTGCCTCCACTGTTGCTTCTTCTCGAGACTGTTCTTGCTTGTCTTCCACCAACTCTTGAACAGTTGCCATCTGTAAAGCCAGAGCTTTATAGGCCCTGGCTCGCCTGGCTCCTGTAAGAGATTCGATTCCATTGATGAGCAGACGATGCTGATCGAGGACATCTGCTACATTTTTGACGGTTGCCGAAGGTGAAACCTTAGAATAAAGTTTGAATAACCGGATCCGATGCCTAAAATCTAATCTTACCGCCTCCTGGACCTTCGAAACGAACGACTCGACGACCATCATTTGTGAAGACATCAGGCGGCAGACTTCTTCTTGTTCAGTACTTGGAAGAGAGTCAATCTTTTTGAGGAGCAGAAAATGGTTGTAGAGAGCATTTCTACGTAGTGCCGCGTCATTTTTTCGTGCGGAGTCCTGAAAAATATCTTATTTATTAGGCAGACCCGGTGACCGAATTTTATATTTACCTCCTCCTGTTCAACTTGATCTTTTTTCTTCTCTGCGGGATCCGATGTCACAGAACCTGTTGGCTGCTTCTTTTTCTCGGGGTCCACCGCTTCTTCGTTGTTATCAGCCGCCATCTGCAGAAAAATGTTTTTTGATAAAGATATTTTATGCTCAAACTCCATACTAACCTCTCCATTTTCCAATTGGTCTTTCTCAGCTCTTGCTTGTTCGGAAACCGGCTTCTCATTACCGGAAACCATTCGACCAGCTTCAGAAATATCATCACTTTTATGAATACCTTCAGTGATAGAAGCACTGACAGGAAGAAGATGCAGCAAAGTGGCTAACTGCATCAGTTGCGTGTCATCCAGCTCCTGCATAACAATGGCGGAAAGCGCCTGACGCTTTTCTTTTAGCAGAGAAATGAGAAGTTCCCGCGGTTGAGCTGATTGCTCTTTTGGGAGCAGTGCGATATCGCTAAGCTCCTGCTGAGGAAGAAGTTTTGAGGAGGTGGGCATGTTCTGCATATCCGCCAGATGAACTGTGGTTGGCACATGTGGAAGAGAGTATGGAGTGGTGGGAGCGGCAGCTTGCTGTTCAGGTACCTTTGAAGAAGAAGTTGGTAGGATGCTCTCATCACTGGGAGTGGTCTGTAACAGGAAACAAAGTTAGGGAAATCCTATCGTGTGGATCAGATTATGTATTAGGGTGAAAAGAAAGTTTCCGCAAATCCGGGATTTTTCGCAGTAGAACAATTTTTTGGATCTAGTTATTTTCTTGATAGGTTCCTACCAGCTAGGCATGACCACCGCCAATATATCATCAGTATTGGTCACCTGCTTCAAAAGATACAGTTAGTTGTAAGGGTCTTAGTCGGACCCTGTTTTTCGGGAAACCACTGTTCCCAACAAGATTTTCTCAATTTTTCAAACTTAAAATACTCATATGAGCGTGTGTACTACACCTTCAAAAAATCATGACCAGATACCCACTCTCCGCGGAAATTCCTATTTCTGACCTCCCAACTTTAGGCCGCTCAGAATTCTTTAATCGAGGTGCTAAAAATTAGAACTATGCGGATTTTTCGCACACGAGGAGGGACTAAAAAGTTTCAAAAAAAAGTTTGATGAAAAAATCGAAATAAACGGATTTTCATTTTTTGGTCGAAATTTCAAGCCATTTTTAATTTTTCTCTAAAATGACAGAGAGTGGATATCTGTTCATGATTTTTTGAAGGTGAAGTGCGCATGCTCATATGAGTATTTTGAGTTTAAAAAATTGAGAAAATTTTGTTGGGAACAGTTGTTTTCCGAAAAACAGGGTCCGACTATGACCCTTATAACGAACTGTATCTTTTGAAGCATGTGACCAATACTGATGAGATTTTGGCGGTGGTAATGTCTAGCTAGTAGACATCTATCAAGAAAAAAACTAGATCCAAAAAATTGTTCTGCTGCAAAAAATCCCAGATTTGCGGAAACTTTCTTTTCACCCTAATACTTACCTCCTGCTCTATCAAATTCTTTGCGTGAACATTTGGAACCTTTTCAAGCTATTCCTCGTTCTGTTCCGGTGTTTTCTCCTCCTCAATCAGCGGCACCTTCATGGCATTCGCAACTTCTTTTTGAGTATTCGAGCGGCGTACTAATTTGGATTCGATGACAGAAATAACACTATTGGGTGAGGTGCCCAGAGTAGACAGTGACTGATCGGGCTCATCACTCGGAGTGGTCTGTAACGGTAAAAAATCAGTCAAGTTCTAACATCAGAATTCTTCATATAATATTTTTACTCACCTCCTGTTTTTCCCGCATATTTTCCTGAACCACCTGAACTTCCTCAATTGATCCTATGTTTGGTTTTGGTTCCGTCATCTTTGGATCCGCGAAAATTGGAAGAAGTTTCTCTTGCTCAGTTTCCGGTGTCTTTATGATTTCCGTCTCGTCTTGTTGAAGGATTGGAAGGCAGTTTGAAGCGGACGTGGCTGTATCATTGGGAAGAAGATACGAAAAAGAAGATGTATTGGTAGAATCAGCTGGGTGTGACTTCACTTTCTCTGAATCCGCAGCAGTGGAAGTTGGCAGATCCTCGCTATTTGCATTTTTCCTAGCATTACTTTCAGGAATGGAAGCGAGCATTTTTGATAGGCGAGTTCCTGCATTGTTATCCTTTCTATTTGTACGTGCAGGAGACGAACTGCCAGATGGATTAACCAGGCTAGTGCTCTGTGACAAAAAAAACAGTAACATTCAATCTTTTGAGTGCTGGTTCTTTACTTACCTCGTTTTCTTCTCTAAGAATTGTATCAGTTTCTTCTCCGACCACTTCCATTTCATTGTCTACTGGAATTGAGTCCATTGTTTGTTGTCCATAACTTCCTGTATCATAGTCATCCAAATCTGGGTAATTATGAACGCTGGCTGGGTCTTCGTCTCTGACGATTTTTACATTTTCTTTTTGAACAGCTTCCATTTGTTACTCCACTGAACCTGGCTCCTTCTCATTCAACTTGGAAGTGGTTCTGGGCACTTCTCGATTTTGGCGATCCGCAGTAGAGGCTAATGGGAAAGTGCTGGAATGAGAGGAAGTCTTCATCTTTCTTGGAACCTCTCCTTCCTGGCCCGCTTCCACCGGATCGTTAGACTCATTCCTCTTTCTTCCCGAGTTTGCATCAGCAGAAGTCGACGGCTTGGCAGGGCGACGGGAAACGGCTTGTTTTCTCTCGAGATTTCTCAAATTTGATGGAAGAGTTGTCGATGAAGATTCTGTTTGAGCGGTAGCCTCCGAGCCAGTTTCCTGTTAAAGAAAAGTTTGATTATAGGGGTTAGGAATTTCGAAAATTTCGCACGTACCTTAATGTCTTCAAGACTTTCCTCCTCGTTCCTTTTCATTGTTCTCTTACTCAAAGCTTTCAGCTTTCTCTTTGAATCCGAATCCGAAGCCGCAGACGTCGAAGCTTCCTCTGCTTCCTCTTCAGCAACCTCTCCTTCCTCCCTTCTCATTTGCCTCTGCTTCCTCGGTGCCTTTTTTCCTGGGTTTGATGCAGCCGATGTTGATGGATGATCACAGTCGGCAACCCCCTGTAATTTTATTCGTAACGATTACAATTCAAAAATAAATCTCACCAAACATGTCTTCAATTCACTGAGGAGAGCTTTTTTCTCTTCTTTTGTGTACCAAATATGCTTCTCCAAGCATCTCGCTTCTGGGTTACAGCCCTCAGCAAATATTTTCCCGAGTTCAACAGATTCCTGGTCGTTGTATTCTGAAAACTCATAAAAATTGCAAAAAATGTGGAAAATTGAAAACATACGTTTCAGACAAGGGAGAAGGCAATATTCCAAATATCCCCACATTCCATTTCTGAAACCTTCAAACAAATGCGAAGTATTGATTTCACCTCTTTTGGGAAGAAGACTTTCTTCATGCTCCGTACATCTGAAAAAAAAATTTCCGAAACCGAAAATAATTTCAAACTTACTGGAACTGCAGTTTCGCATATTTCTTCATCAGAAAGTTTCCACCGATGACTAAAGAATCCACTGGGGTGTACACGAAGTGTAAGTACCCTCCAGGGATCATTGCAGTCTCGCTTTCATTGATAACTATGCGTTGCCACTGGTTCGAAAGTTTTGCACCCATCCATGTTTTGTGACCCTTCTCTTTGTGTGTCATGTAAATCTCCAAGTTCTCAGGGGTGGGAGGTGCGATATAGAAAATTTGGTTCTACTGTAGTTGAATGGACCCAAGGGATTTTTTGAAATTGGATGGACCCAACAGAGGGGTCAAGAAGTTGGATGGACCCAACAGAGGTGTCGAAAAGTTGGATGGACCCAACAGAGAGGTAAAAAAATTGAATGGACCCAAGACGGGCACCTGAAAATTGGGTGGACCCAACAATTCTAAAGAACGGCAATGGCTCATTGAGGACGCGTTTTTGTGTGATTTTTTGTTTCCGAAACTCGATGAATTATAAGACATTACGCTTGATATAACAAATATGAATTTTTTAGTGATAGAGCTCATATGATAATTACCTTTGTATCTGTTTTGTCTTATTTTTTTAACAAATACTTACTCTTATTTCCATAAATCACCATGAACCCAGATACCCGAATATATGATTCCAGAATCTAAAAACAATATGATTCCTGACCTCAGCAATTTCAACATCAATAAAGCGAATGACACTTTTTTCCAGAATTATGTTATTCCATTCCCCTGCTTCTTAACGCCTTTT
>GL379928.1:220705-243953 GCA_000143925.2 Caenorhabditis brenneri | reverse complement strand
ACAAAGTTTCCGTGTGTTTGAGATTTTCTGATAAAGAAAACCATAACTTTTTTGTGTGCTGTTTCTTTTTTCGAATATGACCTTTTTTGTTGTGGGGTCTTTTTTAATTGTATGTCGATCAACTAAATTTTTAACTCTTGTTTCTTGATCTTTAAGCCTATTGGGAATCTACTTCTTATTTTCTGCTAAATGGCTTACCCGCCCTCTTATGTTTAATATGAAAACGCCAATTTGTGATAGATACCTTTTTTGACTCTATTTTAATATGCAATCGAAAATATAATTTTCGGAAAAACTTCATTTTTCGGATTTCAGTGTATCATGGATGTGGTAGTGCAAGTAGTGAAATCCGAAAAAATAAAGTTTTTCCAAAAGTTCTATTTTTGATTGCATATTAACATAGAGTCAAAAAGGGATGCTCTCATAAATTTTCAGTCAATTTGAACCTTTTTAAGACGAGTCATGAATCTTGAGCCGAAATGCTCATTTCTAGCTTCTAGGCTTAAAGCTCAGGAGCCGGGATGTTGATATCTGGTCTATTGACATTTTTTGTTTCTTTGACCCCATTACAACATTTTGGAGTCAAAATGATGGAAATAAAACAACACACAAAAAAGTTTTGGTTTTCATTTTCAGAAATTTCACAAACAACTGAAAATTCTGAAAAAATCTGAAAATTTATTCAGACAGAAAAATTATAGAATTTTTTCAATACGTATCAGTAGTTCCAGAAAAAAATTTCTAGTCAATCGGTTAAGTTTAAACGGAGTTATTAATCTCTATGCAGAGGTACACTCACCATTTCTCGCCACTGTAGTTGTAGCGGGATGGTCCGGGCCCATCTCGGAATTTTCATAGGCCCGTTCGATGGGCCCTGATTCAAATTTTTCTTTTGCGCTTTTTTTCCAAAAATGTTCACTTTTTGTGAGGCATTGATTTCTAGGCAATAAAACATCTCCAAACTAAAAACGAACAACAAATTCCTAAATTCGGGTTGAAAAACTGGAATTTTGAAAAAAAAATCAAAAAAAGGTAAAATTTGTCAGCGCCGGGCCAGGCCCTGGGAACTTCGAAAAAGACCAAAATGGACGTTGAACGAATAGTGTAAATGGTCAAGAAAAATAGTTCGTGCACATGTAAGAGACACAGACATTGAAAAGCATTTTTTTTTTGAAATTGAATACATCGAGACTGATTCAAAATTTGTGATTTTTTGCAAGTTCTCATGCAGAATTTTGAAAAGTCTATTAGAAAGGTGAACACTTATTGTGGCAATATTTTCAAAAGGTTTTTATCGAAAATACTCACTTTTCAGTTTGTATCAATTATAAATAATCAATAAATGCGGGTAGGCCCAAATCCAAAGAGCCAGATTGAGTAGACAGTGATAGCAAGTAGTTGGAGAATATTGTCCGGAGGAGGCCAATAAATATAGGATAGGAATCGGAGAAGGCAACTGAGAGATTGAGTGGAGATGATCATTTTACGTTTGTCGAGTACTGTTTCTGAAAATTCTCTGAAAATGTTTAGGCAAAAAGATTCAAGAAAAAAAAAGTAGTAAGTTCGGTTTCAAACCGGAATAGAGAAAAAAATGAATAAGAAAACAGTTTGATTCGAATGTATTTTTATTATTTTTTTTTACAAAATTCGGAAAAGTTATTTATAAAATCAAGCTCTTGGCACAGCAAGTTTCAACAAAGACTCAACATGTTCACGAATAGTGTCCATTGAAATGCTCTGAAACAAAAACAACTAATCATATTTTTCTATTCATTGAATTTTTTACCTTGTTTCCTGACTTATTTTCTAACTCCTTGATTTTTTGGCTGATAGGATCTATATTCTCGACAAGTTCAGGGCACCGAGATACAAGCTAGCTTCCAAAGCATAACTGATTTCTGCCAAGTAACCTCCGAAGTTGAACAAAATGAGAGATATTGGGATCTGCTGAAATTGTTACCATCTGCGAAATGCCCCCACTAACTTTCTTACTCACCAAGTTCTTGTTCTGTAGTTTGGCCTCCTCTGTTTCAATTTTTTTGAATTCGTCGAGAAGATCGCAGTTGAATGCAATCTTTTTGAGAGCCTTCGAAAACTCAACACTACTGATTGTGGTGGCTTGGGCTCTAAAATATAATTAATGTTAGGAAAGCCAAGTTAAATAAACAGAAACTCACTGAGCAATCACTGGAGCGTTTTGTGAACGTGGAACATACACCATATGAGTGTCCAGGAAGTCTTCATCGGTCATGTCTAGGAAGTCTTCACCGGCATCTTCGTTCATCCGTTCCTGGGCATCAATTCGGTCCTGCATTTCATTTCCTTGTGACATTCTTCTTCTTGCGGCATTTCTTCCTCTTCGACTTGCTCTCTGAATCATCTTGTTATCGTACTTTTACCGCGAAATCGAAGATTCTTCATATTTGGCGCAAATTCAAAGACGTACAGTACCGGTCATTTTGATACGAGTACCACGTGAAATTTCAAGCCTTATTGTACTGAAAATTTTAGAAGACCAACTTTGAGCGACCATAACTTTCGAGTCAGATAAGATAGGAAAAAGTTGTCAATTAACAAAATGTGTAAAACCTAACAATATTGAGATCATTAGTTGACCATCCTTTGATATCTCGGTTCAAGAGTTACCCGCCGTGCCATAAAAAGTTAGCTTCAGAATTAGGAAAGCCAAAAACGGTCAAACCTCAGACCATCCTTGCTAAGAATAGTCCTTTCTCAAAAATCGTTGAAGTTAGAAAGTAGTAATCAACTGAAGACCAAAAGAGCATACAATTTTCTACTTTTTCGTAGTACATGACATTTCTCCAGCTATCATGCCTGCTGAGTTACAGCAGACAGAAGTGAAAAATTTTGAAAATAAAGAAATTTTTTAGCAAATTATTGTTTTCCAAGTTTTCTCAATTTTTCAAAACGGAGAAAACTGTAGGATTAATGAATATCTATGAAAACTTGGAAAGAAAATTTGAAAATCAAGCATTTTTTCAAAACTTCTAACTTTTGTTGGCTGTAACTCAGCAGGCATGATAGCTGGAAAAATGTCATGTACCACAAAAAAGCAGACAACTTAATGTTCTATTGATTTTCAGTTAATCCTTTTTTTCTAACTTTAGCGGTTTTTGCGATAAGACTATTCTTAGCAAAATCGTCTGAATTTTGACCGTTTATCTATATTCACACATATCTGGCTCTGAAGTTATGGTCGCTCAAAGTTGTTCTCCCAAATTGTTCAGTACAAAATGACTTGAATTTTCACGTGGTGTTTGTATTAATATGGCCGGTACTCTCAGGACGGTGAATATTTTCCGTGGCAGAATTTTCAAAAGGTTTTCATCGAAAAGACTCACTTTTTGGTTTGTATCAATTATAAAAAATCAATGTATGGAGTAGGCCCAAATCCAAAAGGCCAGATTGAGTAGACAATGAGACGAAGTAGTTGGTTGATACTGTCCGGAGGAGGCCAATGAATAAAGGATAGGAATCGAAGAAGGCAACTGAGAGAACGAGCAAAAATGACCATTTCAATTTAGCTGAGTTTTGTTTCTGAAAATTCTCTGGAAATGTTTGAGGCAGAAAGATTTTTTTAATAAGTAGTAAGCTCGGTTTCAAACCGGAATAGAGAGAGAAATGAATAAGAAAACAGTTTGATTCAAATGTATTCTTTTATTAATTTTTTTTACAAAATTTCGGAAAGTTATTCATAAAATCTTCATCCGGCATGTGGGCATCTTCGTTCATTCTTTCCTGAGCATCCATTCGGTCCTGCATTCTTTGAGCATCGTCCTCTTCTTCTACTTGAGCCATTTCTTCTTCTTCGTTTTCAGCTCTAAAATATTTTGGTAATATTCAGAACTTTAATATTTTTGACTGTGATTCGTAGATCCAACCATTTTGACGCAAATTCAAAAACTCAAAAACTTTCGGCGCGAATTCTAAGATTCTATATATATATGGCGCAAATTTAAAATTGGATGTACTTTTTCGACAAATCACAGCTCAACGGATTTAAAACACTCACGTCTTGGACTTTCCATGCCATTTGCTGTGTGTTCCTGACCAAACTTTGCCATCGAATGACTTGAAGAAGTTGATTCGATGACCATCTGGGTCCAAAACCAGATTTCCACACGTCTCAATTCTGAATCACAAAGTTCATAGATAATGTCATATCCGAAAAAAAAACTTACAATGGTTTCATTTTCTTATCAACAGGAATGCTCAGAAGGAAGACAATGTGGGCAAGTATGGTGAACTTCTCGAGAATGTTCTTTCCGTTCAGCTTCGCTTTGATGCAGTCTGAAGGAAAACTGATTGAGAGAAAAAAACCTGAACAACTACTTACTGTACATGTTGCGGTGATAAGCTTCCTCGTTTCCAGAGACTGCTGCAAACTCCGCTGCGCCTTGAAGTATGGAAAGTGAGACGAGAGTGTCTAAAAAAAGTCAAACAATGGGAGAAAAACTGATTTAAAAACTTACGTATTTTGATACATAGAATTCTTAATTTCGAATAATTAGTTCAATTATTTTTATAGGATTAAATATGATTCAATTAAAGAAAATCAAAAGGGGAGCCCCTAACGAAGAGACATGGGGAAAGAATGAAGGGAACTATAGGCGCCGGAGAGCGCTAAAGGGCTGGAGGGGGAAAAAGAAACAGTACACTAAAGTTGGAGTGCAGAGGAAAAGCGGGGTGGTTTGTGTAGCTCTGTTAGTGTGACGGGCGGTCGAATCGATAGATGCCTGTTGTCTCTCTCCTTTCTATTGGGGGGTCATGACGATAGCAGGCAAGGGTCTGGCCCCTCTTTTGCTTTGGGTGCACTAACACAACTCGAGTGTACGAGGGGGAAAAGCAATACAAACGATATGGAAATGGAAAGAGAGGGGAAGAGGTGCTACGATGTGCCTGACGGTTTCGGTTCTGATGTCTCTTTTTTTCCCGTGATATTTTCACCTTCTCCTGTATTTGCTCACTAGCATTCCCCTTCCTATTCCATAACTTTCATTCTTTTGCCTCTGGCGCCTTTGGATTAGGCTGCCTACCTTTCTTTTCTGTGGCTCTCCGATTGTGGGCCTTGTCCCCATGATTATTTCTAATTGAATCTATATATTTCCTGACTTCTACTTGGTCTTTTGGTTATGGACCTGTTCAACTATGATTATTATCAATTTGTGAAAAGTAAGTGACAAAATTTTTTTGTTTATTGATACACCATCAATAATTGTTCTTTTTTTCAGCGAGCTCTGTACTTCAAATCCCGCTTTTCTATGTTACTTGCTCTCTGGAAATTCGTCAAGCGTAAATCCAGCAACTCCAATGACTCCCGATTACAGCATTCATGGATCACCCCAATTGAATCGCACTAAGATCACTCTCACCAACGGCGAGACCCGTTCTAAGTGATGCAGATTCAGAGTCACCATCTAAACGAGCTGCCTTATGTAAGTACAAGTTTTCAAGGTGTAATTCAAAATCAAAATTTTTAGCGAACTCTACAAAACTTTATCCGGTGCTTTTCATCCACCAGTTTCCAAGACATTGGATGGAAAAGAGAATGAAACAAGCTGTCATCCAGGAATGTTCTCTACTGAAGCTTTCAAAAGAAGAACCGGACTTCAAGTAAGTAACAAACTTTTTGAAAAAAAATTAAATAAAAAACCTTTCAGGGTACGATTTCCACCCTTCCAAGTTGAAGCTTTGGAAACAAAGTGAAAAACCCCCAAATATCTGACAACGGAGGATCGGAAACAGTTTGAACTTAAGACCGGACTCAACAAGGATCAAATCTTGGATTGGTTTTCATATCGACGGAACAATGGGAAGATAGATTCGAAAAATGAGAAAAAGCCGAATATTCGTTTCACTGCCAAACAAAAAGCAGTTCTTCGTTCACACGTACCAGGACAATACGTTTCAATGAACAAACGTAGGATGTTGAGTGCTCAAATCGGATTGAATCCCGAACAAGTGAAAGGATGGTTTTCGAAGCAGAGAGAAACAAGAGGAAAATTTGACTCATAATTTTAGGAAATGTTTTAACTAATAAGTGTATTGTAACCTGTTTTTGATGGATGATGCCACTTTCAATTTTGTATTTTAAATAAAATAGAAATCTATAAAACGATTTTTCAATTTTCTTCAAACAAAAGTGTTTCAAATTAAGCAACACAAAAAAAGAGAAGATGTTGCCAAAAATGTTTCCACGGTTGGGTTTTGTCAAAATGCCATGCCAACGTTTGTAAAGGAAATTGCATGTGGTTGATGCCAACACGACACACACGAAAAGCTCAGGTCAATATGTGAACCGTTCATTATCAGATTATATATACTCTAAATCTTAAGACTCATTATCTGAGAAACTCGAACAACAGACTGCACAATCGGTCAAACTTGGCGTTTTTGTGCAGTCGGTTAATAGGCCAATAGTCGACTTTCTCAGAGAACGAGTCTTAATACTCTTCTCATTTCACTTTTCCCGAACAACTTATTTTTTGCAACGTGTGTGACACAAAACTGGTTAAATTTTTTGTGATTTTGGACTATTTTTTAGAGTGTTTAGCAGAAGAAGTTTGACAAACCAAATTTGAATCACAAAATTTTTTTTGGAGTTCTCATAAAGATTACCCAATTTTATTTCTGTCTTTTGGAAAAAAGTTGTTTTTTTTTTTGAAAAAAAAAGAAGACTTGTGTTTTGAAATCAACGAGAGTCACTGAGTGTTAACAGAAAGAAGAGGAAACGGTGAAAAGAATGAAACAAATTGTTGGCAAGCAATGACGTATTCAAAAAACATATTTCAAATTAACAGATGAACGTGGTCAATTTTTTTTCAATGAGTAATAGCCATTATAAAAATTAATAAAACACGAATGTTTCTGGAAGTTTCTGGAATTTTCTAAGTGTCCGACTAAAACGGATCTTTCATTTTCTTTCATTCTTCAAAAACGGATTTTCCGTTTTCCTCTTTTTTCCCAAATACGGATTTTCGGTCATAAAACGAGTCTTCGATTTTTTTCCTTTTTTAATAAAAAACATTGGCGTTCAAAAAAGATCTTATGCTTTTTTTTAAATTTTCTATCGAAAAAAAATTGGCAGTAGACTGATTCAGGAGCATTTCAGATTCTTTAGTTCTGATTTAAATCTGCCCGACTCAGAATTGTGGTTTCTTAATTTCGACGGATCAATCCTGTTCTGAGTTAATATCATTCCATATAGGAGTCTTTCTCTTGAGAATTGAAATTTCAAGATTAAAAATGCTTGTTCTGATCCGGCCTGTTCAACCTTCATAAAAAACAACCGTTCGTCATTAAACCTGAATGAGTAATTAGAGGCGTCCGTCTAGTCGTTTCCCTTTGCCCCATCTCCAGCTGCAGACAACAATTGGATTCTCAGAGGGAGAGGTCATCTGGACACAATCCTATTGTCTCCCCGATGTATTAATCATTGCTAATCCTGTATATGTCACTCATTCAATCTTCATTTTCTTCTGTAGAGTGGTCGTCACTCTCTTTTCTCTCCCTGACCATTCATTTAGGGCTGTTGTGTTTATATGTGTCCCTACATATTGCGTTCTGGCCCTTTTATTGATTTACCCCGTCGACATGCAATTACATTTTTGCGTTCATATCTATTTTTTCTGATTCATTTCAACCTCATTGAAGTTAAAAGAAGCCTGTCACTGAGAAAAAACAGTTGAGAATTTTACATCATCGGATAGATCTCGACAAGTTACATCCAAAAGTCTTTTACCATTTTTATGAAATACATTTTTAAGTCACGTTTTTCAGTCTAATTTCCAGTCCTTCGTTTCCAGTCGTTTTTCAGTCCTTTGCGTAGCTTCAATGTTAATTTCACACACTATTCAAAACCTCCGCTTTAGCACACTGCCCGGCAAAATTATATTAGCCCACTAGAACGTTCTCTACCTCACGCTACTGAAACACCAACTGGAGAGACGCAAAGACACGGCGGCAAGTTTGAATTTATTTTTTTTTGTGTAAACTGGATTCCTCTCAGAAAAAGTTGTGTCGATTTACGCGGCGAGCTTAAGGAATTTTTTTTTCTCGCGTTTCTAGTTTTTGTTCGTTTCTTCATTGAGAAAGAAAGGAATCGTAAAATGCTGAAAAATCTATGACTGAAGTGACTTCAAAACAGTAATATCAGGTGTAAAAATAACAAAAAAGCACATGTTTTTGTCTGAGAGGGATCCAATTTACACAAAAATAACGAATTCAAACTTGCCGCGTATTTCTCTGCGTCTCTCCTGATAAAGTTTGAATGGGGCGAGGTTGAGAGCGTTCATTGAACTTGGATCACGAAATTGAAATTGTTTTTAAATGTTTTGAAGTCGCTCAGTTTTGAGTTGAAATTGGGAGATCTCTGTGACGTCCCTTTTATACCTCCGAACCTCATAGAACCTCAATTCTTAATACTTCATCTTCTCTAACCTCTAACTAAAAAACTAGTCATGGAATCAAAAAAAAAAATGAATTAATGAGTTGTTACAAATTGCAAGGGGGAACAACTTTGTAGTTGACCGTTTTCACGTGCAAAATTAAGTGTGTCAAGCGAAGGTTCCCCATTCTAGGCCTCAAAACATGACCGAAAAGTTATTTTGCCTTACTCGCCATGCAAATGCCACCAAGCTGAAGATGTTTAGAACTCTAGAGACTCACGAGAAACAAAGTTTTGAAATTAGCTAGTTGGAGTGTTTGAATTTTCAAATTCTGAATCTTGCAACGTATCAGTTATCAAATCATAGTAACATCCTCGCTGCGAAACATTTATTAAGTTTTGCAGCATTTTGCACCCCACATGGAACAGGAATTCTTACTCTTCTCCCTCCTGTTATCCTCCTTTTTTTCGCTCTATCTCTCTTTCTTTATTGTCTAACCACTCTTCCAGAATTTCATTATATACTCCAGTGGAAATCTGCGGAAACTTAGGAATTAACGAAGAGCGAAGAATGCCATACCTTGCCGCTGGACGTGCGACCGGTGCTGTCCTCGCGACGGTTATCAAGTTCCTCATGCGTTTTCATCATATCGTCTTCCCACTAGCTGGAATAATCGTCACTGTTCTTGAAGTCTACAAATTTACACGAAAATCGAGTATTCCCCTGCAAGAAGAGGGTGAGAATGAATTTTTTTGAACTGGGGAATAATGTATCATATCGGGACATGTAAGAAAATGTGCTGGTTTGGGGCAGTAGGAAAAACACATTAACATCGTTAGAAACGTCCCAAGTTCGATTTTACTCGTAAAGTGCCTCTTTCTTCCTATTCCACGGAGATTTAAACAGATCCCAGAAAAGCGGACAAAATGTAAGACATTACGTTGAGTTGCTACGCACAATTGAATCACTTACAAAAAGTTCAACGTGACGAATCGAGGCAGAATATTGTAGAAAAAAAAATCGGTGTCAAAGAAGACGCAAAAATTTATTTAAACGAGTCATGTGGGAGGCGAACCAAGGCCGCCTTCCCCTCCACTTTTCCGGAAAAAAAATCAGCGCTCCGATCCATGTGAGAATAAAGTGGGAAATGAGCTTTTGTTGGACTCTGCATAGCTCGTATCAGGTATTGGAATGATTTTTATCTTCATTTGAACTAATTCTTCTTTTCTACAATATTCTGCGTCGACCTAAATATCAGAACTGTGAGTGCGCGCGATTGCTTTTTTTTCTGTCGCGGTTGGAGGATTCAAAACAACAAAATTGTCTTTTGCAACACAGAAAGAAACATAAAACGTCTTTTTGAATTGGGACTCTTCATCTTCATCTTATAACTACATTTTTCAGTTGAGGACATCGTCTACTGGCGTGATCCAAAAAAGTCAGGAGTTGTCATTGGATTTCTCTTTATAGCTTTCCACATCGTTTGCAAGTATCCCATCACCAATGTCATCACTTACACCCTTCTGCTCATTCTTGGATCAGCTGTTACATATCGGTAGTTTTAATCCAAAAAGACGTGACTACAACTATCAACTTGTCTTATTTTCAGTTTATTTTGGGACGTCGAAGCAAACTCCAGAAGGTCCAATCGAGGTTACTACAAGATTATCGCCAAATATTTGTTACCCCTACAGAAGTTGGCTCCTTCATCGGCCGATTTGTTTTTTGAGAAGACTATCTGCACCTTCAACACCTTGCTAAAACTGGTGCTCTTGGAGAACGAATGGAAGACTGTCAAATTCGCTCTAGTTCTTATGTCATTAACCTATTTTCTTCACTGGATTGTTGTGTTCCCCTTTACCATGCTGGTCGCCTGTTTTGGAGCTTCGACTATTCCAAAGATCTACAAAGCTTATCAGGCAACCATCGATCGTCACTTCGCTTCATGTTCCGAGCATATCGAATATTTGTTAAACTTGTAGGGGGTTCTCTCACCTTGAAATATTCTACAAAAATACCCCCGATACCCCAGATGAGAAACGTTTCCTCAACTTTTGCTCCTCTTTTTTTCGAAACAAGCATCAACTTTGATGCATTTTGAGATAAGCTATGTTCACTTTCAGAAAGCACTGATTCAACTTTCATCAAAATGCATAGATTTCAACGTTCAGCGGCTTGTTCGGTAACTGAATCACGAAAAAAAACCAGGAAAACAGTCAAATTTTTGAACTGATGCGACATTTTTCTGGTGAAATAGCAGTGTTTTTTTTTTTTCGCTCATTATGAATTTTCTTTGTTAGAATAGTGCTTCAGAACATTGAAATCGATGCATTTTGAAGAAAGTTGAATCGAAATTGAGAGTCGAAAGAATTTTTATTTCAAACTTTTTAAAAATTATATTTCCCAAATTTTTGCTTCCAATAAAAATTGTTTTGTTCTTCAAAAACTTTGACAGATGTCTGAAATCATAATTTGTTCATCATTGTTTGGTCAAAACAAGCTAGTTTTTTTGCCACGCTTCGATCATCCTCAAAAACCTTTGGTTTTAATCAAACTGTTTTTTTTTTCATAGCTCTTTAGTGTGTCTGCTCTGACAAACTCGATAGTGGCACATAGTATCTCTAAATTGTAATTGAATTCATATTGACCAAGTTTTTGACCGAATTTTTAGACCCGGAAATTAGTTCATCATACAAATACTATTGTTTCAAAGTCAGCCACTCTTGTTTTGGGCATATCTGGGGTTCCAGTTTTCTTTCCAGCATAACGAAGTGAAATTTATATATAAAAATGCAAAGAAAAAACACGTTTCATTATAAACGACCTGAGTCAAAAAAGAATAGGTGACTCGTGCTAACTTGATTGCTTGAACGTGTAGGCTCTCCACACTTGAACCAAAATTGATGAAAGCACATTCACACATAGGAAGTTTGAAGAAAAAGCTTATGAAACAATGGAGGGGCATCTTTTGAGTATTTACGTTGTTAATGAATATTATTGAACTTTCAACAAATTTCAAAACCAGATAGCATCAAAACTCTGATTTTGAGGCTGAAATTCCAACATTTTGAACTGATATAGTCCTCTTAAAAAAAGACACCAGGTCTAAAGCAGACTTGCTGCAGACCCAAATCTTTCAACTATGTTCACACAACAGACCGACAACAGACCGATTGCATACCCATTGCAGACCTTAAGTTCACGACTATTTTCTGTTTCAAAATTCGAAAAAAGAAAGAAAATGGGAAAGTTTTCTAGCTTTCTCTTATACGGTCCAAAGACTGCTTTCTCTTCTTCTACATGTAGTCGCGCAGCCGGTAATGGGATGTTTCCAAGTTAGTGGGCTCCTCGATATTCCAAAAAGTGACGTTTCGCAGGTAGGAATTCCGCCAATTTCAGACAGATTGAATAAAGACATTTTGCGAAGAAACGTCTTGAAAATTTTCAATTAAATCTTAAATTTTCCCTCACTTCTTTTCGGTCTTTTGGTTATGGAATTATTCGAAAATGATTATTATTTAATTGCGAAAAGTAAGTGAAACCAGTTCCCGGGACATCAATAATTGTTATATCGCCCGAAATTGTTCCCAAAATCCTGCCGAACTCAAACCACCACAGCCACTTCAATAATTATTCATCATCTAAAGGCAACGGATAGAAAAGAGAATGAAACAAGAAGTCGTCCCCGTAAAGTTCACCGCTGAAGCCTTCAAAAAATACCGGACTTCAAGTAAGTATTTTACACTTGAAAAAAAACAAGTAAAAAACTTCTCATGGTACGATTTGAATCAGGGTTGCTCGGATAGAAGGTAGTTGGATTATCGGATATTCGATTATTCATCCGAGTATTTTTCCCAGACACATCGGATAATTCAGGATACATTTTCGGTTGTTAGTTTCCTATTGAAAATCTGCGATACTCAAATTTTTTTTCTTTTTCAACTAACATTAGAAGGACCTTATCTATCTCTATTTTTTATGACCTATTCGCCAACGGTTCTCTGTTGAAGATCAATTTGAAGCTCACAAGAGGAGATATCAGATGATTATTTAGTCTGCTCACGAGTTTCTGAATTGGATCCTAATGCTGTTCTTTTGAATAATTCCCTAGTCAGATCGATATGTGAAACGGTATTTTTCAGATTAAATATACTCTCAAACTTGATCAATTTGTTCTTCTCATTTTTCTTTTTCGAACAATTTCTTTTTTGCAACGTGTGTGACACAAAACTGGTTCAATTTTCTCTTATCCCAAGCCAGCCAACATTTTAGTAACATACGTGTAACTCCTACCAACCAAAGATTGGAAATCGATATGTTTTTAGTAAAGTTTACGTAATGATGACTTTTGTTGCAGATAAATATGATTTACCGCATGTTCGATGAAGCTATCTCATAAAAGCCGCATCAGCTAGCTCTTTTTATTGTCCTCCAATGAATTAGTGCTAACGTCCCTGAGAGAGAAAAAGAGACACTTTTGGCGGAAAAGAGGGGGAGAGGGCCGCCGCAGCTGGCTACGATGTATCCGGTTTCAACCGGCCGGCTGTTGCTCTATCGATTTCCGCATGCTGCGTCTCGTGCTATTTCTCCATCTCCCCACACTTATCGTTCTGTTGGCCGTCATTCTCTCTTTTTTCCCCACACACTGGCGCCCTCGGTTTAGGCTGCCTACTTTTTATATTATGATTATTTCTAATTATTTCTATATTTATTCTCGGTTTTTAAGATTCTTCGTTAGGATCTCTAGCCGATTTGATTTTTTCTAAATCTTGAAACTCGGTTTATTGAAAAACTTCACCGACATGAAGAAATGAACAACGTGTACTTTTCTCAGTAAGTTATTTGATTTCTATTTTTCAAAATTATTGATTTTTTTGAATTTTTCAGAGCTGTCAGAGGAACACGGAAAGATGAAAAAATAGAGAATGGATCAAACAAAAGAAGAAATGATGAGTATGACGAAGATGTATGGAAACAGAGGTGAGTGGGATGATTCCCGAAAGAATACATTAAAAATCGTTCATTTTTCGACAAGTTTAAAGTTTTCAGTTTTTTTCTTGAGAAACAAATCTGTAATTTCCAGAAATTGCTCACCACCTGCAACGGTTTGGAACTAAAAAAGCTTCAGGCGAAACATGACGATATGAACGCCACGTATAAGTATGATCGAGAGCAAATGATGGCGATGAAGAAAGAAATGCCACCCAAGTCTGCTTCAGAGGATTCTCAGACCGAAGATTCAAGCAAGATAACCGATAAAATGTTTGTCAAAAGTGAGGAAAAAGAGAATGTAGAGGAGGAGAAGCCAGCTGTTGAAAAACCGTTTAAGGAGCGGCTGGCTGAGCTGAAAGCTGCAAAGCAACAAGATAAAAAAGAGCAAAAAGAAGATCAAAAAATTGACAGCAAAACCAAATTCAAGTGAGTTTGTGCATGAAATTTCTCCAATTTTTTAGTCATTTTCAGATTCGTGCCAACACGGGGAAAAATGAAGTAAGAAGAAGAACGAGTCTATGTGAAAAGAGCAAAGGCGGATGCACTGAAGCAAAGGTAAGCGAAATGATTCCGGAAAAGCAAATAAGCCAAATCACTATGTACTTTCAACAATTTTTTTTCAGTTTGTTGGCAACAACAAGGACACACAGCCCAACTTCAGACACCACACTCTGCAACTACCTTCAGGACCTGGTTTCCATCCTGAATCTGGACGAATTCATCGAAGTAATGGAGGATGTTGTTAGCAACAAGCGCAAGCAGGCAAGTTGATTTGAATGCATTCTATATTCTGAAGGAAATCCGTTTCAGAAAATATCATACTTTGATATCATGTGTGCTGCCAAGATGAAAACAAATTGTTGTCATTTTTAAAAATAGTACCGGAGACATAATATGTTGTTACGACAAGAAATATAATTTTAAATAAATATGTTACAAAAACAAAAGTGTTTTACTATATTCATGGGGCTCGGTTCACAAGAAGTTCAATGAACTTTGACCGGGGGAGAGAAATCCAGGCACAACAGAAAAAAACATCTAAAAATCTCTTTCTAAAGTTTTGCGATTCTAAAATGAAAATTAAAAAGAAACATTCTCGATTTTGTGGTTTTGAGACTGGGATATCGGCCTCCGGAATGATATCCGCCTCTGGAATTTATTGGTGTCAGAGATATCGACTTCCGGAAAGATATCAGTCTCCGGAAAAATATCAGCCTGCGGGATTCGTTGTTGTCAGAGATATCGGCTTCCGGGATGATACCCACAGATGTAAGCGCGGCGCGAGACTATGAGCCTTCGACTTATCCCTTTGGGTTTGCACACTCTTGGGTCAGTCGGCATCCAACCGGTCCGCACGTGTGCTCTTCCGGTCAAGGTTCTCTGACAAGATAGAACCAGTGACTTTCCGAAGCACGTTCCCTGACAGATCGCGGTGGTTGGGCATCCAAAATGTCTCATTGCTGTCTGGTGTAGGCGCACCACAGACTATGAGCCTTCGACTAATCCCTTCGGGGTCAGTCGGCATCCAACCGGTCCGCGCGTGTGCTCTTTCGGTCAAGGTTCTCTGACAAGATAGAACCAGTGACTTTCCGAAGCACGTTGCCTGACAGATCGCGGTGGTTGGGCATCCTTCGTGTCTCATTGCTGTCTGGTGTAGGCGCACCATAGCATCTGAGCCTTCGACTTATCCTTGTGGGGTTAGTCGGCATCCAACCGGTCCGCACGTGTGCTCTTTCGGTCAAGATTCTCTGACAAGATAGAACCAGTGACTTTCCAAAGCACGTTCCCTGACAGATTGCGGTGGTTGGGCATCCTTCGTGTCTCATTGCTGTTTGGTGTAGGCGCACCATAGCATCTGAGCCTTCGACTTTTCCTTTTCGGGTCAGTCGGCATCCAACCGGTCCGCACGTGTGCTTTTCCGGTCAAGGTTCTCTGACAAGATAGAACCAATTACCTTCCGAAGCACGTTGCCTGACAGATCGCGGTGGTTGGGCATCCTTCGTGTCTCATTGCTGTTTGGTGTAGGCGCACCATAGCATCTGAGCCTTCGACTTAACCGTCTGGGGTCAGTCGGCATCCAACCGGTCCGCACGTGTGCTCTTCCGGTCAAGGTTCTCTGACAAGATAGAACCAGTGACTTTCCGAAGCACGTTGCCTGACAGATCGCGGTGGTTGGGCATCCTTCGTGTCTCATTGCTGTCTGGTGTAGGCGCACCACAGACTATGAGCCTTCGACTTTTCCCTTTCGGGTCAGTCGGCATCCAACCGGTCCGCACGTGTGCTCTTTCGGTCAAGGTTCTCTGACAAGATAGAACCAGTGACTTTCCGAAGCACGTTGCCTGACAGATCGCGGTGGTTGGGCATCCAAAGTGTCGAATGTTACCCTACTCCTCCCTGCCGCCCATGGAGAATGCCCAATGACATCTCCCCCTTGAGGAGCCGGTTTAACGCTTAGCTAACGCCGACGTGGATTTCTGCGAGTGTGGTGGCTTGTTTGGTAGGTCTTGCCAGTATCTGCCTTTTTCAACACTCTTTTCGTCTGGTTCAATTTTTAATGTTGGAAAGCCATTCGATCTGATTCTGACCACATCTGATTTCTGACCACCTCTTTAGAAATTCAGCTCGTTTTGACACGTGGTGATGCTTTTTTTTGATATTTCACACTGGATTTTGCAGACCTTCAGAGATGCAAAATCCAGTGTGAAACTTCACGACCAAATAACACCAGTCACCATCAGAAGAGGAGTCAGGCAAGGCTGTGTATTGTCGCTATTGCTTTTCAATGCGGTGCTGGAAGAAGTGTTCGAACAACTGGAATGTGAAGAGAAGCAAGACTACGCGTTACCCATAGACGGGAAGAGAATAACTAACCTCCGGTACGCGGATGACGTAGTGCTCATTGCAAAGGATGAAGAGACGATGCAGAAGATGATTGATGAACTGTTAGAAAGTAGCAGGAAAGTAGGACTCACCATTAACAAGAAAAAGACTGAAGCTATGACAAACATCCCAACAACACCAGAGGACAGTCAAGTAATCACAATTGAGGGACAAGATGTCAAACTGGTTGACAATTTCATATACCTCGGGTGTAACGTCTCATTCTTGCCAACAAGTACGGAAATTCAACGCCGGATAGGCTCTGCGTGGGGAACATCACGAACCGTCGGACGTCACCTTGGCTGAAACGGAGAGTTTTTATAACCTGTCCCCTACCATGCTTCCTGTATGGGAGTGAGGCAAGGACATTGAAACTTGAAGAAATCGAAAAGCTGGAGGTCACTCAACGGAAGATGGAGAGAGCAATGCTCGGAATAACACAGCTCGATCGAGTGCGGAACGAAGTGAAAGAACACGATTGCCAAGGGTCACAAGAATTGCGTGGAAAAGAAATGTAAACTGGGCTAGAAAAATGGCAAACTCTGATCCACGAAAATGTTTACGTCGAATAACAAAATGGTGTATATGTGAATTCAAAAGACAGAAAAGAAGGCCGATCCAAAGACGGGATGATGATTTCAAAACCCGTGTGCACAACAGTGAGCTCAAAGAAAAGACCTGAATGCAACATGACAATCATGACACCAGCGAGAAAGCGGGAACAAATAGAACTAAATTCTAATTCATTTGCCATTCTCTGACTCTGGAACTAAATGAAATGGAATGATGCTTTTTTAAATCTTCTCGAAGTCTGGTTTCCGTGTCATCCTTTGAACATCGACAGTTCTGTAGTTGTCTTCGAGCTAGAGATGTGAAAAAAAAAACGAAAAAAAAAATTGAAAATAATGTTTTTAAATGAAGGAAAAAAGGTGTTCGCGACCTTAATCTTGGGTAATTTTAATGAGCGCAGCTGACATCAATCGAGTTCTGCGATGACCTACTGAAAGCTCCTTGGAGCTCCAAATGGAAAATGAAAAGAAAACGGGCATCATCTCCAAAAAATTGTGAAAATCGCATCAAAATTGATTCAATAGGATAGGCTCTACGGTGAGATATAAGTTCACAGGCTCACAGAAAACGGTGATTCATTCATTCTGCAGTTTCCGCACGCCTCAAGCACAGTTTCTGACATTTTCAGCGCTCCTCAGTCCCGTACACTCACTAGGGAACTATTTGACCCCAAGTTGGACTCTAGGTATATTTGATATATGGTTTGGTAGATGTAAACATGCTGATTCATAACATGTAATTTATTTTTGCAGAACACTACTCTGAATCAAGATATATTTATATGAAATTTTAGTACTGAACCTTGTTGATTTCCTATTGATCTCCAATGTTTATGCCAATTTTCAAGGGTCGTTTACGTTCAAAACCAATTTGGACCTCTAGTGCTGAAGAAAACGAGAAAAAGGGGTTCTACTGTAGTTGAATGGACCCAACAGAGGGCTAAAAAAAATTGAATGGACCCAAGACGGGCACCTGAAAATTAGGTGGACCCAAAAATTCCCATGAACGGAAATGACTTATTGAGGACCCGTTTTTGTGGGATTTTTTGTTTTCAAAACTCGATGAAGTATAAGACATTACGTTTGAGAGAAGAAATGAAAACATTTTTTGAAAAAAGAGCAGATTCTCAATATGTCATTCTAATTAATGTTCATTTTGGGTCCGCCCAACTTTTAGATGCCCGTCTTGGGTCCATTCACTTTTTTGATCGTTCTCTTGGGTCCTAAACTTTTCGACACCTCTCTTGGGTCCATCCAATTATTTGACACCTCTGTTGGGTCCATCTAACTTAAGAAAATGGCTTGGGTCCATTCAACTATAGTAGAACCGAAAAAAGTGTCTTTTTGGCTTTGTCTATCAAGCGGGGGCTCTATGGTTTGCTCTCCTCCATGCCGCAGTTTTTTTTTGTTTTTTTTAAATCTTTGATCAGAGGTTCAAAGTTTCTGGAAAATTTTTGATAAAATGAAAAAGATCTCACTTGTTTACCAATACAAAACGTAGAAACAAAATTCAAAAAAAAAATCGAAAACTCTTGAGAAAAAAATTTGATCTGAAACTTTTCTATTCTAGTCAAAATCGGTTGATAAACATGTTTTCCATGAAAGGAACCGATAAAAGCGCCAGCGTGAATGATTTCAAGCAACGGATTTTCAAGCAATTTAGTACTGAATACAGCTTCTTTAAGTCATATCTCAATTTCGAGAAGTGTTCTGCAATAATAGATTCTGAATCAGCATGTTTCAATCTACCAAACAATATCTCAAATTTCCCTAACGTCCAACCTGAGGTCCGGTAGTTCCCTAGTCAGCATCAACCTCCGATTACCCGCAGAATCCCAATCCACACCACACCAGTCATTCAAAACTGGTTCACCATAATTGTTAATCATCTACGTTTTATTGTCCCCCGCGCCTGCGATTTCCTATTTTACTGCCTATATCAAATAACCCAGGAAAGTAAAATAAACTAACACTGGCTACCAATCCAGAAGTCGAACTCCATTAGATCCACTGAAAGTCCAATGTTCCATTGCAGAGAAGTTGAGCCACTCTGAAAATTTCCAATTGGAGGAAATAAAAGTGCTGATGTTTTTACCTTTATTTGATCCAGCATCGACTTCAGAAAGCTTTGAAAATCGCGTTTTCTCAATTTGAAGCCATTCTTACGAACTGAAAAATTGATTCATATTCAAACTGTCAGAAAAGTGTCGGCAATTGATTCGAAAATCTATGAAAGCCAGAAGAAACACAATTAGTTAAAAAAAAAATTCAAAATTTGGTATTTTTCGAGTTTTTTTAGGTCAAGAAACCTGTCTAGACTGTACTTTTTTAGTGATGAGGCAATCGTGGTCGATTGGTGGAATATTCTCAAGGGGAACGGGAGAACGTTCGAAAAATTCATCGATTGAGGCTATATTAATTATAATGATTTGAATTTGAAGGTGTCATATTTTCAGCAGATGGAAATGCTAAGCTACACCAGCTACCTGGGTTTCGTAAAATAGCTGGTTTCTAGGAAAGGAACTTACAGTCTATTATCTTTATTTAGGAATGGATAGGAAGGGAAAGAGAGAGAAAAAATGAAGAGGTGACGAGGGAGAGAGCCCTCAGAAGGGTCCCCAGAAGGTAGGTCGAGAAAATATAAGAATGAAAATTGACTAAATGAACACTGACCCTGTATGGAGTGAACTCATTTAGTGACGGGACGAAACGCCCTCTAACTGATCTCCTGGGAGAGCGGTTCTTTTGTCTACTCATCGCTGAGCCCTTATGACCTTACGTTACGTTGCTACGTTGCTAAACTAAAAATGATTGACAAGTGTGTTTCACACTTGTCGAAACGAGAGGAATACGTGATAGATTGGTGGAAGATTCTCGAGGGGGAAAGGGAGAACGTTCGAGAAATTCATCAAACAAGCTATAGAAATTTTAATGATTTGAATTTGAAGGTGTCATAGTTTCAGCAATAGGAAATTCCAAGCTACTCCAGCTACCGAGTTTTCGTGCGACAGCTGGTTTCTAAGTGTAAGAAATTCCAGTTGTTAAAGCGATTCGGCAGCATGAAGAGCCCAATGTCATCAACTAAACTTTCCTTAATCTAGGAGGGGGTAAGGTCAATGAGAAAACTCTGAGCTATTACATCAGCTACCAAAAAAAAGGAACTTACAGCTCACTTGTTATCATCAATAAGCAAGGGAGAAAGAGAGAGAAAAAAAAAGAAAAGAAGTGACGATTGGATATCCCTCAGAAGGGTCACCGGAAGGTAGGTCGAGAAAATGAAAGAATGAAGACTGACTGACCTTGTATGGAGTGTACTCCTCAAGTGGCGGGGTGTCGGGACGTGTTCTAATTGACCCCATGAGAACGAGGTTCCTTCACCTACTAGTTCCTTTATCTTGATGACCTGTCATGTCAATCATAATTGGTTCTAACGTACCTAAACAAAGACAAGTGATTAACAAGTGTGATTCACATTTGACAGAAATATGATTTGAAAAGGAGATAGCGTTCCATTTTTTTGTGAAGAAGAAGGGCGAATCCGAAATACCTATTGTCTAACTGTCACATTTTGGAGTGGTCAATGAGCCGGTCAACCGAAATTCTCGCAGCAAAAATACAGTCTTCAAAAATTTCAAAAAATATTTATTCAAAATAATTATCAATCTACAACATAGTCAAGCTCGTGATCATCATCTCAATATCGTCGACTCAGAACTCTAGGCGCAGCGCGCCCGGCCGGGCCCATTGTTAAATTTTCGCAGTTTTTTCCTGACCTTCGAAAACACCACGTGCTCTATCCCTGCTCTGTCAAGACTCTCTCTGGGTTGGATCCGATTTTTACCACCTTCATTTTTAGCCAGATGTTGTCGCAAGTACAAAAATTTTTGGTGAAACTGAAAAACTGAACTCTTCTGGCTTAATTGATTCCGGATTCATCATATTCCGTTTCCTTTACCCCTATTGTGGTTCCTTTGTGTGGGATTTGACACTAGAATGTTCTTTGCCTCCCCCTTTTTGCCGCCTTTTCCCACAAATGTACAGGACCGTCTCCTAAACGATGAATTTCTCGAACGTTCTTTTCTACCGTTCCCCCTTGAGAATCTTCCACCAATCGGCCACAAGTTCCCCTTTTTAGTTTAGGAACGTAAGAACCAATTAGTATTGACATGGTTTGACAGGTCATAAAGGTTCAGCGATTAGTAAAAAAAAGGAACCGCTATCCCAGCGGATCTTCGCTATTTCTCGAACGTTCTCCCAACGCCCCGCCCTTATGAGATTACGCTCCACATACAAGACCAGTCAGTTTTCATTCTCACATATTTCTGACCTTCTCATGGCCAAAGACACTGGAATTTTGATTTTAGGACTTTCTTTTTTTGGGGGGTTTTTTGGGTGGCAATTTTTC
This sequence comes from Caenorhabditis brenneri, assembly GCA_000143925.2. Taxonomy (NCBI): domain Eukaryota; kingdom Metazoa; phylum Nematoda; class Chromadorea; order Rhabditida; family Rhabditidae; genus Caenorhabditis; species Caenorhabditis brenneri. The sequence goes on along the minus strand of GL379928.1, from coordinate 222,699 downwards.
TATTTTTCCTTTCCAAAATTCCTGAATTTCAAAGTTCTCTCTCTCTCTCTCTCTCTCTCTCTCTCTCTCTCTCTTTCTCCCTCTCTCTCTCTCTCTCTCTCTCTCTCTCTCTCTCCCTCTTCCTCTCTTTCTCTCTTCCTCTCTCTCTCTCAGGGTTTACAGTAAACACCTCAATAGTAGAAAAGCAGAAATTTTTCAAGATTACTGTAAGATTCAGAATTACATTTTTTGGGGGTTTTTGAGTATTGTTTGGGTTTTTGAATCTTTTTTCGCCTTCCTGCTGAAGTCTTCATCTTCCAACCTTCAATTTTCAGAACAGCTCAAAATGTCAAAAAGATTTTTTCCACCGAAAAACAGTGACAAAATGAATGGAGAAAAAAGAGATGAAAGAGGAAGAAGTGATCGAGGTAAGACGATTATTTTAAGAAATCGAATGAAATTGACATAAAGAATGTTTTTAGTAGGCCATAATGGTCACTACGATGGCAGCCAGCCATATCAACATGGTGGACATTATGGAAAAGGAGAAAGAGGAGAGAAGAGGAGCAGATGGAACAGAGGCGGAGCAGGAAGGAATTCTGAGGAGTCGTCGCGGAGCAACGGAAACAGAGGAAACGATCATAGATATGATGATCGAAGAAGACACGTGAACCACTCCCCCCCGTGGTAAACTCAATATGTCCGAACATTTGGAGATGGCGATCACCAGAAGTTCGGAAGGTCAGAAGGCCACAACGGCTATTACGATGGCGAGAACCCATATCTGTATGGAGGACAAATGGAGGAGGAGGAAGAAAAAGAGAGGATGTGGAGAGGATCGGGAGGAGCAGAAGAGGATCTAAGAGCGAAGATTGGGACAATCGCCCTGTGATAAGTAAGTTGTTTTCGAAAATTGAACAATCCGAAGCGTAGAGTGCAGTCCTACTGAGCAACACATTAATGCAAGTTGGATAAACTAGAGAAAAAATTAGCGCGCACACAAATATAAAATTTTAACATTCGTTTTGTTTTAGCTTGGGATGACTACCATGCAAAGCAGGAATGGAATAAGAGGGGAGGAGTGAGAAGAAATGCAATGAGAAAAGCCGAACGAGCAGCCCACGCCAAGGAAGAGAAGAAAGAGGAACGTGAGGCGGATTCGGAAGTAGTAAAAAAAGAAGAAGATGAAGACGAGAAAACCGAGAAGAAACTGGAGGCGGTTAGAAGGTTGATCCGCGGTTATGAGGAGGTATTGCCGAAGCTCCGACAACTTAGACGGGAGATGATTGAAGCCAATCAAGAAGTTCAGAAACTGGAAGAGAATAGAGCGAGGATCCGCGATAGCGAGAACAAATCGGAGGCGCTCCGTGAAATTGAACGGGTGACCTTGGGAGAATTTCAGGGACGACGACCGATGAGAGTAACTTTTTATTATTAGCCCTCATCCTGCCCACCCCTCTTCGATACATTGGTTGTTTTTCCATTGAAAAGTTCTATTTCTGAAACAAAAGTAAATGCTGAATTCATAAAAATTGTCCTCATGACACGTCACCTTTGGATTCAAATAATACTTCTCTCAAGTGTGAATCACACTCGTTAATCACTTGTTCTTGTTCAGGTACGTTAGAACCAATTAGGATTGACATGTATGACATGCCATCAAGGTAAAGGGAATAGTAGGTGAAGGAACCGGCTCTTTACGGTTTTAGTGGTCCCTAGCTTTTTTACTGGTCCCATGTTGGGACCAGTGGTCCCAAAACGGGGACACTGGTCCCATGGCGAAATCACTGGTCCCATGGGATGGGACCAGTCATGGAACACTGGTCCCAAAAAAAAGCACTGATTTTGAGAGGGTTATCTTGGAACCACTGGTCCCAAGATGGACAACTAGTTGAAACATCGAAAACGTGGTACTGAAAAAGTTTTTATTAAAAAATAATTAAGATTTATTTTCCTTCTCAACGTCTTCCTCCTGAAGTTCTTCTTGGTAAGCCTAAGATCTCCTGTTCGTCTTG
>GL379928.1:198305-214765 GCA_000143925.2 Caenorhabditis brenneri | reverse complement strand
TTTTTCGGAATTTTTTTTCAAACTTTTCCGGTTTTTTTCAGGAAAAATGAATAAAAATTGGTAGCAACATGAAAATGTACAACTAAAAACAGTTTTTTCCGATTGTTTTCCGGCTAAAAAATGTTTTTCGGTTTCAAATAGCGAAAAAATGTTCAGGTCTTTCAGTAAAAATTGCAAGCCAAAGATAGAGAGGATTAAAAAAGCAGAGATCAATTCGGAGCAGAATAACATAGGTGAAGCTGGAATTCACAACAATTTTTACGCGAAAATCCCTCGTATTACACAAACATCAATTCTAGAAAGAGAATATTCTTCTAGAAAAACGAAAAATGAGAAGAAAAATGTGCTTCAAACAAAAAAACATGCGCTTGTCATCGAAAATCAAGAGAAAAACCTACATGTATTCTATATTCATCGAAAAAACCCGGAAAAATTCAGCAAAAAACAAGAAGAACAGCAGTTTTTAGGCCCGAAATGTTCTTATTTTTATTTCGCAACACTGAGTCTATTAGGGCGCACTTGCACTGCCGTGACCGCGGCCGAGAAAACTTGCCAGCGGAGGCCACCAAGCGGGAGAGCAATGCATAAAAAAACCATTTTCATCGCGTTTTTCTCGTACTTTGCTGCTTTTTTTTCTGAAATAATGATAAAACTTATACATGCAACGTTTTTCAGGAGCTCTTTTGCAATTCAGTCGAAAAAATGAATTATACTGATAGGGAGAAAGAGAAAAAGAAAAGAGAAAGAAAAAAGTGACAAGGGAAAGAGCCCTCAGATGGGTCACCAGAAAAAAACATCTAGAAAATGAAAGAATGAAGACTGGCCTGTCTGGACTGTACTCTCCAAGTTACGGGGTGTTGGGACGCCACGCAACACTATTTTTTATACTCAAAGTAGGGATCGAAGTCTCGATAATGACACAGGGAGAATATTAAACAAAATCAGCAAACTACAAAAAAAAGAGACTTTTTTTTTTCTAACCAATTGAAATTATTCTTTGATGTTTTACGAAAAGTATTCAGCACTTCAGAGAGAGGCTTATGCGCGTCACTACCCAACAAATAAGAATGAGTTAGAGCAAAAAAAAAACTAACCCTTCCCTCATCGAGAAGTGCAGTGAAAAACAAAAAGAGGTGAGCTGCAGTGAGGCGGTTCCCCCTACTGGTTGTATCAAAATGAACGGCTTTACTCATATTCTATTAAAGTCAGGATACCAGTTTATTCCTTCATATAATTTCTTGTGCATATCTCAAAACATTTCAACTTCGCTGTTTAATTTTTTCATTTGCTGCCAGGTTAAACGTTTTGTTCTGATGAGTATCTTTTCTGCTATAGTTCAACAAGTTTACAGAAGCGGTTGAATAAATTTTAATGGTTTATGAAGAAATGTTTTCAATATTAATAGTGCCTCAATGATTTTATTTGGTTATCACAGTTCAGAAACATCAATGGTATCATCATCGTCAAGGACCGAAAGAAAGAAAAGAAAAGCGGAAATGGACACAACAGCTTCAGCTCCATCCAATTTCCGAACGATATACTTGAATTCAAACATCTCTTTATTCTTGAATCCTTCATTCGCTATTCCTTTCATAACATCACTGTGGTCCACGATTAGACCATTGTTCCATTGTTCCACAAGCATGATTTTCACTCTTCGCAGATTTGGACTGGCGCCTTGCAACCAAAGCTTCAGGAATTTATTCAATTCTTTAGCGGTGAACACACTATTGCCGATAGAAATATCCGTGCTGTTCAGCATTAGCAGCGTGTTCAGATCGATTGGGATTAGTCCGTAAATTGTAAGAAAATAGAAGTTCCCAATTAGCACTTTCTTGATGAAATGTAGATCTGCCTCTAGCAACTGTGGTTCCAAATCACTTCTGTTTAATTCCAGAGATCTTGAAGGTGGGAAATGTTTTACGATCTCGCAGACATTATGGGAAATCATTAATTTTCTGATGGGAATGCCCTCCACAATATTTTTTACCGATTCGAGACGATAAATCCATTCATCCCGAATACCAAAGCTCAATTCGACGTCCGGACAATTGAAAATGCTTATGAAATGCACAAGCCATTTTCTTGCATCAAATCCTGGTAAAGTGAGACTGATTTCGGATTTCGGACGTCCTTCTGTCACCCGTATAGCACAAGGTGTTAATGATAGAATATCGGATTCTCTCTGTTTGGATTCGGCAATAGTGATGTTTCCCCAACTGTATAGATGAACCATGCATCCTGTTGCAATGTTGATCTCGATGCGAAACGCTTTCCGTCTGTCCGATTTGACAAAAGATTTTGCACGATTCGAGATGGTTGAGAACAGGATTCTGAAAAATCATTTGAAGGAGGTCTGTCAAGATGAAATTCGTACATGAGATTTTTATACCATCGGATAGAGCTTGGCGAAATACATCGGAAGTCCTCTTGTAGGCATGGTAAGAAATTCCATTTTCGACGTGTTTTTGGATGTGAAAGGAAATCTCGTCGCTTTTGTGCAGCGCAAATTTCTATTTTTTTCACGCTATTTATTTTCGTCGCACTTTGGAAACAAACTCCTAACTTGAGAACCGTCTATTAGAATGAAAAATGGCCAACTACAAAGTTATTCAGCATACAATTCGTGGCAACTCTTCAATACATTACTTTCATCTAAAAATACTGGCCTTTGAGCTATAGGTCCCTAAAGTACATGTATAGACTAAAAAGTATTACTATGTTTTTCCCCAGTAAAAATAAATGTGAGCTGTTTAAAAAGCAAGTCTACCGCCCGTTCTTAAGTTAGGAGCTTGTTTCTAAAGTGCGACGGAAAAAGCGACAAAAAAGTTTGGGCGACGAAAATAAATAGCGTGGAAAACAATTGAAATTTGCATTAAAAAAAAACGACGAGATTTCCTTTCACGTCCAAAAACAGGTCAAAAATGGAATTTCTGACCATGCCTCCAAGAGGATTTTCGACGTATTTTGTCAAGCTCTAACCGATGGTATAAAATCTCATATACGAGTTTCATCTTGACAGATCTCCTTTAACTTTTATACAATTCAAGAAAAAAACTTACAGTTCAGTCAGTCCATAGTGTTTTAACACAGTTTTGATTGCTCTCTCCGGCAGTTGAAAAAGTGGGAAATTCGATGTCATTGCAGATTATCGGCCTGCACGCAAAAAAAAACTTTGCGAGAAAGCGATAAACCAACTGGAGTGTGGTGGGTAGCGATTGGAATACTGAGGACAAGAAGAGGACTGAGACACTATGTAACTTGAAGAAGACGATGATGTACAATGAATGTGGTGTTTGTCCTCTCCTAGCAGGGGGCAGCAGGGGGGAGAGTGGAGTCACCTACCGTACCCCACTACCCTGCACATCTTAGTTTAAAATGTTTGTTATGTAAGATGTGCAGGGTAGTGGGGGATACGAAAGACGGGGTTCTCGTACATTCCATTCCCGCGTGACCCTACTAAGAGGAGGCAGATGCGAAACTTGTTGTGACCCCCATCGTCTTCTTCAATACGTCTCGTCACTCTTTTCCTTGTCAGTGATCCGAGCGATACCTATCTCACTCCAGTTGTTCTGATCGCATCTTTGCACTATTTTCTGCATAAAAATCAATATACAGTCATGGGTTCGAATTTTTCCACTCTTCTAACTGCCTGACAGAGCAATCAAAACTGTGTTAAAACTCTATGGAGTTACTGAATAGTTATAGAATCAATTGGTTCGGACAAAAAAAACGATTGTTTTTTGAAACGTTGAGAAATTGTCTCCCGCTTCTCAAATAGTAATGTACTGTTTAGAACAGTTTGTTCACTATTTCCTGTTTTCAACAAAAATTTGCTGGGAGCCACGTTGAATTCAAAGCTTTGACTGTTTTTGGTAGAAGCAAATAATGTATATGGAAAAAAACGGCTAGGAAGATATAAAAGAAGAAAGAGAGAATACACAGTTATTTGACAGAAAACCGTCGTGAAATTTAGGTCTCCAGTGGGTATGCAATCGGTTTGTTGTTTGAACATAGTTGGAAGATCTGATTTTGTTGCCAGCCTGCTCTAGGTCTGCTTTGTTTTCCGAGACCGTTTTATCAGTTCTGAATGTGGGAATGTTACCTGAAAACTAAAACTCTGAAGCTATCTTGTTACAAAACTTGTTGAAAGTTTGATAGCCTTCAATAATACACTGGAGCAAAATTCGGCTCTAGTCCGGACGGACGGCCCCGAGGATATTCAATGGCCCGAAAAATAATTCACGGCCCCAAAAATATTTAACGGCCCCAAAAATTTTGAACGGCCCCAAAAATCTTGAACGGCTCCAAAGTTTTCATCATCTTCAAATCTTTCCTTTTGATTGTTTTTCAGTTATTCACGTATTATTCACAATTTTATTTACATTTCAGAGGAAACCATCAAAATATAAAATACTTTTTTACAATGAAATCGGGGAGTTGAGCTATGTAGTTTGGAAGGGATGGTATTCAGTAAATACAGTACATCTTCTTCCTGTGAACATTCAATGTGATCTGTAACAAGCAAATACAGAAAGTAAGATGCGGAAGTGTTTCTGTCAAAGTACAAACACCTCCGTGTGAAGGGTCATAGCAAGGCTAGCCTTAGCTTATGACTGAGTGTGCGTGTTGTGAGCTTTGAGTGTTCTGAGCGGAAACAGAACCGCGTCTCACAGTGCTTCCGTGCTCTCACTTCCTTCCAAGTAGCTTAAAACCCTTCTGGATCCATGTGACTTTCCTGTTGGTGTGGATTTAATCAAGCCTCAACCATTCCAAACAAGGAAAAACATTAATAAATTGTCAAAGCTGAAGCTAACCTTGCTATGACCCTTCACACGGAGGTGTTTGTACTTTGATAGAAACACTTCCGCAACTTACTTTCTGTGTTTGCTTGTTACAGGTCACATTGAATGTTCACAGGAAGAAGATGTACTGTATTTACTGAATACCATCCCTTCCAAACTACATAGCTCAACTCCCCAATTTCATTGAAAAAAAAAAGTATTTTATATTTTGATGGTTTCCCCTGAAATGTAAATAAAATTGTGAATAATACGTGAATAACTGAAAAACAATCAAAAGGAAAGATTTGGAGATGATGAAAACTTTGGGGCCGTTCAGGATCTTGGGGCCGTGGTTTTTATATTGGGAAAAATTTGGAGCCGTTCAAGATTTTTGGGGCCGTTCGAAATTTTTGGGGCCGTTAAATATTTTTGGGGCCGTGAATTATTTTTCGGGCCGTTGAATATCCTTGGGGCCGTCCGTCCGGACTAGAGCCCAAACTTCTTGTGTTCAATATGGGAGTTCTGTTGAATCCAAAGTTTTGGCTGTTTTCAGTACATTTGAAGTCGTATTCCAGCCTATGAGCTGAGAACTCTAGAGCGTCAAAAACCTCGGATCAAAATTCAATCCAAATTTTGATAGGTTTGGGAGCCTACCATTTCGGTAACTGATAATTTATGACTGAAACCGCCCGTGGTATGTTCAGATGCATCTTATTTTTGACAATTTGTAGCTCTTCAAACAATTAATTTTGGTCAAAAACAAAAAGTTACAAAAGTTTATTAACAGTACTTTTTAAAATTCAAAAATTAAGAAATTGTATTATCATGATCGAGGATCTTGAAAGAGAATGTCATATCGGAAATGGACAAAAGAGCCCGAGTTCCATCCGGTTTCCGAATAGTATATTTGCATCCAGTCAATCCGCAATCTCTGAATTCTTCATACTTAATTCCCTTCATAACAACACAATGGTCCAAGCGAAAACCATTTATATATTGCTCGACGATGTCAAGGTCCAGATCTTGCAGATTTGGACAGGCGCCTGTCAACCAAAGCTTTATGAACTTATTCAGTTGTTTATCGGTAATTGAACTTTGGCATAAATCAATATCCGGGCAGTTCATCAATAACAGCATGTTCAAATCGATTGGAATTGAACGGTATATTACAAGACAGGCAATGTTTCCAATTAGTACTTTCCTGATGACATTCAAATCTTCCTCTGGTAATTGTTGTTCCAAGGTAAATCTTTTTACTTCAAGAGAGTTCATAATTGGGAAATAATTCATGATTTCGCAGGCATTCTCGAAAACTGACAATTTTTTGATGGAAATGCCTTCCACTATTTTTCTCACCGATTCAAGACTATACATCCATTCATCTCGGATAGCAAAGCTCAAATTGATTTTCGGATGATTGAAAACACACATAAAATGTAGAAGCCAGTCTCTTACGCTATATCCTGGTAGAGTGAAACTGATTTTGGATGGCGGACGTTGTTCTTCCACCCGTACAGCACAAGGTGTTAACGACTCAATATCGGATTCTCTTTGTTGGGATTCGCCGAAAAAAATGATAGTTCCGCAGTTTAAATAAACGATGCATCCTCTATCGATGTAAAACTCGATGTGGTAGGCGTTCCGTTTGTCCGATTTAACAAGACATTTTGCACGATTTGAGATGGTTGAGAACAGGATTCTGAAAATAATTGATTTTTTACAATATAAAGGTACAGTATGCAGCTGAAGTTTTTCAAAAGCGCTTGGGCTTGGTCTCGTCACGAATAGCCACGCTAGCAGTGGTGGCGGTTGCTTTTCTTCACGGGCCCTCGCGCCTTCAAAAATTTTTGGCTGCGTACTGTACTTTTATAATACAATTCAAAAAAAACTTACAGGTCAGTCACTCCATACTGTTTAAACACAGTTTTGATTGCTCTGTCAGGCAGTTGAAGGAGTGGAAAAGTCGATGTCATTGCTGATTATTGTCCTGTACGCCGAAAACTTCGTGAAAATGCGATAAAACAACTGGAATGTGGCAAGTAGCAATTGGAATACGAAGGACGAGAAGAGGAACAAGACCCGAAGGTAATTGAAAAAGACAATGATGCACAATGAATGTGATGTTTGTCCTCTCCTAGTAGTGTCACGAGAGTGGAGTCTTCCACCGTACCCCACTACCCTGCACAGCTTAGTTCAGAATGTTTGTTTTGTAAGATGTGCAGGGTAGTGGGGGATACGATAGATGGGGTTCTCCAACATTCCATTCTCGTGTGACCCTGCTAAGAGGAGACAGATACGAAACTCATTGTGACCTATCGTCTTCTTCCATTAACTTCAGGTCTTGTCCCTCTCCACTCCAGTTGTTCTGATCGCATCTTTGCATAATTTTTTGTATTAAAATCAATAGACAGCTATGGGTTCAAATTTTCCACTCTTTCAACTGCCTGACAGAGCAACCAAAACTGTGTTAAAATACTATGGAATAACTGAACTGTAAGTTTTCTGTTTTTTTCAAATTTTATGAAAAATCATTTATTTCCAGAATCTTCTTCTCGACATTCTCAAATCGTGCAAAATGTTTTGTTAAATCGGACAAACGGAATGCCTACCTCATCGAAATCGACATTGAGAGAGGGTGCATCGTTTATTTGAACTGTGATATTAGACTTTATCTAGGCGAATCACAACAAAAAGAATCCGATTGTCAGTCATTATCACCTTGCTCTATACGTGTGAAAGAACTGCGTTATCTAACCGAAAACAGTTTCTTTCTATCAGGATTCAGTGTAAGAGATTCGCTTGTGCATTTCATGAGCATTTTCAATTGTCCGAAAGTCAATTTGGACTTTGGTCCTCGAGATAAGTGGATGTATAGTCTTGATTCGGTAAGAAAAATTGTGGAAGGCATTCCCATCAAACAATTGGCAGTTTCCGAGAATGCCTGCGAGATCATAAAACTTTTCCCTAATATGAACTCTCTCCGATTAAGAAGATTTGCCTTGGAACAACAACTATCAGAGGCAGATTTAAATTTCATCAAGAAAGTGCTAATCGGAAACATTCCCTGTCTTGAAATATGCCGTTCAATTCCAATCGATCTGAACACGCTGTTGTTGTTGAACAGCCCAGAAATTTCAATCTCCCGTAGTTCGATTACCGATAAGCATTTGAATAAGTTCATAAAGCTTTGGTTAGGAGGCTCCTGTCCAAATCTGCAAGAATTGGACATTTGCAACCGTGACCAATATAGAAACGGCTTCATCTTGGACCACAGTGTTGTTATAAAGGAAATTAAGTATGAAGAATTCGAAGATGACGGATTATTTGGATGCAAATATACTATTCGGAAAAAGGATGGAACTCGAGCACTTCTTTCCATTTTGCCTTTTTTATTCTCTTTCAATGTCCTCGATCATGACAATAGAATTGTTTAATTTAAATCACTGTCAATAAACTTTTGTAATTTTTTGTCTTTGACCAAAATAAATTGTTTGAAGAGCTACAAATTGTCGAAACTAAAATTTTTATTTTTACATACATATCACTGAATGCGTTCATTTATTCCACTTCTATTCTCTCTCCACTGCGCGTTGTAATAATATTTCAAGGAGGTATTCTCAAATCCCCAACCGAGCATCAAATTTACACAATGAAAAGGACTATCTGCCGGTCAGCTGGTCAAAAAGTACTTCTAGGGAATGATCGAAGTTTTTGAAGTTATAAGTATCATGAAATTGATATGTTCACTTTGTTCAAAACTTTTCAAACTTTTTCTAAAAACTTGAAAAACTATTGAAAACGAACTGACTACACATCGGCTTCTAACTTTCTCGCCGGTTTTCATATTTTCCTAATATTTGCCTTTTTCACTGTAACTGTATACATTTTTTATTTATAGTTGAAAATTTAGAAGTTAATAATTTACAGGTTTAAGTTTAAGATGCTCTCCAATAGAAACGGAAGAGATAAGTACTTTGAAATATTCAGAAGAGGGGTGAGAAGGGAAGACGGTGGGGGGAAGGGTGTTCCAACAATTAAGAATTCTATTACTGAAAAATTGGGAACTTTGTTTAGTTGAATTTTTTAGAGTCGATTTGATATGAAGAGGGTGGCGTCTAAGGGACACATCATACAGTTTTTTTTTTCATTCCCAAAAGTCTTTCTCTCAGAAAACAGGATTTAATGACGCAAATGGTCAACATCTTCGACGTTTTTTGAGCAATTACCTAGTTCTTGCGCTTGCCAAACAACCGAACGTTCTCATATTCCACTTATTTCCTCGATAACATTGTTTGGTGAACAGTTGTCTCCGACGCAAGTACGTTCTCCGCCCACATCTCACAAGAACCTAGGCTCCGCCAATTTTTAGGCACTATAAAAGAAGGAGGGAAAGAAGATAAAAACTCATTCTTATTCCTAAACTAACTGGATGTTGGTCGTATATACTGATTTTTCTGGTGAGTTCTGTTGTCCTGATCTTTCTGATCTTTCTCCTGATCTTTCTCATAAGTTTATTCCATTCAACTGTGACTATTTGTTACGGTCTGCACATTGATTGACTGTTTCTAATTCCGAATTCTGGATTCAGGATGTGTTGATTTAGTCACAAATGCCGCCCGCGTTTTGGATGATGAACTACTTCCCAAAAATGGTGTAAAGGACGCCGCACCGCTAGGAATTTTTTCCTGAACAAATATTTTGGAAAACCACTTGTACTTGGAGACACACACTGCCTTCCGAAGGCCTTTGCTGATTGAGCTGGCCAAGGTGCTCCCAGATTGCTATTGGAGCTCAAACAACATCTGGAGGACGTCTTCGCCTCCTTGAAGCAATGGAGTTGGCCGGTTATGAAAATCTCGTTTATTGTGGTAAGTCATAACATTTTTTCCCATCTAATAATTTTTTGTTTAGACAGGAATTCTTTAATCTTCAAGTCGGATCGTGGAACTGATCCTCTGAAGGACTTGATAGGAGAACAACTTGACTTTTTGACTGGTGAAATTCCTGAAGGTGGATTTGTGTGGTGTTGTGGTGATGGCCTCGAAGGTGTATGGTATGCATGGTATGTGTAGTATGTGCTTTAGAGTTTTTAAAAACGTGCAAAATGTAATTTTTCAGACACGGATTCTCTAATGTTCAAGTCGAAACGTGGAACTGATCCTCTAAAGGATTTGATAGAAGAACAACTTGGCTTTTTGACTGATGAAATTTCTGAAGGGTTGAAATTGTGTGGTGTTGTGGTGATGGCCCCAGAGGTGTATGGTCTGAAAATGGTGGACAAGGACGGCAACTTTTCCTATGTTGTGAAAGCCAAAGGAGTTCAAATAGATAGTGAGAATACCGAATGGGTTACATTTGATAGAATGTTGAAATCGGTTAGTTGTGCTTTTCAATTACACAAGCAAAAAAATGACTCGTTTAGATGAATAATTTCAACTGCAACGGTTACACGGATCCAATAACCACAACGATGATGACCACTTTCTCAATGTTCTCTGGACATGTTTTTCGGAAAAGAAACTCAACCTAACAATGGATAAAGGCCACTAGAACCATAAGGGTTTGGTGACTCCGTACGGAAAAACAAAAATTATCCCTTCCACATGTGAATGTTTTATTTAAATCTCTGTTGTTTATACTCTGTCATGAAAAAAAAAAGAATTTTTCGATAACAAATTGTTATAAACTAATTGGAAATATGTTATTCTTCCATCAATAGTAAAAAACTAGATCTTTCTCATTGTTTGATCTGCTTTCCGGTTCTTTGTTCTGAACAGTTGTATCTCGGTTCAGAGTGGAGCAATCAAAAAGTGACCAACTAATAAAAAATTCATATTTTTATGAACAACATGTCGTTAGTTGACAACTTTTTGATAGAACTCCTGGCCACTGAGATATGAATCCTATAAAAAAGGTCCTTTGCGCGGGAAAATTTCGGATTATAATTATTTTTTCGACTAAATTGCAAAATAGCTCCTGGAGAACGTTGCATGTGTAAGTATTAACAATATTTCAAAAAAAATAAGCAACAAAATACGAGAAAAACGCGAAGAAAATGGTTTATTTTTGATGCATTGCTCTCCCGCTTGGTGGCCTCCGCTGGCAAATTTTCTCGGCCGCGGTCACGGCAGTGCAAGTGCGCCCCAATAGACCCAGTGTTGCGAAATAGAAAAAAAGGACATTTCGGGCCTAAAAACTGCTGTTCTTCTTGTTTTTTGCTGAATTCTTCGGGTTTTTTTCGAAGAATATAGAATACATGAAGCTTTTTCTCTTGATTTTCGATGACAAACGCATGTTTTTTTTGTTTGAAGCACATCTTTTTTTTCATTTTTCGTTTTTCTGGAAGAATTTTCCCTTTCTAGAATTGATTTTTGTGAAATACGAGGGATTTTTGAGTAGAAATTGTTGTGAATAGTTTCACCTAGCTTCACCTATGTTTTTCTGTTCCGGAATGGTCTCTGCTTTTTTATTCATCTCTATTTTTGGCTTGCAATTTTTACTGAAAGACCCGAAAAATGTTTCGCCATTTGAAACCGAAAAACTTTTTTTAGCCGGAAAACAATCGGGAAAAACGGTTTTTTAGTCGTATATTTTTATGTTTTTACCCATTTTTATTCATTTTCCTTGAAAAAACCGGAAAAGTTTGAAAAAAAAACCCCAAAAATGATTTTTCGATTTTTTTTCGCCTTGAAAAATTCGAAAAAATAGTTTTTCGAATTTTTTCGAACCAAAATTCTCGAAAAAAAAAATGTTTTCGATTTTTTTTTCGGAATTTTTTTTTCACACAGCCCTGATTCCTATCTTTCAATAAACTTTTCTTCATTTTTAAATTACTCGCAACTCGTTATCACTAGATATTGATTTTATTATTTAGTTTCATTCCTTATAGTTTTTCTATTCAGATGAAAAAGCTTCGTCGATCGGCGACAAAGTACCACCTGGCGGCCGAAATCTTGAAATGGTGGCGACACCGAGCCACGGTCGAGGGCTCCGAGCCAGGGTCTGCTATTCCCGATAGTCAAAAGATGCTCTGGCGGCGCAGACGTCCTAGAAGACGTCTTCAAGTGGTAATCAATCCTCTAAAAACAAAAGTAATCACTTCATTTTTTAGCGTCCATCTGCACCACCTCTCACAGCTGACGAAGAAGGAATTTGGAGTTCGGGACACGCTGGCGAAGACTACTTGATTGGGCGCAAGATTGTCCGCATTCATGGAACCAAAAGGATTGTGTTGAGACGAAACAGTAAACTCTGTTTCTTGTGCCAGTTCAAGGATAAGACTCAGAAATTCATCGTCAGGGAGCTCGTCAATAAGCAGTAAGTTTTTAATGGCCTCCTGATACAAAAATACTTTTTTCTCAGTGACCCACACGCAGTAATTCGCTACTATGAGGACAACATCGCTGCTATGAAAACAACAACATTGATTCGATAAGCGGATACGATGATTTTCTTCCTTGTTAAACTTTTTTCTCCGCGTTTATTTTCTTGTTTTGTTACCTTCAGCATAATAAAAAGATAATGCGGGCATTGACTTATTTTAAAAGCAACCAGAAGAAGGATATTCGGTCCGAGAATACCTGGACTTTGGGTTAAAAATTTGGATTTTTTAACGGTAGATGATCAGTAAGATTTTGCGTTTTGACTTTGGTGTTCTACCTTCCAACCCAGCGGAAAAAATAACCTGCCTTGTTCAGGTTGGCAGATGATCTTGACCACCTTGTAAAAAATCATATTGAAAACTTCGGACCTTTGGAATTGATTGAATCTCCTAAAGACCGAGAAACGACAAACGCTCCTTCAACCCACATAAGCTACTAGTGAATAAATTCAAAAACTTTTGAATGAAATTCGTTTATTAAAAAATTTAGAACTAAAAGAACAACACACAAGTTCTTTGAATCAGTTAAAAGTGTTCATTTCGATCCAGGAACCATCTTCTTGAAGTCACTCCCTTGGGTCTTCCGATGTCCATTGAAGTCGTAAGGATTGCAGAAGAGGACGATGTCAGCAACAAAACTCCTACCAATCACTGTTTGATTTTGAACGCTGAAAAAATAGGGATTGTGTAACGGAAAAGACGAGTGAAGTGATTACTCTGTCCTTTGTGTCAAGGTGGAGAGCATAGACAGCGAGAAGCAAACGTACAATGAAGAGGATATTGAGCTTCATTTTCTGGTCTGTAATAAAATATTCGTTTTCGAAAATATGTGTAAAACCTACTATTTCATACATACTTGGCCATCTTCACTTGTAGGGTTGGGAGAAATAGTGGCATTTATTCTGAAATAAACAAATGATGGGTGTAGAAACTGCATACTATTTGCCCAAATTAAATCGATATTGCAAAACAATAACATATTTTGGTTTGAAAAAAATCCTTACCTTATAAAATTACAAATAATCAAAGAGAGCCCCAAATCCGAGGAGCTTGAATACAAAACTGAAGATTGAATTTTGAAATAATCAGTAGAAAAAATAGGCGACCATTATACACTGAACAGTCTGAAAGAAATGATGAAGAACTGAACGCAGGGGGGAAAAAGAGAGAATAGAGGGCATAGATATAGAGAAAAGTAAACATTTGTGAGAGACACGCCCACTTTTCTCGATTTAGTTGTGAACCAGTCGGTGGCGCCGCCTACGGCGGCTCACCTCCTTTTTGTTCGTCGCTGCGCTCCTCAATGGGGGGGGGGGTTAATTTGCCATGTTCAAACCAATTTTCAATAGTTGGGCAGGGATGCACCTAAGCCTTCTACCTAAGATATACACTTTGAAAATTTGACCTTCCGCCATAAATTTGGAAATTTGAATTCACGCCAAAAATTTTGAAATTTTGAATTTCCGCCAAAAGTTTTGGAAACTTGAAGTCCCGACAAAAAATCATGTTTTTACGCTTCTGGAAATTTCCAGAAGTTTCTGGAAGTTTCTAAAAGTTTCTGGGAGTTCTGGAACTTTTTTTTTACTGTAACTACCGTAATCCTACAGTAACTTTCACCTTTTTTTGTTTGTGTGCTTTTGGGTTCCCGTGTGCTTTTGGGTTCCCGTAGATACTAGATGCAAAAATTGGAACAATTCTGTTCATTCCGAACACGTTTTCGAAAAATGGGGTACTGTAGCTACCGTAATCCTACAGTAACCCAAGCTCCAAACGGTATGGAATTGAAGCGCTCGGTGACCCATGACTACATGTCAAATATGATAGGAAACGGTCGAGGGGTACAAAAGTTATTCAGTGATAAGCGCTGGACACACACACAGACAGAGCTTGCCGCTTAGTATATAGAAGAGATCATCGTTTCCGGTTGAAAAATAGACACAGAAAAACAAAGAAAAAGTAAGATTAAAAAAAAATCATTGAAAAGTCAGAAAAAAAAGTGATTGATACTTAACTAATGCTTTGGCGGTTGAAAATAAAACACACACATTCTTTTCGGAAAAATTTCTTGATTACTCAAGTTTGTTTTGATTGGTGGCCTAGAATTCCACATGACTAGTTTGAAGCTTCATATCTCGGTTTCCTCAATAAATACAGAAAAGTTGTCAACTAACAATTTGTGTGAAATTTCATTCTGAGCAACTCATTACCTGACAACTTTGTGATGACAACTTTCCTAATTGAGATATGAGCCTCTAAGAAGAAGAGCAGCAGAGTGCACTGGCAGAATAGCAACTCGAAGGATTGAGGGTCTATATCTCAGTTCCCCTGATAGCACCAAAAAAGTTGACAACTAACAAAGTGTAGAGAATTTTATTGTTAGCAACTCATTAGCTGACAACTTTGTGATGTCATTTTTCCTAATTGAGATAGAAGCCTCTAAAAAAAGCAACGGAGCGCACTTGCAGCATAGAGAGCGACACGGAGGGTAGTTCATATTTTGGTTTCCCTAATCAGTTTCTTCTTTCCGACAGCCAGAATGCGATTGAAAAAATTGCCAGAATTCAAAAATTGAGAAGTTTTGGTGGAAATTCAAAAGTTCGAAAAGTTTGCGGATATTCAACAAGTCGGAACTTTCGATGGGACTTCAAAATCTTCAAAAATATCAAATTTCCGTTTACAGTAATTCAAAATTTCAAGACTGTTTGACGGTTATACCTAAATTTTTTAAATTTCAGATTGGGACTATCCCTAACCTCCAGAAGATGCAAGCAAATCGTGATCAATACCAAAACCAGAGCAGTCTCACTTCAAGTTATCATTGGAAATTCTGTCGCTTTTGTAATCAATAACTCGATAATGGAAATGTGGCTAGCTTTTTCGATTACATATGATGAGCCTTCGTCCCCAAAAAGCCTGAGAGCACCGAGCTCTTTTAGAATTTCTACATATGATCATGAAAATCCTATAGAAGTGTTGATGGATCCATGGAGGATATCGGCTAATTTTGATTTCAAGAACTGGCTAGACCACATTATTTTTGTTTTTCATCGTCCGAACACAATTGATTATGTTAAATTTGAGCAATTTTTAACTCCGTTCGATCTAAAAGCTATCAAAGAAGTTTTCGGAAATACCAATGGATTAGATGTTCAACAC
This sequence comes from Caenorhabditis brenneri, assembly GCA_000143925.2. Taxonomy (NCBI): domain Eukaryota; kingdom Metazoa; phylum Nematoda; class Chromadorea; order Rhabditida; family Rhabditidae; genus Caenorhabditis; species Caenorhabditis brenneri. The sequence goes on along the minus strand of GL379928.1, from coordinate 199,444 downwards.
ACCGGATGTTATGAATACAACCAGTTGATTCTGAAGGAGTTTCTTCCAGTGAAACATTTTTCAGTCGATACTGTAGTGTTCCAGGATTCTAGCGTACCGAAAAATCTTCTAATTCAAAACTTTGGCACTTTCGTAATTGGCTTTCATGACGAGGTTTTGAAAACTATGGATTTGGATGATTTATTGCTGATGAACAGTAAACATATAGATGTTCAAGGCCTTGAAATTTCTCCAAAAGTCTTCAATAAGTTTTTGAAGTTGTGGATTCAAGGTGCTCTGCCACAGTTGGAATATCTTTCCATTGTTTTTCCAGATAAAGCTGAAGAGGACGAAGTTATGAATGGAATCAAATACCAGAAGTTCCTATCTGCAAGAACATTCAATCGGCATGGAGACAGAGAAGAATATATTATCAGTGATGGAATGGGTTTTTACGGGAAGGATGGATTGAAGGCAACTGTTCAAATTAATCATGGCAACCTTGAAAACTATTTTGAACTCTTTGTTCATCATGATCATTGTCTTGTTAATAGTGTAGTGAGTAATCAGTGAGAATATTTTTTTTCGTTTTTTGTTACCAATTAATTAGGGCAGTTCGTCCTAAATTCACCTTTTACATGATCTCAGTTTATGAGTTTTTTTTCAAATAAAGTTTCATTGACTTTTACCACTTTCATTTTCTATTTTGGAACAATTCGTTGCAAAGATGAATACTGAAAACGACATGGTTCCTGATCACCAGGACACTTACAGTGCCGAGAAATGGTGAGTGTACCTCTGCATAGAGATTCATAACTCCGTTTGAACTCAACCGATTGACTAGAAATTTTTTTCTGGAACTACTGATACGTATTGGAAGCGATCTATGATTTTTCTGTCAGAATAAATTTTCAGATTTTTTCAGAATTTTCAGTTGTTTGTGAAATTTTTGAAACTGAAAACCAAAACTTTTTTGTGTGGAGTTTTATTTTCATCAGAGGGTAAAAAAATGTAAAGGGGGGTCAAGTAAACAAAAAATGTGGGCAGACTAGATATCAACATCCCGGTTCCTGTCTTTCAAGCCTAGAACCTCGAAGTGAGCCATCTGACTCTAGATCCGTAACTGGTCTTAAAGTGGTCCATTTGGTTTAAAAATTTAT
>GL379928.1:111395-154025 GCA_000143925.2 Caenorhabditis brenneri | reverse complement strand
CGAATTTTGATTTGTGGCATCTTGGAATTTACATTTGGCTACGTTCTGAATGTGGCAAACAGTTTAGAATTTTGAAATCTCATTTCTCTTACTGAATAACAGTGATTCAGGAGGATTAAGAGTCACAACAATATAAATGATGAAGATAAAAAAAACGAAAATGAAAATGGAAGTAAAATTAAATTAGCGCTCCAGGAAGAGTTAGAAAAGAGTATGTTATGAAAACGAAGAAAACGATAGTGTGATTTTGTGGAAGAAACGGTATCGACTTTTGTTGGTTCACTTCTGTTCTATACAAGAGAGTGGTCGGGATGGACGGCGGGGATGAGCAACGTTTGCGTAATCTGGGGAAGAAGGGTTAGATTAGTTGCCGGGGGAGGGGAAGACAAAGTATTATTAGGGATCTTATGTTGTTACTGCTGTGCACCACTTCCAAGACCAAAAAAACAAATAATCGCCGTTTTAGAATTGCATAGGATAATTGAAAACAGCAAAAAGATATCAGGGAAAGAATTGGAGAGGAACGAAATAAGCTGAACATTGGGTATGATGAAGACGAGTGTTCGTTTTTTTAAATCAAAAAAAAATTCTTGCAGGTAGGTGAGAGCCCTAGATGTGGAAAGCGAGTATGTCCTAAAAAGGCCGATGAAAAAAGGAGTGAAAAAATACCTTTCTTACTATATACTTTTGGAAATCACAATGAAAAAAAAACAAAACAAGAATAAAAATGAGCCGAAACGTAAACACTAGAAGATTTTACTAACGGAATACACTGTGAAAATGAAAATGGTGCTCAAAGTATGATTTTGGGGCAAAACGATAACAAATCCAGTGAGCTGACTTTGTATCTACATTCTGAAGGCGAGTGAGGACGAATGTTGCAAAGGATTATGTAATCCGTCTTGATGAGCAGAGAATTGATACATATTGATGTCATACAATACGCAACAGGGGCACTTTGACCGATTGCGCAACTGTGTGACGTAATTGGTTTTGATGAACAAAGAAAGGAGGACACTCAGCTCCGAACAACTACCTTATGCTTGTCTTGCATTTTTCGATATTTAAATTTTCACTGATATTCAGGATATTTCCACAAGTTAGCAAAGTTTAAATACGAAATTCTGGTAAACGAGCCTTAATCTCTACATTTTTACCCTGAATTCGACTTATTCTTATGCCTAAATCTCTCTACTTTCAGTCAAATTTCGATCAAGTTTTTGTCTGAAATTTCAAGTTTCACAGTTTCCAAGTTTCACAGTTTAGAACGCGAGTAAGAGGAAATAGTGGAAGTGAGGGGTAAGATGCCAGATGGTCTATTCTTGGAGAGCACTCATTTTTATGACTGTCATCAAGCGCTGTCACCTATCTGGCAGTTTTTTTTTCAAATGTTTGCCGCCTTGCTTCTGGAGAGCCGCCAAGGGTCAGTGAATAAAAAAAGTCTGAAAATCCTCAGACAGGAACATGAGAAAACCACCAGCCAAATCGGAGACCGATTGGAAAAATTATAATTGAAACAAACAACAAATACTAGGATTTCTTCGAAAACCGAGAACCGCAGAAACGATAACTCTGACGAATTCCCTTTTTTTGTTTCAATACTCTATTCTCTACTTGCTCCATCTTTTCCACTCATTCTTGGCCAGGTGCCGTGTGTTTTATTGTTCCTTGTAGGAAAGAGTGGTTTGACTAATTCACTAAATTAACCCATTCAGCACTTGCCAAATTAGAGATTTTATGAGATGAACACTGAAAACACTGGCTTCATCTGTTTCCTTAATTTTTGCCTAAGTGGTCTACTGTCATTCAGAGATAAAGTGTTCTGCTGGCTCTTTTCCCATTAGGAATACTATCAAAAAACATTGCCCATCCAGAATTCGAAGAAAAAGCTATCAAAAAGTGGTGAGCTGAAGAAGTATAAAACACAGTAGTTAAAATATTTATAAGCCGTAAATTTTTGCATTCTGCCCAAAGGTCCGAATAAAGAATCTCCGGAGAACCGGTGTGACAAACAAAATCAAAATATCAAGAAATTTAGAATTAAGAAGAAATTAATTCGAACCCGTAATCAATTGAAATTGATCACTTGTAAAAAGGTTCGGAAGCACGGAAGTTAGGAAGTGTGAAAAAATGGCAAATGAGGAACTTATCCCGCGCGGGTGCAGGGTGTGTCTATTACTCGGTGTCTCCATCTCTTTGCACAATCTCTCAGGGAACAACAGTCTAACAGTCTTTGTCTAGCACACTCTCGCTCGTCGCACAGTAATAAAGTGCAATTTTCAACTGATTTTCCAGCATTTTTTGATTTTTGGAAGCATTGTGAACGAAAGAACAATTCCTCAACCATATTTTGTAGATAAAATCTGAATGAAACTGTTTGCAAAAAGATTTTTATAGAAATATTCTGCGATAAATATAAAATTATTCTTGGATAAATATAATTTTCTAATAAATACTTGCCAGGAAAATCTAAATATATTTTTCTCGCGGTTTTTGGAGCTCATAGTTCTGAACGATTTTTTTATGTCAATTTTTTAATTTTTTTGAAAATTTTCAAAAACCAGAAATCTCAACAAATCCAAGGCTGTGGAGCGATAAAATAGCTTTAGAAAACATGAACAAGATTATAGTCATCTATCAGTGAGTGCACAGTCCGCAGTTTTAGCTTACCAAAATTATTTTGCATACTCAATTTTTCAATTTTTCTAAAAATTCCAAAAAAACCCAGAGATCTTTAAAAATTCAGGACTGTCTTCTCATGCGGTTTTGTCGCTATACAACCTTGGATTCGGAAAGATCTCTGATTTTGAGTTTACAGAAATACAATAAATTGAAATGCGAGATAACTTCTGTTACCTAAACTGCGAACTGTTGGAACATATCTGTCAGTGCTCTGCTGTCGCTGAACATCCGGAGCTTGTTCAGCTTTTAACAAATTTTTAGCGTTTTTCCTTTATTTTGCAGTTTTCGGGTGAAAATAACAAGAAAAAAATTTTTCGGACTGGGTTGATTTGATATTTGAGTAAGTTGATAGTCATTCGAAAAATCCCATGGGGATGGATATTTATTTAGGTAAAAATATGGGAAATGAAACAACAGAAAGTATAGAAGATTACAAAAAAAGATAGTAGAGAGAAGGAACTCGGAGCGACAATTATCTTGAAAATGGATGTATGAAGAGAAGTATTTTTGATAGAATTTTAATGGTAATGAAAAGTAATGAATAGGTATGAATAAATTGGCAAAAAAAATAAGGTGAAATGAATTAAGTTGAGACTGGGCCAGGTCCACGATGTTGTCCAGTAGTTGATCGGAGAGGCCTTTTATACAAGACGATTCTGAAAAACATTTTTTAGGGATCATGGGTTTTAGAGAAAAGAATTAGATGGTATGTGTCTGATTATGCTATGGGAACTGGAACTATGACGAAAGTGGGTATGCGCCTTACGGGGCTCTAGAATGTTAAAATAGCCCCAGTTTTGAATCACCTAAGAAGGCACTAGAAATTGACTGACCCTGGGAATGGGATAGTAGAGAATTACGGTGTAATTTTGCTTCCTTTACAAATTAGGTTCTGCTTACCTTCTTTAAATAAAATCGTTTCCGTCATGCTCCTTGTAAGTCTCAAGCTCTTCAAACCATGTTAAATTTGGTTGTGTAGACCATGAAGAATCGTGTGATGAAGAAGATGGAGTGTGATATTGTGGATAGGGAACATTAGATGAACTTTGCAGATGTTGATTGTTCATCAGAATTGGAAACGACCCTTGAGGGCTTGAGATACTGTGAGGTTCGCCTTCCTGAGAGATTTTTCGTCGTCTCTCTATCTGTCTTCTATTCATGAACCAATTTAGGACCTGAATAGGTTCCAACTTCAGCTGTTCTGCCAAACGCTGCTTTTCTTTCCGAGTTACTCTGTTTTTCGCAGCAAATTGAGCCTCAAGTACATCGAGTTGCCACTGCTCAAATTTCAATTTTGGTTTTTTCTGGGTTCGAAGGTCGTCTAATTTTTTAGGTTTGCAGTAAGTTGGAACAACAGGTTGCGGTGGGAGGGATGAGTGTCCTGGCATGGTGAGATTTGGTGGAGCTTGAGGGTAGTGGACGTTAGTGAATGGAGTCTGCCATTGAAAATCTGCCGACTGGCATAGATCTGAAAACTGGGCTTCCAAAGAGGGTTGGTTAATGAGGAAAAACCTGCTGCTCGACGATCATTAGTTTGTTCGCTGTGATTGATTGATGTGGTGCCAAAATTGAAACTTTGTGGAAACTGATGTGCGGTATATTGATGGGCACCATAGAAATCAGGCATTCTTCCAGTACCTGACTGCAGGTAAGCTTCTGGAACTTCATTTTTCGGTGGCTGCCATTCTTTTGACTGGATTTGACCTGAAAATTGGACGTTCGAAAAGGAATGAGTAATGAAAAAAACCATCTGGTTGACGATCAATATATTGTTTGCTGTGATTGTATGATGTAGTGTCAACATTGAAACCTTGTGAAAACTGATGCACAGAATGTTGATCGGTAACATAGAAATCAGGCATATTTCCAGTGACTGGCTGCAAGTATGGTTCTGGAACTCCATTTGTCGGTGGCTGCCATTCTGGCGGACACTGAGCATCCCTGAAAAATTCACAACATTACGGTTAGGAATTTTCCACAAATTGGTGGTCTCAAAAATATGCTTCTGTGAGTGGATTCTGTAATTTCCAGTCCTCATTGGAGCCTAAGAGTCTGGAAACCTTCATCTGAAAATCTGACTCCAGACCCTGACTTTAATAAGTTGGTGGTCTGAAAGTAGATGATTCTGCAAGTGGATTCTGGAATTTCCAGCCATCACTGGAGCCTGAGAGTCCTGAAATCTTAATCTGAATTTGACCCCGAGTCCTTATTCACAATGTGTTTTTGACGTGGCAATTTCAGATCGAGATTTCCAGGCTCTCAGGGTCCAGTGAATTTTAGAAATTTGAGAATCTACTCACAGGAACATCTACTTTCAAAACACCAATTTATACAAAATTCCTAACCCATGTGAGAAAATCATTACCATGTCAGAATAATCTAACTTAGAAAAAAAAACTTTTCGTAAAATATTGAATCAAATAGAAAGATACAGAAATAAATCGATGGAATCAAATAACTTACATGGTCTCCGTTTGATCTCTTGCTTTCAAGTAATCAGGATTCGTAAAATTGTCCATCGAGTGATTGACGAGAGGCGGAAGCGATGACGACGAATTTGATCCCGTGTTCCCAGCTGCATTCAGCCCTGAAGCTGATGCCAACCAATACGGAGAAGTAGGATCCGACATTGAATTTTGAGAGAAAATGAGAACGAATGATCGATTCACACCGTGCAACTGCGAGTTCGGTCTCCCCCCGCAGAAGTCTCCGCCCTCTTTCACCATTTTCCCATTGCATCATAACATCGGCTTTTCAACGTTTCAAAAGAGATTTTCCCTCGAAAAAATCCATGTCGATATGATGACGCAACTCAATAAAAATTGAGGTGTAGGGCTTTTCACTGCCGACAGGAATGTCGGCGAAATAATAAAGGATTGCGCAAAAAGAAGGGGGAGTTTGTTGGAGTTGGTGGGAATTCCCATGTGGAGTGAAAATTTTAGGGGAAAGGGGGTAAGAGTTAGTTACAGATAAATGAGTTATCTCGTGGAGCGGATGATCTCATGATTTCCGGAAAAAATCGTGCTGACCTGGGACCGTCCTCCTAGAGCTGTTAGGTGAACAGAAATTTTCCGCAAATTCGGGTTTGCTACCCATTACTATTAATCTCAAAGACTTCAAATCCATCAGCACCCATCGTATGAGCGCATATCGATGTGAACATTGCAAGGAATATGCAGGTGGTGAAGAGAAAACATTTTAATTTGAGAAGAGGAAGAAGGTATTGAAATCTGTAGAGTTTCAACTTTTGAAAAGTTTAGATGCGTAAACCGGATGAGTTAATAGAGAACATAGGCATGGGAGTGCGGAATGACTCTTTTTCGGAACTTCCGAAATTTCGGAGTATTCCAATTTTTCAACTTTCGGAAATTCGGAATCTTGGAATTGTCCGTTTTTCGAAATCTTCAAAATTTCGGAATATATTGCGCCATAAACCATCACTTGTACTGTATCTTCTCAATTCCGATAATTTTTCGAAATATTTCGGTCGGAATTTGATTCCGAAAATTTTATTTCGGAGAATTCCGGCAAGAATTCGGTTCCTTACTTTTTCTACCGTGATATTCCGGTCGGGATTTCGTTCTAAAAAAGCTCTGAATTTCCGGATTCCCGATTTCCGTTCCGCACACCCCTGGAGCTTAGGTGGCTAGAGTGATGGTTTGAAAAAAGATAGGAGAATGAATTATTTGTCGACCTGTCTGTGATAATGAACTGTTTTCATAGATGTTTGCGGTTTTGTAGTCAAAACTGACAACTTTTGGAAAACTATAAATTGTATGAAAGACGACTTTATTGGAGCATGAAGAATTACACATCAATACTTATTAGTCTGAACAGATAGTTCCATCCAAATGATTCCTTTGTCCGCGCTTTATCCTGCTGCACTATCCTTGTCCTGAAAAACCATCAAATTTTCAGAATTATCACCCATAGTTAACCTACCAAAACCGTGATGATCTTAGCCACAATCTCCTTTTTTGCTTAGTGAATCAATAAGGATGCTGTCCTTTGGGGATGTCTTGTCAATGTGGTCGATCTTGATTTCCGTGATTCCCCTGTAGTTCTTCTTCAAGTAGCGATCGATATCTGGAAAATTTCCCGTTTTTTTGTTCCCAGCGTTCCCTGAATTTTCAACTCACCCAGTCTCAACAAACTCTTGAGAAAATTGAAGTACCTTCGCTTCAACGCAATTCATATAAGCCTCATCTGTTTGCGAACCTTCTCCATTTGAAGTTCCTCTCATTCAGGATTATCCGAGAGGGTATCAACTATATCGAGAAAACAGGCAGCAAAGCTTCCATGGCAGGCAACATTCAGATCGTTGGGTGTTAAAATGAGAAAAAATTGGAAATTAAAAATAATCATGTTGGGACCACCAAAGCCAAGGTAGTCTTTGTAGATATTATGTGATTATATTGATCTGAAAAAAATAAGATTCAAAACTTTTTAGCGCTGTTCGAAACGAAAAAACGAGAAACTCACACTGATAAATTGATGATTCGAATTTGAAGATAATCCATTGAATACTTTCAAAGCGCAAATGAAACTGCATAGATTCTGATGTGAATATAGTTTGCGTGAAGTGATTAGATATGAAGGGATTAACTTATGACGGATTCCTGAAAAAATGGATGGGAAAATCTGTTTAAAAAAACCACATGAAAAACACGACTCGTCCCTCTAGCAATAGTAGCAGTCACTATTCGGAACGAGACCTTTCCCGCCAGAGTTCATGCGCCTTCATGAAAGTTTGGCTGTGTACTTTGAATTTATAATAGTGTGTCATTCCTTTCAATGTTCTAACACGATGAGCGGTTTTCGAATCATGAGTTTATTCACTTATTATTCATGAATCAAAAACACAGAAGAGGCCAGAGGAGGCATGACTCATCCTCAGCGAACATTCTCTTTCTGCGCGAAGATGTCGAAGGACACGATGGAATTCATGAGAAGCGAGTGTTTGTTCCAAAGTTTTCAAGAATTCAGAGATGACGGTGTTGGAGTCTTCAGAAGCTGGAGCCAAGTGATTCTTCCAACCAGCGAGTTGTCTTCGTGAAGGAGTTGGAGCTGTTGGACAAGCGGAGAACCCGGCACTTTCCAGCTTCAAGTGATGCTTGTTCAGAACGAAGGTGAATTGAACATCAATCTGTCCTAATCCATCAACTGACACGTTGCATTCGATAACCTCTCCTTGATCAGAAACACTTGTGATTCGGTAGGTGAAGCTACTACTCAATGGGACAGCAGTCATGATTGTGACGGCTTCTTTCTTGTTGTGGATGACATCGCAACTTTTGAAGGTTGGGTGTTAGAGTGAGATCACCTTTTTTCAATAAAGAGAAAAAAATTGGAAATTAAAAATAATCATGTTGGGACCACCAAAGCCAAGGTAGTCTTTGTAGATATGATGTGGTTATATTGATCTGAAAAAAAATGGTTCAAAACTTTTTAAAGCTGTTCAAAACATCTATCGCTTCAATTCGAAAAAAACGAAACTCACACTGTTAAATTAATAATGCGAAATTGAAAATAATCCATTGTAGATCCCCAATGCGCAAAGAAATTGCAAATAATATGATGTGAATATAGTGTGCATGAAGTGATTAGATATGAAGAGATTAAGTTATGACGGATTCCTGAAAAAAATGGATGGGAAAATCTGTTAAAAAACCTCATGAAAAATGTTGGAGATACTTCACATCATTGAAATAGGAAGGAGAAGAATAAAAAAAGTGTAATTAACTCAAAATTCTTTAATGCTGTTCAAAACTCCTATTTTCACGATATGAAAAAAAAACTCACACTGATAAATTAATAGTTCGAAATGGATGGTCATCCATTAAGAACCACGCAAGTGAATCGCATAGAATATGATGTGGATATAGTGTGCATGAAGTGATTAGATATGAAGAGATTAAATTATGGCATTTTTCTGAAAAATTTGTCTTTGAAAATTCTGTTTTAAAAACCATAAGAAACAATTTCAAGATAGTTTACATGATGGTAATTGAAGAAAAAAGAAAAAAAGTGAAACTAGTTTAGTGATCCAGCCTCGGAGTTTTCCCGAAAATTCTTCAAAATTTCGAAGTTTTTCGAAAAAATAGGAAATTTGCGATAGGTTGGTTCATTTCGACAACTCAAATGAGTTTTTCGATCTGAGATGTCAAACTTTTTGTGTTTAAATCCGTTTTTCTGACGAATAAATTCCGGGACTCTCAGGCTTATTTCTAAATGTTACGTCACAAAATAGAAAATTTATCAAAAACCTCGAATTTCCCAATAAAATCAGTTTTGGAGAAAAAAATTCAATATCAATTTTTGCTGGACAAATTATGAAACTATCCAATTTTAATAAAAAAAATTGAGCTTTTCAGTCGAAATATTGCAAAATTTGGCGAGAAAATGATACTTTCCAGCAGAAAAAGGTGACGTTATAGTGATAAATCAATGAATTTGGCATATAATTAGTGAAATTTCAATGAAAAATAGGGAAATAAATAAAGCCCAGATAGCAGTACTATGTGGCAACAGCACCAACCTGTTAGATAAACAAATAACAGCAGTTAGAGGTTCATATATTCATTTCAAAAAGCCATGTGCTGTATCAGTATAGTTGTATAGTTGTCGAAAACACTTCGAAAGAGGATGGAAGGAAGGTTGTACAATTTTATGGGCGACCACATCCATAAAGGGAGGCAAGAGAAGAAACAATGCAAACAAGAGTCGAAAGAAAATATGGAGAGTTAGAGAAAGAAAGACTGCTGCAATCGTGCTGGCTCACTCCGCTATAGTTGGCTGAAAAGGAGGGGAACAGCACCGAGCAGCACGACCACCCTCGGTCTCTATAGAGGGCAGCCACTCTTTTTCTGCGACATTGAATAGAAAGAGAGAAAGAATTAAATCTTATAGAATCACATAACAAATTTGAATTCAATTTTTGAAAAATCGAATCAAAGGGGTGGTACAGTATTCCGAAAATTGACCATGTTTCTACATGAATCGATGCAGAATTTGGTGCAAAACATGAATTCGTTTGAATAGGACTTTAAGAAGCATTTTGAAGAGAGTTATGAGCACTCAAAGTTCCATAAAACTCCAAACTTGGCCCCTAAAGAGGTGTTAATTTTCTCACATGAAAATGAAAATTGGTCCTCTTTTCAGTTCGGAAAGTTCAGTACTAAAGAGGACAAATTTTTGCATTTTTTCGGAACTTTGAGTGCTCTTTTCAATATGCTTTTTAGAATCTCATTCACATGATTTCATGTTTCGCACTGAATTCAGCATCTATTCAAGTGAAAACATGGTCAATTTTTGGAATACTTTACTACCCTTTTAATAAAAAAAAGAAAACGTTTTGTAATTCCTTTCTTTTTTGAACTATTTACAGATCTTATATACTTTTTTCAGAAAAGTCTGCTTTACTGGATTATTGCAGATATGAAGCTGCATCTATATTTGTTATTGCTTGCTGCTCATAGACAGAGATGGAAAGATCATTAAGGGGTCAGACACACACAGCGAGAAAAGTCCCCTCTCTTTCTTCCGGTCCAGCTGCCGCCAGCCGACCACCCGTGTCTATCAGTGGACCTCCCTCCAGAAATCGACTTTTCATACGCCTGCGTATATTCTTTTCAAGTACTTACTCGGCAATGTCTCCGTCTCTCTATTGTCCTGCTCTGGCCACTTTCACAAGTATTCGTTTCATTCTTCCATGTTTCCTTTCGAAACTGCAGTTACCCTCGTCTTTTGGGTCGACTAAATTGGATTATTTTGAATATTGAAGGTTTTAAAAATTGAAAATGAAAGGTGAGTGACTTTTTGATTTTTTGCCTTTTTGAGCTCTCGAAAATCAATTTATTATTTTCAAATTAGAGAAAAAAACACATTTTTTTTAAATTTTCGAATAGATAATTTGAGACAACAATGAAATCATGGGCGTCCTTTTTTCACCTTTTAGGTAGAAAAAACCGCAATCACATCCTGGATTAAAATAATTTAGAAAAATTTGGAAACTGGCGGAACTTGACCGAGTTACGGAAGATTTTGTGCTTCAAGAACAAAAATGGTCACAGCCTTCCAGTTTTCAATATGTTTGTTAGCTCAAAGAACCAGATTTTCTTTTTTTTTCAATGAATTCTTCATTTCAGTAAAAAAAAACAAAAAAAAATGAATGTGGTGGCCGGAGCTGATGGAAGTGGAACATTGTGGATGATGGAAGCAGTGTCGTTGTGCTTTGGTGCACAGGTGCGTTTATTTTCATTTTATCAACAAACTTCAAAAACTGCATATCTGTGAAATTTTACCTAAATCCCAGATTCGGAAAATTTTGCTCTTTTTTCGATTTCATTTTCATTTTATTTTTTTTCGAATATTTTTCGAAATAGTGAATGTTTCCGAAAAGAACTCCAAATTCAGAACTACTGTTTTGATGTTCAGCACAAAGTTTTTGCCTCAGGTCATTGCTCATTTTCTCGAGTTTTCCAATTTTGCAGAAAAAATTCGAGCCTCATAAATTCCTGGCAACGCCCGACCTGTTGAAAGTATAGAAAAATGTTAATATTTTTTGTATTTCAGGAAGTCAGCGAAGACCGTTGCACGGTGTCAGCGGAAGAACAGAATACTCCGCTCGTGATGACGTGATGAGTGGATCGATCACCTGCACAAGGGGAAAGAGGAAATAATAATTTTATGTTAAAATACAAAATAAATATCAATTCAAACATACATTTCTTTTATGTTTCGTCTCTAACTTCAGTTGCAATTTTTTTTGCGCTGTGAAATACTTTGAACTTACCGTTTTCACTGAACCTTCTGCAGTTCTGATCCATTTTTTCAGCAAACTTCCGTCACTACAAAATCTTGCAGATATGAAGCCCCCGTCCAGATTTTTATTTGTTCAAAGGTAGAGTGAAACAGATTTTTCATGATGGGGACTAGAAGGAGGACTGAAAACCCATGGTGCCTTCGGGCAATTAGGGCTGCTCAGATCTTCACAAGAGGGTTTTAGGTTCAAACCCTTCAGACGCATAATTGAATCCATATTTTTCCAGGAAACTGCCGCCTCGCCGGAAACGTTCAAGGATCAAAAATGTCCTTATCAACGTTCCCTTCTGGCTTTCCGGCTGAAGGCCTCGGCAATCAACTGATTTTTTATAATTTCAAAACATTTTTCCAAAAAAGGTGAGTTTTTTAATAGTATAAAAGACTAGAAAATTGGAGCAAAATGCGCCTTCCATCTGATTATCGCATAGAAAAAACTTTTCTTACCTTATATTCCATAATTCTGAACATTTTTCGATAAGAGCAATACTGACTGGGCAACTGATGGTTTTTGTGCTCAACGTATTGGAAACTTTGAAACTTTGTCAGTTTTCACAATATAGGTATGAAAAAGTTTAGTAAAAATAAAAAAACAACGTTTTTTTATGAGTTTCAAATTTTTCAGAACCTCAAATTTGGCAAAAGTAACAAAGGACGTCCTGAAGATCCAAAAACGGAACGTGCCACTGGACCGCATCGAAAAGCCGTCCCAATTGCAGTTCGAACTTCATTGGTTCACTATCGATGGAGCTGAAAATTTTGTGAATGAAGTTCTCAAACGGACTTCTGGACCAGGTATTCAATATTATTGAAAAACATCTGTCTTGTGTTATCGAAGAATATTCTAGAACATTCAAAATCCAGAGAGTGGGCAATCAAGGAAATGTTGTTGGAGGAGCTCCGAAAAACGTGTCACACCTTTCGAAACTTAAGGAATGTAATAATTTGATATTAAACATAATGAATATTAATAAATTTATACATTTTTCATGTTTGGTTTTTAATTTCAGTTGCAATTTGTATTGCGCTGTGAAATACTTCGAATGTCTTTGCTTAACTTTTTGCAGATCTAATCAATTTTTCAGGAAACTTACGCCACTACAAAAACTTGCAGATATGAATCCCCCGTCCAGATTTTTATTCGTGCAAAGGTAGAGTGAAACAGATTTTTCAGGATGCGGACGAATAAAGGACTAGAAAATTATGGTGCTTACGGGCAGTAAGAGCTGCTTAGGCATTCACATGAGGGGCTCTAGGTTCACCATCTCCAAGGCCATACTCAACTTTTCACTTTTTTCAGAAAACTGCCACCTCGCCGGAAACGTTCAAGGATCCTAAACGTTCTCATCAGCCTTCCCTTCAATCATTTGGCTTTCCGGATGAAGGCCTCAACAATCAATTGATTTTCTTTAATTTCAAAAAATGTTCCCAAAAAGGTGAGTAATCACTTAGATTGAAAAGTTGAAAATTCAAATTACGACGCACCTTTTGCTCAATTTTTTGTGTGGAATGAAAAAAAGGCAGTACTCCCTTCCTTTTTGGCCATTTTTTTCTTTGTGTCTCCTATCGTTCGCTTCCTTTTCCAAATATTTCGCAGACATTTTTCAAATAATTTGGTTTTCAGATACGAACCAACTTGCTCAGATCAACGATGTATCAACGGAAGCCACTCAATCTTCGTCCGGATGCTCTCCAGCAACACCAGGAGCAGCAAGAACCACTAATTGGAGGAGTGGCTCAGAAAGTGGGTGGAATGCGAGTACAACAACCTTTTGGCCTTCAACACGTCCAGTAACATGCACAACATCATCATGGAGCAGATGGAATGCCTGGACGGTATTTCAATCCGCAACAAGTGGAACACCACCAGCTTTTCCAACAACAGCTGTACATGCAGCAACAACAACAACGAGGAGGAACGGACAAGTCAATAGGCTTGGAATTCCAAACGGAGGACCACAAGGTATCTATTTTTGCTTGAAAAAATCTTTTTCACAATAGGAGGAAACTGAGTATTTTGGGTGCGATAGTGGCAAATATGGGAGAAAATAGGGGCAGAAATAGGTAGGAAATAAAGTTTTTTTTAGAACATAAGGGTAAAATTTAGGGCCCTAAATGGATAAACTCATCAGAAGCCCCAACTCTTAGATTCCTTGGACCATACTTTCGTCTTTTTTAGATTTTCCTTGGAATCTGATGGGCTTACCGCCAGGGATCCTACAACCACACCAAAACATGCTCCACGCACCACCAGGACTCCGCCCGCCAACAGGAATCCTTCCGCAATTTCATCGACGACAAGGAATGTGATAATTTGATGTTAAACATGATAAATTTGAATTCAATCATACATTTTTCAATTCGTTGTCGACAGATACAGTTGCATCGATACTGTTAAATACTTTGAACTCTTTTTTTTCACTGAACATCTTAGAGTTCTAATCCATTTTTTCCAAAAGACTTACGACTCAACAATGACAGAATCAATGTTGTTTTCTTTTTTATAATGTCAAAAGTGAGAGTTCTTCAAAATATACAATGGTGACTCTAAACCTCCGGCTTTTCAGGATATCGTAGATCTGCCAGGGGTTTAGACTCAAATTCTACAAAACCCCCACTTTTTTTTCAGGAAAATGCCGTCTTGCCGGAAGCGTTCAAGGATGAAACAGCTGATTAGTAACTCTCCTCTCATTCATTTGGTTTTCTGGATTAAGGCCTCGATAAGGCATTGATTATTTTTAATTTAGAGAGAAGGTGGGTGTTTTCATTTCTTGAATAAAAAATTATAATCTATACCAAAAATTATACCAAAACTGAAATCAGGGGTTCCATTTTCCAGTTTTAATGTAGAAAAAATCACAGTTGTTTCCTGAATTGGAATAGTCTGGAGAATTTGGAAACATTTCTGAATTCAGCCGAGTTACTGTAGTTTTTGTGCTTCGAGGACTGGAACCCTCATAATTTTGCCAGTTTTCAATATTTTTCGATGGCTCAAAAATCAAATTGTTTCTTTTTTTTTTCAATCCATATTTCATTCCAACTCATCAAAAAATTCAACTGCATCCGCAGACATTATTTTTCCCCAGAAAAGCAAAAATTCTCAAGAGCAAAGTAAGTTTTGAGTTAGTCACTACTGGATTATTATCAATATTTTCAGAATAATAAGGAGAACGATACCTCGAAATGCATTGGAAGTTCTTCGAAAGTAAATGAAATCGGCGCGAATCTCCTCAAAAGTTTTTTGAGACAGGAGAACTTTCCGAAATTGAGGTTTTTAAAATTTCAATTTCTTCATTTCATCAAATAAATTCAACTTTTTCAGGACTACATTCAACAAAGAAAACTAGCAGAATACCGCGACAAAAATTTGGTTAAAACAGCAGAGGCTTTGGCAGAAGATGAAAATTTCCCGGACTGTTATCCAACAGTTGTGTGTACGTTTTTGATAGTTTTCAATAAACAAACACCGTCAAATCTGTGTCGTTTTTAGAGAAGCAACCACAAATCTTAGCTTTGGGAACTAAACTAGAAAATAATCCGTTGACTTGTAAACTGAAAAAAAGTTTTTGTATTGAGAATATTTTCAGCAGAAAACAGTTTTTGAGACGTAATAGCATCAACTGGGTTTTACGTTTTTCAGAGCATCAAGTTTGGCGAAAATGAAAAAGGATGACCTCAGCGACAATTGGAACAAAATGAAAGTGGATGTGATACTTTGATGTAAAAAATGATAAATTCGAATTCACTTATACATTTTCTATTTTTGTCTTCTGTTTCAGTCGCACTTGCTCTGTGAAATACTTCGAACTTACATTCTTACTGAACTTTCCACAGTTCTGATCCGTTTTTCATCAATCTTCCGTCTTTACCGAATTTGCAGATATTGAGGTATTTCAGAAAAATTGAAATGAAGACAAAAAACCGAATTGTGTAGTATTTTGGCGGAAATTCAAAAATTCAAACATTCAAATTTTCATCGAGAATTACCCGGCGCCACCAATTGGTTTGGACTGTTTTCAGAGTCACCATACCATTTTAAAACAGTTTTAACAGATTCTCACAAATCTAACCATTCTTTTGTTATCACCTTTTTTTCTATTCACATAGTTTAGGTACAAACTATTATCACATACTCATTTTTTTCCAATGTAGCCTAGCAACAACACATAATAAGCGATCTTGTGGAGACAAAGAAACAAAGAAGAAAAGAAAAAAACAGTAATCTTATCATATCTAATTTTGTTATCAGTATCAGGGAATTTTCACGTATGCACTGTAGGACACATTGTTGGCCTCAGATTCGTTTCATGGAAAAACTTGTTGGCCGAGAAATCACAGAAAACAAAGGTAAAATTCAATAGGATAGTGTTTTATGAAGCTAGCCTGAATCAGCACCGGTCTTATTGGAACCAAGGTATTTGCTCATGCGAGAGGCTCAGTTTTGGAAAATATGGGGATCTAAAAATTTAAGTATGTACAAATCAGAATTTTCTGTCGAATAATATGGATTTTTAAAAGATCCAATCAAACAATAATCAGCAAAATCTGAAAAATGGTAGCTTTCAGAACTAAGAGTTCGTTTTCATTAGTTTTAACAAAAAAGTTCTCTCATAAAATCGCTTTCAAAATTTATGATGTTTGCTAGAGAATTTGTTTTTCTTTCGTTTCATACATGTTCATCACCAGTTTCTCAGAATCAATGGTCCTGCAAAGCCAAAAACCAGGGTTCTGATTGGATGAATTCTGATCTTGTGTAGTCTGAGAAGAGCATCCATTAGCACTACACTAGTCTATTCCCATGCCAGCATTAGATCTTATCGACACCATTAGCACCTGAAGCGAATAACAGGTTTCGTCACTTCGGGTGTTAATGTGACAAATTAGGCACGTTGCAGCTGCTGGTACACACTCACTTCTTGATAGGAATCTAATCCTCAGTCCATCTGCCACTTATGAGAGACAGATTAATTAGCTGGGAAACTGTCTCCGCCCACGGAATCTTTGAGAACGCATGACCTGATCTTCTGGAAAAAAAGGAGTAGTATAAAAGGAGGAAGGAGGACGGCAACAACAAGTCTCCTTCTATTAGCCGTCCTAAATGGCTAGGCACCCTTGGTATTTGGGACGCCTCTATGCATTCTGATTTTCTATAATATTTTACAAGTGGCAAGATGGCGTGGTCGACAAGACGATGTGGACTTCGGCAAATTCATACAGGTAATTTCTTCTACGAACTTCAGTAAAATAGGCTTTCTGAAATTTCGAAATGTTTGTGGGATTTAGTTTTGGGATAGTTAGATTTTGGGCGGAAACATCGGGAGGTTCTGAGGGCTATTGAGTGTGCCTCTATTTGTTTTCAACTACAAATTTTAGATACAGTGCCGAAAAATGGTGACTGTACCTCTGCATAGAGATTCATAACTCGGTTTAAGCACAACTGATTGACTAGAAAATTTTTTCTGGAACTACTGATACGTATTGGAAGAGACCTATCATTTTTCTGTCGGAATAAATTTTCAGATTTTTTCAGAATTTTCAGTTGTTTGTGAAATTGTTGAAAGTGAAAACCAAAACTTTTTTGTGTGGTGTTTTATTATCAGCCATTTGGCTGAAGAACCATAACTCGTCTTAAAGTGGTCCATTCGGGCTAAAAATTCATGAGAGCATCAAGTATTGACTCTATGTTAATATGCAATCAAAAATAGAACTTTTGGTGAAATGAGAAATGGTCAAAATAACAGAAACACAAAACGCGTTCGATTCGAAGCTGAGACAGTAGTGTTCAATGAACTTGGTGTATCAAAAAAAGACAAACTAACCGAAACCACACATAATGAAAAGAAAAAGGAAAGAGCCACTGATGTTCAAGTGGCTATACTCAATTTGATTCAAATTTTAGCTCGTGCCAGTTTAAAAAATCTGGAAGAGGATGATATATCGTTCGCATTTCGATCATTTTATCCAGAATACGAAATTGTCGATGAACAGCTGTTGGAAGAGTAAGTTTTCATTTTATGCATCTCGAGTATTCAGTGGTGCCTCCCAGAATTCAATCTGCCAAGCTACTTATTGAATCTGACGACACTACTGATATCTTCACAAAAGTCCACACAATGTTTATCTTCGGAGTTCCTGTCACAGAAAACTTCTTGGAATTGTTAGTTTTCTTCAAAATTCCTAAAAATTTCTTAATGCAGAGGTTTTTTAAGAGCTCGTGGATATCATGTCAAAGTCAACGAACTCAAAAAGACCACCGATTATTCTGCAAACGTTTCTGTGAACTATTCGGTTAAAGGATCATGTCTCACAGAGAGCGAGAAATACGCTTTCATCCAAACTAAAACATTTCGGGCTCAGCTCCATGTAAGACCAAAAAATTGTGGCGAATATCGAATAATTCTTTCAGATGACCATTGATACGCTGCCTTCTATCCAAAAACGAATATTGAATATGTTGATAAATATTTGGAACTACAGTATCCAAATATGGGATGATAAGAAACTTTACGAAGAATTCAATGGAACTTCGTCAATGGTTTATAAAGATTTCATCAAAGAGTGAGTGTTCATTACGATTGAACTCTAATCGGCAGTAACTTTAGGTTAAAAAGCTTTAAAGCCAAAATTGCAAAGATTGGGGATTTGAATTTCGAAAAAGATTTTGAGCTGAAACTCTCACAAGAAAGAACGATTTCTGCAATGAAACTATATGCAAAATTAAGAATGAACACGACTAAAGGATCTTCATTTGAAAAGGGAGTCGGGAATATTTTCAGGAATAGAAATTTCAATAATAATAGTTTTTCAGCCTACAACCGAAAAGATCTGATCGAGGAACTGCTTCTCGAATGATAGATGTTCTCGCTACTTCATCGAAATGTTCAGAAGACAAACTTCTTAACATTGAATCTTCAAGACATGCTCCATCAACAAATCAACCACTAGTTAAAATAAGAGGACAAAAAGCGATCGGAAAAGAGAAGAACTTTTCAGAAGTCCAAGAAAATGATGTGATGGTAGTACAAAGCGTTGATGCCGACCAAACTTCAAACGGTTGAAATGCTCGCCAGACTACTGTTGACAATTCTACACAAGGAGCGTCACCAACCACACTTGGTCCCCAATACAAACTTGGAGCGATCATTAAAAAAATTCTGAGTGTTATGGAAGATTTGAATACACCGCAACTCAGAGAACTGCGCGGGTTCTGTCAGGAAGTTTTCAAACGACCGGAGATTTCAAGCAAGGTATTAGAACCACAAAAAATTTAATAAATAAAAAAATGATTTTCAGCAAGTCTTCTTGAACCAATTCTTATTGGGTATGCGGTTCTGTCTTCGGATGCTTCGAAAGAAGTCCTTCGCTGAATGTAAGCCAGGGATACTCGTGGATAGTGGGAATGTTTTAAAGAGCTTGGTTGAAATCGGAAGAAAAGTGTCTTCGACAGAAGGAGAGTGTCCGGAACAATTAAAAAAACTGCTGCTTCAAATGAGGAATATTGAAATGATTTGTAACCAGGAGAAGTTGGTTAGTTGTCAGAAACCGTTCAATTTTAGTATAATATATAATATTAGAAAATCCCGATCGAAATGCTGGGAACAGCTTTTTGGATGTTCGTTAGAATAGTGATTAGCGACACACTCACTAACTCTGTAGCTCTCCAACATATCCGTGTCTTTGAAGCGCTAGGCGATAGGTAGTTTTCCCAAACTTTTTTCGGGTTGATTTTCAGATTTGACTTTGTTCAGATCGCCGTACAGAGATACAAGCAGTTCTGAGGCAGTGGATATTCTCAAAATGCTGAGAATAATCACGAACGGAGTTCGTGTCATGTCGACAGAAGTTTTAAGGGAGTTGTTCAATATCCTCCGAGAAAATATAGCGGAAGCTAAGGATAAGGTAGAAATTATTAATCTAATATCGAAAGACCTAAAAAAATATGAATTCAGAAGACGAGTTGTCTGAATATTGTGGAAGCAGTGGAAGAATGCGTGTGCCTTGTTTTACACAGCTCTTCGGAACAAATCAGAGCAGAAGGATGTGTGGAAACAAATAAAGTCCTCAATGTGCTTTTGGAGTTCCAAAATCTCCTAACTGCCAATGATGTCGTGATCCAGGGGAAGATTTCAAAGCTCTTCAACATTCTAATGGTGGCGTTAAGAGAATGTGGAGAATTTGTAAGCCATTGAACAAAGTTCTGGTTTGTAATATGTTTTGTTTTCAGAAAATTCGCCAACCAACTGTGATTCAAATTTTGAAACTGTTGATTTGGAATGCCACGAATGTCGAAGCTGACCTTGCTCGTGGTGAAGTGCAGGAATCAGTATAATTTGTTGTCATTTGTTTTTCTTTTCAGTATATTTCCTTTACTGTAAGCTATTTATTATCCATTTTTGATTGACTTTACCATTTAATTGCCTTATTTCTATTTTGAATGAACTTGAGAATATGTTTACCGATGCTTCATTTTCCTTTTTTTGTATTCAGTTGCATTGATTGCACTGTAAAAAATCTCTATTTGAATTTTCACTTTTTTTCATTCCAAATCCACTTTTTTCAGTTGAGAGCTCATCAAAACTACGAACAGTTACAGCAATGGATCCACACCACCCTCCTCCCATGACTACTGTAACCCCCATCCCTCTTCCTTCTCTCAGCTGACTACTTGGTATTTCTGGTCTTGAATATTCAAATTGATTTTCTCTGATTTCTACATAAAAATAAGGTTGGTGTTTTTCTTGTCTCCGGAAGGTTTTTGACCAAACTGCTATGAATAATAGTGAGTTTTGATTTTGTCAGTTTTCAGTTCAACACAAACAACTACCTCCAGCAGTTTTTTCACCACTGCTAACGACTTCCACAGTATTTCAGTGTGTTGGCAAAAAACAAACCAAATTGGATAAGGGACAGGCTCAGTGTTATTTCAGAAAGTTTGATCTTGTGCTTGAACCAAACACTTCTACTTCTTCATCAATTGTTTGAAAGCTTTTCGAATTTTCTAGACAATGATCCTGCTAGACCCAATGAAGTACCCTTGCCTAAAATGTCTATTGGAATACTTGGAAGCGAATCAGAGATGAGTGGAATTTTTCTAGTAGAACAATTTTCCGAGCGACATTCATGTTTTCAGATTCCGTCTCACCACGAGATGTCCCGAAATCCGCAACATCGGACGTTCTATACCACTCCATCTCGATCGCCTAAAATTCTATTCCGATGGCAGAATCATCAATCAATTTGTCTTCAGTAGCTGTTAGAGGTAACTATTTTTATAAACTGATTTTTCAATCATGTTTTTTTCGATTACAGACCGTCCAAGACTTTCGAACATATGAAAAGAATCGGCTGTTTCTGGATTGGAGATTTTGGCGAGGAATTCATATTGCCAATTGATGACTGTTATGATAGAACTGGTGAGTTGGATCAAGAAAACCTCTGAGCTTCTCATTTACCCTAAAATTTTCCAGACGACCAAATCACCAACCCAACCAAATACCAAGTACTAAAATTGTCTGAAAGGGAGAGGAATTAAAGCACAACAAATGCACACTTGTGCCCGTAGCTAGTTCGTGTCGTTTTCAGAAAATTGAAAGATTCGAAAACTGTGTGGCTACGACAAATTATTTTTAATATATTTTATCGTATTTTCTAACAGATTTGAAACAGTTGAAAAAAACTGATGAAGTGAAATTTGTTTTATTTTAAAAACATTCATAAATCAAGTAACTGATCGGTGTCCATCTTCGACATCAGAATGCTAACGAATTGGAAAATGAGTTTGAAAATTTAGAGAATAGGTTCAAAAAATAAAGAATCAAAATACTAGTTGTCACAACAACCTGGAGAAAATGAATTTGATAGCACAAGTAGAGTCACGAAAAATTGAGGCTAAACAAAGGATTGAAAACATCTGGAGTGAAAGTGAGATGAACAAGACTGAAGAATTCGAACGAAAATTATGAAAAAAATGCAACATCAGCATTTCATATAGCTTTTGTTTTTATTGTAGAACATTTCTTTATTGTCGTCGAGCCACTCAATGAACTTCTGGACCACTGGAGTTATATTCTGAAAAAAAGACGGTTAAAATTAAAATAGTATCAGATTAATTTCAAATTTCTTACCTTAAAATGTTTTTCGTCACTCAATTTTAACTCCAAAACACTTGGGATGACATCAAAGGAGCGGGCGAGGTGGATGAGCCCATAGTGCTCCGATGGGAGGAATCTTGAATGATCTTTTTTCTCCTCTTTTCTCAACTTCTTATATTGACCTTGTTCGGCTTTGTATAGAATTTTTGATCTGAAATTTAGAAAACAATTGAATTCAAAAATTAGAATAAGTTAAAGGAGACCGGAAGGGAAAAAAAAGTTTGTCTTAAAAGATAGGCCTGCTCAAGGATAGTACAACCCACCATATAAGACAATCCATCTCGGTCCAGTTTTCTCAAAATTTGAGTTTCAAAATTAATTTCCATGTATAGCTATACGTTCTACTATTCTACAAACTATTCTTCAAACTGAACTCATGTATAGGGAAACGTTGAAATTTTTTTTTCGAGTATATAGAGTTTGGATATAAGCGATCTGCTGACTGTTTAGTGTATGTGGGTAGTCTACTCAACGGTCCTGCTCTCTTCTAAATTAATAAAAACATATGGCCAAAATTCCCTTCGCTCCTCCTTTAACTAACCGGAAATACAGATTAAAATAATCTATGATCATTTCAATGTGATGTTGTGTGAGCTGTTCTTCACCGGTTTTGGGTCCATTCCGATTTATTTGAAGGGATTCCAAGTACTGAAAAAACAACGATTGATCATAAAAAACTATGTATTCAAAAAATTTTTTATTTGCGAAATAAGTTACTCACTTTCTCAAACATTGCCTCCACTGAAAACTGGGCTGGAATTTTCACGAGGCGGCCTTCTTCAATCATCTTCTGATCATCCAAAACAATCTTTTTGAGGCCGTTTGGAATTTCGAGTTTCCATTGCCACTTCTCCTCGACAGAAGAAGAAGAAGAGGGCATAGGTTGAATATTCTTCCTACTCTTCTCCACCTCTTCATTTCCCTTCTTCTTTCTGGCAGCTTCAATTTTTTTCTCCACAATTTTTGAACTTTCTGCACTCATATTGATTCTTCAATTGCAAGTAGTTTTAGGAAGCTGTGATCTGAAAAAAGTGGATTAGGAAAAAAAAGGTGGAAGGTCAAGTGGAAATATTTTACAGTACAATGAATGCAACTGAATATAGAAAAAAAGGAAAAAATGTAAGATCAAATTTTCAAATTTATTCAAAATGAAACAAGACATTTATTCATTCCCAACAACGTCACGACTAGCATCAAGCACAAGTGTGCTTGCGTACACTTCTGTCTTCGGCCCATCGGGTTTCGTTGCGTGTTTTTCCACAAACTCCTTATTTTTCTCCATTCCGAAATTCATCGTTTGCGGGTCTTTCTCATATAATGAAAGATCACAGTGTCTCTGATCTGTTCCGATATGGACGAGCTCTTTATCTTTTTGTCTATCTGAAAATAGTTAATCATACGTTTTTTGTGTTCGAAATCTTTTTCCCTAGTAATTTTGAGGCTTTTACAGAGAATTGAATAAAAGTAAACTAAAACTATTGGAGTATTTTTTCTTAACTTACAGTTATTAACGTAGTTTTTGTTCAGTTCAGCCGATGTTAGCTTTACATCTCCTTTATTGGTTTCTCGGACAAGTTTCATTGGTGCAATGAAACGTGTCTTTTTCAGCTCATCTTTATTTCTATTTCTTCCATCCTGATTCTGCTGTTTCGGTTCCTGATCATCCATCTGACCTCCCACATCATCCATGTCTCGATTTGAGACTGATTTTTCTTTGAAATCTTTCTTAAATTTCTATTGTAAATTGCAATGATTCCAATTCTGGTCTCTGCGGCGTCTGCTCGAATTTTTTGAATCGCTAAATCACAGTTCAGCTGATTCCTCTTGAGAATTTCGTTGTTCATCTGGGCGGTATGCTCTTCCATAAGTCTATCATGGAGGCATCTGTGTGGAGAGGATTTCGAAAAAAATGGAGGAAAATGTGAGAAAAATAGGTAAAGATTACCTGGATTCCCAGCGGAATTTGCTGGATTTTCGACAACTTCGACTTTTGGGTCCTGGTGATCTCAACAGTTGTTTTCATTTGTTTTGTTGGTATTCTCTCCTTCGGGCTGTAATAATTTAGTTAGGATTTTAAAATTCTGAAAGGAAAGTTTACCTTTTTGAAGACTCCAAGAAACTGAACATCATTGTCCACTATTCGAATATTGGCTGGAAAACCATAGGAAGCAGCAAGTGGGGCGGTTGGGATGACTGAAATTGTTGAAGTTTTTGAATTCAAAAACTACATTTGGATCTTCGCGACATTTTGTAACTGTGCCGATTCGCAACCGAGAAATAGCGTAAAATCGAATCATTCATACTTTTCCAGCTATCATACGCCAGTTGCGAAACATCCTAGGTGCGGAACCTCTGGTTGCAAAAATGTTCCTTCAGTCATTCGCACAAACAAAAAAACTTACCAGTTTGCACATTGCCGTAATTCGGTTGTTCACATGGATATCCATTCATCTGTACTGAAGGATTCATCGGAAGACATTGACGATTGAACATTGGGTACACTGCATTCTCATTGGTCTTGCCCGGACCTCCATTTGAAAAGAAGTTCCGGATGTCAGTTTGCCTCTTGGAATTTATGAAGCTCTGCCAATAGGCTTGAATGAATGGCGGAAAGTTTCCCGGGAACATAAAGGAATTTTGATTGGAAAATGGAGACATCGGGAAGATTCCTGTGTTTTTCGGGTGGAGTGGCATGTCGAACGAGTTCAATGAAATATGTCTTTTTCGGCTCATCTTTCTTCCCATTTCTTTCATCCTGATCCTGCTGTTTCTGTTTCTCATCATCCATCTGATCTCCCACATAATCCATGTCTCCTCCGTTTTGCTCCTCTTCATCTTCTTCCACTTCCTTGACCGGGTGATTTCCTCTGTTGCTCTCTTCTCTTGCTCCTCTCCACGGTCATCTGGTGCTCCTGTTGATTGACGGCTTCTGATCGGTGCCATGATTGAAACGCTGTTCGCCCAGCTGTGTCCTTGATATTTGAAGTGCCGTGTAGCATGATCAAACTCTTCCTTCTCACAAGCGGTGAACGTTCTCCTGATCTTCTCGATTTCAGAAACAATATGTGCTTTCTCAGCATCATTTGGATCTCTACTCAACTAATTCAGCAGAGAAAGCCATACTGTTCTGTTCGTTCGGGGCTCCTGCTTCCTTGACGATGAGGTGAGAAGACGGAACCTTCTCGACTACAGTTGGAAGGAGCAACCGATGGCTTAAGAGACATCGTCACAGATTTTCTTGGTGTTCGCATTAGAGTAGCTGGGACTTTGAAGATGGAGGGATCGCTGGACTCTCTAGAAGCACCAGAAGAAATTCCAGAGTCGGGATCACCGGCAATCACAGCAACATCATCCGAGGTGGGCGAACTGCTGAACGTGGTCGAATGTGCTGCACTGTAAAATGAAAAATTAGAATTCTGACACATTTGGAGCAGTTTTGTCCAAAACCTACTATTATAACTGAAAAAACACTCACCTCTGTATTTTGTAGAAATTAAAGAAAATCAAATTGAAAAAGTTAGACCACGAAAACCAGGTAGTCAGACGAGAAATGGAAGAGGGCGGTAAGAAGAAATAGAAGTGGTCATGGCGGGTTGTAGTTGTTGGAATCCATATCTTCAATCGCATTTATTTTTAGCTAACAGTGACCTGAAAGAAGTGGATTAGGAAAAAAGGTGAAAGGTCAAATGGAGATATTTTACAGTACAACAAATGCAACTGAATATAGAAAAATAGGAAAAAAAAATGTAAGATCAAATTTTCAAATTTATTCAGAATGAAAGAGCCTTGTTCGTCAACATATAAGTCATCGTAAATTATATCGTTTGCCTGCATTGCTGCAATTTTGTACTCAATGTTATGCAAATAATCATGATCGTATATCAAGGGTTCTTTGGCGTTGGGAGACTCTGAACCTGAAAAATGCTGAGTTTTTTTGAAATCGGAAGGTCAAAACGGTTCAGAAAAGTACCCACACGCCTAGGTTCTGGAGAATTTTCATTTTTTGGTCTTGTTGCGACTTTAAAGGCGCATAAATAGGTCAAAATTAAAAATTTTCAAAACCAGGGCTTGTCGGTATTTTACTGCACCGTCTTGGCGCGTGCATTGCAAACATTACAGTTTTATTGAGTTTTATCGTGTTCAGGTACTCCACTAGAGATGGCAGCTATGTTTTCCTCTCTAATTTCACATTTTTGGGGCTGAAGCTATGATAGAGCGGTTTTTGACAGTTTCGACATAAAAGTGGCGCTGAAACTTCAATTTTGGCACAAAGGTCCGTCAGAAAAGTCTGCTTTAGCCCGAAATTCCAGAAATTTTAATATTATAGCTTATTTTCAGCCATTTCTAGACAGATTCTACGGAAAAACGACCTAAATCCGCCTGGGATCACCTAACATTGGCTAATTCATCTTCAAAGGCGCATAGATCAAAAGTGGATGAAGTTAGAAAAAAACTGTTCACAGCAAAGATGTTTAAAATCAAATTTTGAGCAACATTGTAGTTGACAACTTTTTCTTGGCTCCGCCCACTTCTGAGATATGCGCCTTTAAAGTTAACGAACAACAGGCCGCCTAGCACAGAAACACCTTGACTTTAAAAGCGCATATCTCAAAAGTGGGAGGAGTTCAAACAAAATTGTCAACGGGAATGTTGCTACAAATTTGATTTTGAACAACTTTGTAGTTTATACTTTTTTGACAAGATCAACGGAAAGCAATTTTTTTGAAATTTTTTAGTACACCGGTCAAAAATGTTTTGAGAAGCTGGTCTCTAATGTACTCAAACGTGCAATTCAAAATACTCCACAGTAACGGTAGTATGTGAACAAATTGTGGCGAATATGGAGTTCGAAAAAGAAATTTTCAATTTCGTCATTGAACCCTTGAGAGACTGTAATAACATGTGCACCAAATCTTACCATGAAGCATCAGTTTCTGATCGTCGAGCCGGACATTCAGCACTTTTTGGATGTTGACACGGAGCAGATAGATTAACTTCGATGAGTTGGCTCTGAAAGGCGTTTCCTTCCCATCTGAGGTTCGGATGGTGAAATGCACCGGTCCACGAACGCTCTGCAATTTGAATTTTTGAGCTGTTCTTTTTACATCTCTCTCAAACTTCTTGGTTTTTTGATGATCGCTAATTTTTTTTTCATCTTTTGAAGACCGGATTGTTTGGTTTTTTAGAATTTGCATCAATTTTTTTAGATTTTCAATTTCCCGCCAAAATTTTTGAATTTTGAACCTCCACCAAACATTTTGATTTTTTAAATTTCCACCAAAAAATTTTCAGTTTTAAATCTACTCCAGGAACTCGGATTGTAAATTCTAGATCACCTAGATCATAATAAAACATTTACCTCCAACGGTCTCAACTCTGCTAGCTGCCGTTGGTAATTCTCCAGGAACTCCGCCAAGTAGTCCCTCTTTCTCTTTGGTTTTGGAGACGTTATCGGTGCTCTCTTGGGCTCATGCACAGTGGCCGCAGCTCGAGCAACATGACCGTTGTTCCAGTAGGTGAAGCGTCTCTGAAGTATGATGATATTTATCTGTACTCAAGAAAAAAAAAACTTACCTTCTGGGATACGTTGGAGTAACCACGGTGGTTTGAGTTGCCAGACATTTTGTTTGTTTTTCACGTCGAACGGATTTCAGTTCTGAAATTGAGAATTTCAATAATCATTGATGACTTGAGATGCGAGTTCAGAAATGTGGTTGATTTATTTGGAAGTGACCTTTCCGAGGTAAATTTGAAATACAAAAAACAAAAAAAAAATTGATTTTTCAGGTCAAAAATGAATTCGCTCGAAGCTGGAAACAGCTTAACTCAAAGCAGTTGAGCTTGAAGCAGAAGCACCAAAAACTCCAAAAAGTTCACCACCAGTGTGGGAAGATCACGAAATTTTAGAACTGAATATCTAATTTTCAGCTGAAAATATCAGAAAATTTTTCACTACAATGTTGTAATGCACAGAATTTGTAGCAGCTTTGTAGTTGAAATGTTTTTTCTAACTCCGCCCACTTTTGACATATGCGTCCTACTGTCTGTAACAGTTCTCTCTCTCTTTCTCTCTCTCTCTCTCTCTCTCTCTCTCTCTCTCTCTCTCTCGCTCTCTTTCTCATTATCAAAAAAGGAACCCCTTTTTTGCCATCTGTATTTACGGTCACCAATAGCACCTAAAAACTGTCATACTCTGTTATTTCGTGTGGTAATGTGGCGTTATGATTGTTGACACACACTCACGTCTTGATGGGAGTGTACTTCGCACGTCTATTCTCACTAGAGACGTGTTAATGGGATGGGAAACCCCCCCCCCCCCCCCGTTATTCTGAGGACCCCAATGTTGAGTGATCTGGGAATGTGAAAACATGAGATAGAACGAGAGAAAAAATTACGATCAATTTTCCCATAGCTGTACGGAAGGAGAATTATTGAAAACAGAAGTTGGAAGCCGGAAATGAGGAGTGAAAAAATTACCGGAATTCCGGTTGACAGAGTGTTGTGAGTCAGTGGTGAAAGTTCAAAAATTTGAAGTTCACAACGGGGTGAATGTAGGAATTTCGCAAAAAATATCGTTTCTTGCTTTTTAAATTCTTTTTAAAAGTGTTTGCACCTAATAAATGTCAAATACAAACATGATTTTTAGGTACGCTTGTTCTCTCCAAAACTTTTTGAACCCATGCTCGAAGTCAGCCAAAACCAATCAAAAATCCGTTTGAAATAAAACTATGGCTAGTACTGTAATAGTTTTTTTTATTAAAAACTTACTTTGATGACTCTGTGAGCCATGCTGGTCATATTGCATTCTGTTTCCTTGATAATCCTGGGGACCAAAAACTTCATTTGAACCTCTTCTTTCTTGGTCTCTTTCTTCCGGTTGATGGTGGTCTGCAAAACCACCTTCACGACCATATTCCATTTGCTGCTGGCAATATCCTTGATGCTGTTGTTGAGACGGTCCACCATTCCTTTGCCCATTGGATGTAGAAGGAATGTTGGGATCTGTAAAAATCAATACTAAAAATTGAATATCGTAAAATCTGTAGTCCTTTTTTTTCTGAAATTTCCAGAGAGAACTTTTTTCTGAGATTTCCCGATCTCACTGGAGCCTGAAAGTCTGGAAATCTTAATCTGAAATCGCCACGTCGACAATGCAATGTGAATCAGGGGGCGGGACCAGGTATTCAGATTAAGATTTCCAGACTCTCAGGCTCCAGTGAGGACTGGAAATTTCAGAGTCCGCTCATAGAAGTATCTACTTTCAGATAGGAGATGTTCAGAGCAGTATATCTAACCCGGTTGTTTTTAGAGCAACTGAAATATGGTTAACTAAAAGATTGTTCCTCAATACAGATTAATCTTTCTGTCAGTTGAACACTTTTTGATATTTCTAAAAGTAGCCGATATATGCTGCTCTAACCATATAGCTCTTGATGTACCTCGATTACAAGGTTCATCTTAAAAGATGTCAAAAAAAAATTGGAACTAGTTTTTTTTATTATCGAGAATTTCCGATTTCCCTGTAATTTTTATCCTCTGAAACGGAAGTCAAAAGTTGCAAACCGGATTTCCGCACAGCTCTGCTACAAATTCAGATTCAAAAAAATCAGGGCTTTTGCTAGCCTAAAAAACCTTGGCCCTGATTCGCCTAATTTTGATACGGTTATCCTCAATTCTTCCCTTCCCAAATTCACAAAAAGTACTAGATTCCGATACTAGATTGTTAATAGAAGGATGAAAAAAGTGGCAACTAACGAGTTGCGTGAAATTTTTTCAGTGAAATTTGTTGAGCTAACAGCTTTTTGATGATTGGATTCTTGGTAAAGATATACTAAAACAAACAAAACCCTTAAAGTTTGACAACAGATATCACAACCAGCTGAAACTGTGATGATAATCCATTCTTAATTTCGCCAAATAATGTTTGATTATAATTTTGAAATTCGCGCCTCTATTTCGAACTCAACATACCTCCAGCCAACTCAACAAGTCTTTGAGCTGCATCCTCCTCGATGTCGTCCAGTACCTCATCTTCCAGCTCCTCATCTTCCATCTCATCCTCCATTTCATCATCACTCCATTCGATGTTCTCTACTTCTCCTTGTTCGGCTACGTTTCCTGCTCGATTCCCGATCGACTACGTTTTTTGCGCGATGTGCATCAGATTATTTCGAACCATCCTCTGAATGTCGTTCCCTCCAGGTCTGGCAACCACTGGCTGTTGCCGTAACTGTCCGAGGTGAGCGAGTGCTACATCTTGTCCCATCATCGACATGAAGTCCACCACTTCTGGACGATGGTGTGGAGCAATGATGCCTGGGACTTCTTGCATCAACCTATTATGCACAAGATGCCTAGGTTGCTCTGGATTGAATGGTACATAGATGTCCAAAGTGCGGAGAATTTCACGAATCTGATCGAGAACTCGCCGCATCGCTCTTCTCATCGGTTCGTCGTCGAGCTCACTAAGACGAGCCATTGCCAGGGGAACAGTCCGAGAGTCGAATCCCAATGGATTGTATCCTCCTCCAGCTCTTGCATCAACTCTGAGGTCGGCGGCACGCCCTTCGACAACTATTTGTTGGAAAGCATCACGGATCTGGTGCAGATGGTGCCAGGCGGCAGCGAGGAAATCTAGCGAGAAGTTGTGGGCGTTCTCCTCAATTCGATCACGGACATCTCGGATGACTTGTTCGAGATCCATGGTTCTCTGGAAAAAGGAAATTGATTAGTTGATGTAAAGCGCGTTTGCATAATCTACGTAGATAATACATCAGATATTCCAATGATAAGTTTATGAACCCCTTGAAACAAGTTATTTTTTTTGTAGTGGAAAATTATCAAGGAATGTCAAGAGGGGTTAATCTGGCTAGCTACTGTTTCCTTTTTTTTTCGAAGAATAATATCAAGAATTAGCGGTAAACAGAGTGATAGCAAGGAGAGCCCGGAGAATCATCTCGATCGATGCTACAATTGTTCTGTCAGTAAATCAGAACAAAGCATTGACGACGAGAAAAACCTTCGTGCTCTTTTGTGTTCAGTGAAAAAGTAAGAAGACATGAGAAAAACCGAGCGAAAAGACGAAAGAAGTGATACAAAGCGTTTTTGGGCTGCATAACAAAAACGGGTACAAGTCAACTCTGACATGTAATGATTGATACAGTAAAGTGAATGTTCTGGTGATGGTTGTCCAGGTCCTAGGATTAGTGACGGGGGGGGGGGGGATAATAATGATCAGTACTTCATCGGTTGCAAAATTACAAGCTCGAAAAAAATGTTAGAAATACGCCACAACGAACTAGTACATGTAATAACAAGTACCAGTAGTACCCAAAAAAAAAGGAAATACTTCCATGTCGCTTGAGAAAAACTAACTTATCTGAAAAGTAGTTGAAGCGAATAGACTCAGTAGACTCAATAGCACTCAGAACCTTGGTCTTTGCCCTAAAAAACTAACAATCCTAGAACCAAAGCCCACAAACATGTTGATATGTAAAAAAAGCCAAATTTACTGAAGTTTGTAAAAGGAATTACCTGTAGGATGTTGCCAAAGTCCACATCGTCTTGTCGACCACGCCATCTTGCCATTTGTAAAATATTAGAGAAAATCAGAATACATTGTGGCGTCCCAAAAACCAAGGGTACCTAGCCAATTAGGACGGCTAATAGAGGAAGACATGTTGTTGCCGTCCTCCGTCCTTCTTTTATACCAATTTTTTCTTCCCAGAAGCTTGTTCTCGGAGGTTCCGTGGGCGGAGCGAGAGTTCTCGAAGGTTCTGTGGGCGGAGCAAGTTTCCCCAGCTAATTGCCCCGTCTCTCAGAAGTGACAGATGGACTAAGGATTAGATTCCTATCAAGAAGCGAGTGAGTACCAGCAGCTGCAACGTACCTAATTCGTCCCATTAACACCCGGAGTGACAAAGCCTGTTGTTTGCTTCAGGTGCTAATGGTGTCGATAAAATCTAATGCTGGCATGGGAAAAGACTAATGTAGTGCGAATGGATGTCCTTCACAGACTACCCAGTATCAGAATTCACCCAATCAGAACCCTGTTTTTTGACTTTGCAGGACTATTCATTTTGAAAAACTGGTGATGACAATGTATGAGATAAAACAAAAACCTGTTCTCTAGCAAATAATATAAACTTTTATTAGTTTTTTGAGAAAAATTCTGTCAAAACTGAAGAAAACGATTTCTTGGTTTTGAGGGCTTCAATTTTTCAGGTTCGTTGTTTGATTTTCAATTGGATCTCTATAAAATCCATATTCTTCGACAGAAAGTTTTGTTTTGTACATACTCAATTTTTCACATCCCCAGGTTCTCCAAAGCTAAACCTGGGCAACAAAACTTGGTGCTGATAAGACCGGTTCTGATTCGGGCTAGCCTCATAAAATACTATTTTATGTTATTGAAATTTCCCTTTGTTTTCTGTGATTTCTCGGCCAACCAGGTTTTCCTTTCCATGAAACGAATCTGATGCCAACCTATGCTACTTAAAGGTACTCTATACGGGGAAATTTCCTAATGATGATAACAAGATTAGGTATGATAAGAAATCTGTTATTTTTTCTTTCTTTCTCTGCTTTTTTATATCTACAAGATCGCTGATCATGTGTTGTTGCTTGTTTTCAATGGAAGAGAAACAAGTGTGAAATAATAGTTTGTACCTAGACTATGTGAACAGAAAAAGAAGGTAATAACAAAAAAGGATTTTCGGAAAAAAATACAGTTCGCTATTTCTCGAAGAAAAATGACAACGAAATGGTTCGGTTAGTGAGAATCGGTTTTAAATGTTTTAAAATAGGCTTCGATTTTTCAAATTTCCGCCGAAAGACTACAAAATTATGGTTTTTCGTCTTCAATAGTTAGATTTGCGCTTGAAATTCTTTTTTTGAAAATACTTTCGTATCTGCAAGTTTTGTCGAGACAGAAGATTGCTGAAAAACGGATCGGAACTGGGAAAATCTCAGTGAAAATGTAAGTTCGAAGTAGTTCACAGAGCAATCAAAATTGCTACTGAAATTGGAGACCAAAAACAAAAAATGTATAATTGAATTTGAATTTATTATTTTCTACATTGAATTATCACATCCACTTTTTTGTTGCTCCAATTGTCGCTGTGATCATCCATCCTTATTTTCGCCAAACTTGATGTTCTGAGAAATGTAAAGCTAAATTGATGCTATTACGTTGCAAGTACTGTTTTTTGCGGAAACTTTTTTTATTATTGTTTCCTAGCTAATTAATCCGTCTTTCAGAAGTGGCAAATGGACTAAGGATTAGATTCGTATCAAGAAGTGAGTGTGTACCAGCAGCTGCAACGTACCTAATTCGTCCCATTAATACCCGAAGTGACAAAGCCTGTTGTTTGCTTCAGGTGCTAATGGTGTCGATAAAATCTAATACTGGCATGGGAAACTACTAATGTAGTGCTAATGGATGTCCTTCTCAGACTACCCAAAATCAGAATTCACCCAATCAGAACCCTGGTTCTGGATTTTGCAAGAGCATTGATTCTGAGAAACTGGTGATGAACACGTATGAAATGAAACAAAATATTCTCTAGCTAGTATTTTGAATTTTGGAAAAAATTTTATGAGCAAATCTTTGTCAAAACTGAAGAATTTCAGTTCTGATGCGCCATGCGCCCCCTTTCAAAGAGGACCGAAGGAGAAAAATAATCATGTCTCATTTGAAAATATTCACTACAAATTACCATGAAATGATAGTGTTACTGATGAAGAATGTTTAGTTCTTGAGTTATGATAGTTTCAAAGTTCAGAACTTTCTTATATCTTCCTAGCGCACAAGACATATATCTTCCTAGCGCACAAGCGTCGTGTCGAATGGCGAAGGCGGTTACGTCAGACGGTTGATATGTGGAATGCAAAATTTCATATATTTTTTAACAAAGATTTGAAAAAAAAATCAAAATAAGAAATAAGAAAACCGGAAAAACGACAGAAACAAAGCATGATCATTGATTGGTAGGGAACAGTGAAGTTGGGAATAGGTCATTATTAAAATTTGTAACAAGGAAACCATATAAGAGGAGGATTCCTAAGAAAACGTCAAAAAAAATATTTAGAAACTGAAACGGTAGATCTTCAATGATTTCGAATGTTTGTTCGCTGGTTGGCAATTTGCAGTACTGCAAAAATTGAAGTTGACGGCATCCTAATGCAAAATTTGACTGAGTATCACAAACTCAACGTTAAATCGCTACGCAGCCAAATTGCGCAACACATTTTCTGAACCTATGACACATGTTCCAAAAAACATCACCGTTCCTCAATGCTTTCTAGAATTTTAGGGAAAAAAATGTGACAGAAAACGTAGTAACTTTTATTATAATTCATTTTACAATCATTTTCACACTACAAGAATATTAGATAACACCGTGTTTTTCCACAATACTATTCAAAGTTAAAGCTTAATCACACTTTTCATACACTGTATTATTAATCAGTCCTCCGAGGATAAAGAAGATTGTCCGTCGAGTGTACAGCTCGAGGAGGTTCTTGCTTGGTGCTGTAGGACGGTGTAGAGGAATGGGTCCGATGCTCGGAGCATTTTCTTCGCTGAAACTAAAACGGTTTTACTGTATGTAAGATGAGATGGGTGGGTAGGATGCATCTTTATTTACCGGAAAACCTCCTTTTTTTTTCAATTTTCAGTGGTGGTCTTCCATTTTTGCCGCATTTCTATTTCAGAAAAACTCACTCTTATCCAAGGACATCCCCGCTACTAAGCACTTCTGAAACCGGCAGTACTGACAAAGGTTTCGGGTTCCACGGGAAACTTCACAGCACTGCTTTTTGCGGCATTTCAACTCGGAGAAGCGTTTGATGGTTTGACGGGAGAAGGCCTGAAACGAATGGTGGTTAAGGGAATGGGCTGTAAATTAGGCTGTAATTAGGGCACAACTGTATATTTAAAGCAGCATATCTCGGTTGGTTTGGAAGCTGTTAAAAATAGGCAACTAATGAAATGTTTGACCTTTCATTTTGAAAATTTAACTATTAGGTCAGTCCGAAAGTTTCTTTATTTTTGGGATTTTTTCGACTAAAGCTGTTTTCAATAATCGGTTTTGTTGGTGATATGTACCAACTAGCTAGACACTATCACTATCAAAATCTCATCTCTCTACAGCAACTGAGTCCAGAGGGTCCTTCAAAAAGAGGCTTTTTCCAGACCCCATTTTTCAGGATAACAGTGTTCCCGATGAGGTGAATCTTAGATTTTGTATCGAAAATGTTGGCATAGATGGTGGTAACATGCACCAAGAATAATTAGTCTCTCTGATCATTTTGCGGCCTTCTGTGAAACTGTGAAAAATGGCTTGAGATCATGACCAAAAATTGGAAAATCGTCCGGAAAGGCTTTCTGGTCAATCTTTCTGATGAAAATGTATTTGCGGACTGCATATATATATAAAACCCGCTTTGAGTATTCAGAAAAACCATTTTTGGCGTTTGTTATGGTTATCTATATTAAAGACCATGATTTCATAAAACGCCTGAAAGTAATCGAAGAGACTAGATAGTTTTGGTGCATGTTACCATCACCCATGCCAACATTTTTGATACAAAATCTAAGATTCACCTCATCGGGAACACTGTTATCCTGAAAAAAAAGGATCCGAGAAAACCCTCTTTTTGGAACCGGTTTGAAAATACAGTACAAGAAAGGAAAAGAAGCTTACTGTTTGCATCTTTTCCGAGAGGCTTTCTGTTCTTCTTCATCAACTTTTTTTTGCCCTTGAGCGATTTCGAAGGCGTCATCACTCGGAGTCTTTCTGGAAACAAAAATGGAATGAGAGAAAAAATAAACCCTGATAGAAGAGCACTTTGGAACTCACCGACAAAGATATCCTCCTCGTATTCCTTAGTCTTCTTCTCTTCCTTTTCCGGAAACTCCATAATCGTTTCGAGGGAATGGAAGAAGTAAGTGGCATCATTTTTGTCGTGCGGACTTTCTTCTTCAACTGCGGCTATTTCCTCATCATCGTTTTCCACTCTGAAGTTTCTTGATATTCTTACATTGGAACACCAACACTGACAAAATTAAGCTCGAAAAAAGTCAATAGGGGCTCAGAATAGCCATGTGAATATTGGGAAACTAATTCGAAACCAAAAACATTTTTTCTTTGAAATCACAAATTTAGGTACCTCTGGTGGGTTCGGACTTGGGTTCTGTCTGACAGATCCCTAAAATCGCTACCGGTTGCTCTATGCGGGGAGAAAGAGCACTGGCACTGCTTTTCTTCAAAAGAATGCGCCTACAGACGAAAGTTCCCACCTCCTTCAAAAGAGGACCAAAGGAAAAAAATGACCATGTCTCATTTGAAAAAATTTTTTTGAACTTTCATATGTGTCACTTTCTAGCGCATACGCGGCGTGTCGAATGGCGCAGGCGGTTGCAGTTTTGACTAACATGGGATTGAACCACTCATAGTTCATTTGTTTTTTATTTTCCCGATTTTCTCGATGAATGTCATCTTTTTCCCAAGCATGAAAGTTCACTTCTCCATCCCAAAAACGTCGAAAAATTGAGTGTCGCCAGTTAAAATGCCCGGTCCCCAATCGAGACCAGCCCTACTTCAAAATGTTAACTACAGTATTCTCTTTGCTCCTCCTTCAAAGGCCAAGGAAGATTTGTAGAGGCCAAGGTAGTTTTGTAGAGGGTCCGAAAAAATTTAGAGGTTCAAAGAGGTTAGTTCCACTACTAAAAAAACTGTGTGGAGGCTTAGCCGATTATTTAAGGCTAAGGATTTTTGCAGAGGCCAAGTAAGCCTTATCAAAGCGTAACAAAATTTTCAAAAGCCGAGGATTACTGTAAAACCCGTGTGTCCTTCATAAAGGTTCAGCTAGTTTTGTAGAAGCTAAAGAACACAACTCACCTTTTCCCAATTCAAAAGTTGTCGCATAACCTTCACAATCAACTCGATGCAATCCAATCGACACCGCGGATGGTCCACACAGTAGTTCATAATCCAGTTAACCTCACAAACAACCTTCCAGAGCACATTATAGACTGCCTGTTTGGGTAACAGCTTTTCTGCGAAACTGGAGTGGGCGTGACTAATGTGCTGGTTGATGTGATTGTAATGCAAGGTTTTCCGGAAAATGAACTCATAGTCCGGAGTGATCTGAATTTTTCAAAGTTATATTGTGAGTATTCAAGACTGAGGAATGTTTATCCCTACCGTAATCCAACTCCTATCCACATTGTGGTGGTTTGATTGCAACAA
Organism: Caenorhabditis brenneri; assembly: GCA_000143925.2. NCBI lineage: Eukaryota > Metazoa > Nematoda > Chromadorea > Rhabditida > Rhabditidae > Caenorhabditis > Caenorhabditis brenneri. The sequence continues at coordinate 117,118 of GL379928.1, read as the reverse complement.
TTTGATTCATATTTCTTCTTTGATACATGAATACGCAGGTCGAATAGACTCATAAGGGTGCCTTGTTCCGTCAGGGCTAGTGGAAGAATCTCTAGGACATCATCGGCAAAAAAATACTCCTTCTCGTTGTGTTTGATGTATCTGATGTAGAGATTTTTGTCAGGGTGTTGGTCTGAAAATATGGACCGTTAAAGGATTGAAGAAGGCATTTCACTGAAAAGTGAGTGAGGTTTTCAGGCTCTTGCCATTCTCAGGGAAAAAAATGTTCAGGTCACGGTCTGAGGCTTTTCCGTCAATTTTGTATTTCAGGCGCACTGAATCTTTAGTATATAGCTATCGAAAAATAATCTACTGAAGGGATGATCTGCGAAAAATTTTAGACATTTTACTAGTTAAAACATTTTTCACATCTCTACAAACCACCAAGATACCATATTTCTCGTGGGACACACACGTGTCGACTAAAAATGATAACTTAAATTGAGAGAACTCATGCGATTCCTACTTTTTATCTGATGTCTTTACGATCTACGACTTTGAGCTTCAGAGTTACAGACGTGGCTTGGCGCGTAGTCCTAGTCCTGGCTCTGCCATTTTTGGAAGTTTGAAAAAGAAATATGTTTTTGAGTTTTGTCTTCATTGTACGATCCTCCTAGCAAAAAGTGGGCGTGTGTCAGCAAATAATACGTACATAGGCTTGCATAATAACACCCATAGTAAAAAAATGATCAGGGGAAAAGGTCATTAGGAATTTTTCCGATACTTTCCAGTGTTTTTATGATGGGACCAGTCAAATAACTATTCAAAATTTTTTTGAAGAATTTGGGAACGAGAAATAATGGAATTGTAGAGAAAAACAAATCAGAACTGAATGAAATGAATCTCATTAAGGGTTCCATCAGAAAATAAGCTGTGGAAACTTGAAAAATGGGAGCTCTCAAAACTAAGAAAAGTTTTTCCCAGTTTTGGCAGAAAGGTTTCTATACAACCTATGAAATGTATTCATTCAATGGAGAATTTTTCCTGATCAATTTCATTTTTCCATCACCAGTTTTTTTAGAACTAGTGTTTCTGCAAAATACCAAGGCTTTCTAATTTGGCTAGTCCTGATCCTAATAGATAGCATCAATTCTCTCTCTCTTTCTTTTTCTCTCTTTTTATATTCAAAATAAAAACACCTTCGTTTTTCGCCATCTGTATTTACGGTCACCATTAGCACCTAAACACTCTAACATACTTTGTCACTCTTTGTGTGGTGATGTGACGTTATTATTTCTGACACACACACTCAATAAAGAGGGAGTACTTCGCACGTCACTTCTCACCCGAGACGGGTTAATGAGCTGGGAAACCTCTTCACGACTTTCTGAGAGCCCTAATTTTGAGGAATCTTGGAATGTGGAAAAATGAAATTGTAGAGAGAAAAATTGATGAGCAATTAGTCAAACGAAGCAGCCCTTTTGCACACAAACTAAAGAAACTGACAAAAACTGAAATTTCCATTCTCTCAGTTTTGACAGAAGCGTATGTAAATTTTTTACCATCAAATAGTGCATTTCCTATTCTACAATTTCACAGCTTCACATCACAGAGCTGTAAGGAATTTGGCTTTTTTGAAAACGGAAGTTGGAAGCCGGAAATCGGAAGTGAAAAAATAACCGGAGTCAGTAGCAGAAGTTCGAATCGAGTTGAAAGTAGAAAATTCGCGAAAAACGTTTCTTGTTATTATATGTTGGGAGAAAAAGCGAAACCGTAGCGAGAGAACTAGTTGTTTTTTTCATAATCGAAAATTTCCAATTTCCGTCTGAATAATTTCCTCTGAACCGGAAGTAAAAAGTCGCAAATCAGATTTCCCCACAGCTCTGTTGCATCCCTGGATTCATGAAAATTAGAGTTCTCGCAAGCTCAAAAAATCTCAATTTTTCCCAATTTATATTTTTTTCAAAATCAGCACGTATTATCACTACAATAGTTCTCTCCAAAATTAGCACATGTTATCATAAACACCTTTAGTACCCAAACAAAAGATAACACTTTTTCACTCGTAGTGCGCTAGTGATTGTCACGTGAAAAGTACTAACTTATCGAAAATTAATTGAAGCAAATGAACTAAGCGCCCTCAATAGCCCTCAGAACCGTGGTGTTCACCACCAAAAAACTATCAATTTGAGAACTAAGGCCCGCGAACATTTTGAAATCTCAGAATGCCCAATCTACTGAAGTTTGTAAGAAAATTTACCTGTAGGAATCCGTCGAAGTTCTTATCGTTTTGTCGGCCACGCCATCTTGCCATTTGTAGATTCGGAAAAAATATTGAAGAAAATCAGAATACATAGTGGCGTCCCAAACACGAGGGTGCCTAGCCATTTAGGACGGCTAATAAGAGAGGACATGTTGTTGCCGTCCTCCTTCCTTCTTTTATACTACTTTTCTTTCCCAGAAGCATGTTCTCGAAAGTTCCGTGGGCGGAGCGAGTTTCCCAGCTAATTTATCCGTCTCTCAGAAGTGGCAGATGGACTACATACTGGATTCCATCAAGAAGTGAGTGGCTGCTGGCAATTACAATGTACCTAACTCGTTACATTAGCACCCGAAGTGACAAAGCCTGTTGTCTGCTTTTGGTGCTAACGGTGCTGACAGAATCAAATCCTAGCATGGGAAAGAACCAGTGTAGCATGAAGAGGTGGCCTTCCTAGAAATTCACTACGCAAAGAAATGAGGCTGCCCTGGATAACATTTTTAGAAAATGAAAACTGTGCATTTCACACAAAAATGGCTGAATTCAAATGAATTCAATCCAACAAAGTTTTTAAATGATTGACACACGATTCAACTATTATCTCCACATAGAGAAGTGGAAATACCTAGATTGTTCCGATCCTTCAGTGAAAGCATATGATTAGGAAGAGACACATCTTTGTTGCTGTGAAAAAGTGAAAAAAAATATGGAAATGTTGTCAACTATGAACTCTTTGTACGTGTTGATGTGTGTGTTTTTTTTGCTGGAACGCTTGTTTATCACTCACTCCACAACCGAGATATGGAACCTGGAACAAGAAACAAAAAAGTAGTAATAAACTGATTTTTTGGCATCTTCAGGTCGTCTTTTTTTTTCGAGGTGGTGGAGGATGGAAAAATATAAAAGCTTTAAAAATAACTGATCACAACTAAACCCCTAAAAACTTTATAAATAAATGAAATGAAACATAAAATTTTCCGATAAAAAAAGCGGAGCATCACTTCTTCGATTTTTTGAATTGAACGTGCGAAACAGCAATAATCAGTTCATTCGGTTTTTTGATTGCTTCTAGACATGGAAAATTGTGCCTGAAGGGAGAAACCTGATTCTGATCAAAGCTCTGAGGAACATCATTAAAGGGGGTGGGAACTCTTATATGTAGGAGAAATTTAAAGGGAAAAAAAGGGCGCAGTCTCTAATAGGCAAGGAGAGTCGGCGCCCTTTCTCGGCCGCATAGCGCAGTCGGTAACGATTTTGGTGATCTGTCAGACTGCCCCTGGGTTCGAACCCACCAGAGGTACCTAATTTTGTAATTTCAGAGAAAATTTTGTAATTTCAGAGAAAAAAAAATTTTTTTTTGAGTTCCCACCTCCTTTAAGTCGAATAAATAGATAACCAATCAAAAAAGCGAACAGTTTCAGGGGGGGGGGGGGAGAAATAATAATGGACAGACGACAGGTACTTGGCAATCAAGATTTGAAGACGACGCACAAAGCCATCTGGTGAATGATTTGACAGATGACCATAGTACCAACTGAGGCCACCAAACTCTTTTAAACACTAAGAAGAGGCTGTGAGAACAATTATCCCTCGGGGATGACATCATCAGAAAAGGTTCTAGGAGTGTTTAGCATCAGGGAAAGGACGACAAAGAATGAAATTGCTGGAACGGACCGAAACATAAGCTAATTTCCCCTGGACGGATCCCCCAAAGTTAAAAAATTTGATTCATGTCCAAAATCCATTTATTAACGAACAAAATTACCAAATGGAAAAGAAGACAGCGGAAACGATGAGCAAACAGATGAAAGCGAAAATCATAAAGAGTCTGAAAAACTCGGCGTCTATTAGCTCCTGCAGCTCTTTTCTGCTGATGATAGCCTCAGCTCCCTTGGCTGTGTGCTCCACAACCTCGAATCCGGCCTTCATTGCCTCTGCCTGCAGCTTCTTTTGACGCTGCTCTCGAGCCACGTAGACGCGCTTCTAAAACTCGAGGTATTCCAAGAGATTTTCACTCATTTTCTGGAAATTAAAATGGTTTGAGACGTATGACAATAAGAGAAGTAAAATCAAATAGACAGGGCACACTCAATGCCCCTAAGAAATGCTGCGTGTACCCCAAAAAACTAAGAACCCTAGAACCAAGACCCACAAACATTTTGAAATGTCAGGAAGTCGACATATAATTAACTTTTATGAGTTCCTTCCATTTTGAAGCCCAAGTTGGTTTTAAAAAATTACCTGTAGGTATCCGTCGAGTTCCACATAGTTTTGTCGGCCACTCCATCTTGCCAACTTACACCTTTGGTCAAAAGAATATTAGAAAAAATCAGAATACATAGTGGCGTCCCAAAAACCAAGGGTACCTAGCCATTTAGGACGGCTTATAGAATAAGACTTGCTGTTGGCGTTCTCCTACCTCCTTTTATACGACTTCTTTTTTTCCCAGAAACCTCGGCCTCGCCCTCGAAGGTTTTGCGGGTGGAGGAATTTTCCCAGCTAATCAACAAGTCTCTCAAAAGTGACAGATGGACTAAGGATTAGATTCCTATCGAGAAGTGATTGAGTGCTGGCAGCTACAATGTGCCTTACTCGTCACATTAACACCCGGAGTGACAAAGCCTGTTGTTTGCTTCAGATGCTAATGGTGTTGGTAGAATCAAATCTCAGCATGGGGAAGAACCAGAGTGGGGCTGAATGAGGGCTGACCTTCTTAGAAATTCACTAAGCAAAGAAACGAGGCTGCCCTCAAGATTGACCAAGTCTGGTTTTGGATTTAGCAGGAACATTGATTCTAAGGAACTGGTGATATTAATATATGTAATGAAACGAATACCGATTCCCTATTGAATCGTATGAATTTTGAATAGGATGGTATGAGAACATTTTCGTCAAAACTAGCGAAAACGAGTTTTTAGTATTGATGGCTTCAGTTTTTCATCTTTTTTGGTAATTGACTAAAGTACAAAGCTTTCGTCCCCTTTGCTTTTCCGGCCAACAAGAGAATTCATGAAACTATTCTGGTTCAAAGATATAAAACTAAAATATCAAATTTTGTGCATTGCACACAAAAATGGTTAATTTTTGATTTTTCGACCAGCTTTTTTGGTGCTTTTTTGTATTAGGTTTATCTGGGTGTTTGAAGGATCATTCGAAAATGATTAAAGGAGGACTGAAGTCACATTTTTGCATTGTTTTTATTTGCTGTTCCGGTGTATTTGCTTTTTCTATGAACATTTTCCTCTTGGAGCATATGTCAAAAATCGCTCTGAAACGATATACATAGCCCCCAAGTAAGTGGAGTCTCCTCGACTCCGAGAGGAGTCCAAGGCATCAGGGAATGCCGTTTCTAGGGGCTGATCTTATTCGAGAAGATTTTTCAGTTTGCGAGACCAGATATGGTTCACTTTCAACAGAGACTGAAGCTGGACTTTACGAACATGAGAAGTCGATCGGAAAAGTGCCGACTCGACTGTGTAAAACT
>GL379928.1:85413-111385 GCA_000143925.2 Caenorhabditis brenneri | reverse complement strand
TATTTTATTTTTGCTCTTTTTTCAATTTTTTCCAAGGCTTTATATGTTATTTCTTCATTTAAAACATTAAAACAACAGGAATAACATATGAATACTTGAAAAAGTTGAAAAACAAGCAAAAATAAAATAAAATATTTGAAATCGCATTGATTGGCGCCTTGGACTCCTCTCGGAGTCGAGGAGACTCCACTTACTTGGGGGCTATGTATATCGTTTCAGAGCGATTTTTGACATATGCTCCAAGAGGAAAATGTTCATAGAAAAAGCAAATAAACCAGAATAGCAAATAAAAACAAAGCAAAAAATGTGACTTCAGTCCTCCTTTAATTTCGAATAAGATCATCTCCATTGTTGTTCTCAAATGTTTCACAAACGATTCAATCGTTTACCCAACATAGAAAACCAAAAATACCAAGATTGTTCCGATCATAGATAATTCCTTGAGCGAAAAATGATTTGGAAAGGGTCTTTGTTGCTGTGAGAGATATTAGAACGTTTTCAACTTTGCACTTTTTCTACGTGAAAAATACATGGTTTTTTGAACGAAGAGAATTCAATGGTACTGAATGGCAAATTTGGAGGTTCTATGAATCGCAGACTAGTTTCATGAGTTGCCTTCTTGGCCGAAACATCACAGAATACAATGTGGACCTATGGTTCCGTCGGGCAGTGTATAAAACTCATATCATTTATTAGTGATTCTTTCTCCATAACTTGATATTATCACAAGCCCAAATTTTTCGAGAATGTCAATATTTTCAAAGCACCCTTCTACCCAAATTTACTTTGTTACTTCGGGTGTTGACCTGAAAACAAAATTCAATAATAGTCTTCTGTGAGGAGCTCGGATTGAGAAGCCAGTCTTATCAGAAGCAAGAAGCGAGAGGTTTAGTTTTTGGAAATCTTGAGATGTAATAAAATGATTTTCTAGAAAAGAACATTTTTATCAAATATTATTTATTTTATATATAATTCGAAGCAGCAAAAAACTAAAAAAAATTGTAGCTCTCGAAACTAAGAATGCGTTTTCTTTAGTTTTTTTTTCAGTGTTTTTTCCAGTTTCTCAGAATCAATGTTCTTTCAAAGTCCAAACCCAGGAATTCCGAATTCTGAATCGGTCAATTCCGATTCGGGGCAGCCTCATTTCTTTGCGTTGTGACTTACTGGGGTGGCCATCTCTTCTTAATACACTGGTTATTCCCCATGCTGAGATTTGATTGTATCAACACCATTAGCCCCTGCAGTAAATAACAGGCTTTGTCACGCAGTGTGTTGATGTGACGAGTTAGGTACATTGTAACTGTCAGCACTCAATCACTTCTTGATGGAATCTAATCCGTAGTCCATCTGCCACTTTTGAGAGACGGGTTAATCAGCTGGGAAACTCCCTCCGCCCGCGGAACCTGCGAGGGCAGGGCCAAGCTTCCTGGGTAAGAAAATAGTATAAAAGGAGGAATGAGAACGGCAACAACATGTCTTCTTCTATTAGTCTTCCTAAATGGCTTGGTACCCTTGGTTTTTGGGACGCCACTATGTATTCTGATTTTTTCTAATATTTTCTAATGTTTTTTCAACCAAATTCGACGGCTTCCTACAGGTCATTTTTTCTATTTAGTTTCGGCTTTAGGGTGGAGAGAACTTAGAAAAATTCGTTCTATTTTGGCTTCTACACATTTCAAAATGTTCGTGGGCCTTAGTTCTAGGATTTTTAGTTTTTTGGGGTAAACGCAGCGGGTAAACGTAGAGATATGAAAAGGGGTTCCCTATTCGAAACTATAGAACAGGAGAAATTCAGGCTATGTGATCAGAACTAGCTGTGTCAGAAGAAAAAAAACTGGGGATGCAAAGCTATCAAGGATATTGTCGTATCATAATATTTTTGTGAAAACTGGGAAAAACTAAGTTTTAGTTTTGGGAGCTCCAGCTTTCGAGCTTTTTGTTGCTCATTTTTAGATAGCCCCCTGTATCAAATTACAACACTCAATCGTGATTTTTTCTGGATAAATCTATATTTTCAAACCTGTAAAATTTTCAAAAGTAGGACCTCTCAGAAAGTGGAATGGAGAAAGTTTCCCAGATCATTAACCCGTCTTTTATCAGTAAAAAGTTACTTGCGACGTACACCTCTATCAAGAATTGAGTTTAAGCCCGCAATTCTAACGTCACAATTCTAACACACGGAGTGTTAAAGTATTTTTAAGGTTTCAGTGCTAATGGTGACGGTTGATGCAGGTGAAGGAAACTAGTAATAGTGCAAAGGGGTTCATTTTTCAAATATGAACAAAAGAAAAAATAAAGCTACTTGGGATCAGAACTGAACGAAATGAAACGCTGCTTCTGGGATCTTGCAGAAACTTTAATTCTGCAAAAACTAGGGGTGTAAAATTATTGAATCGAACAGAGAAAAATTCTCCATTGAATGATACACATTTCATTTACGGTTGTATCGAAACCTTTTGGTCTAAACTGGAAAAAGCTATTTTTATTATGAGTTGCAGTTCCCCAGCTTTTTACTAATCACATCCTGATGAACTGAATATGATATTTCTTAATACTTCTAATTTTTCAGGCTTCGGGCTCTACTGAGAATGGATGTTCTCCTATGCCAGAGAAAAGAAGAGCCAAAGGCAGTGAAGTCGCCATTCAACAAATTTTACTATTCGTAAACCTCCCTTCATACGGAAAATACTCTTCTTTTTCCATAACATCCTGGACGAGAAGACGGAACGGAAGGCACATAGCTCCACCCCTTTATTTTTCTGTTGAAGAATCCGGCCTTGGAAAAATACCGCCAATTAACTACCGAAGAGAAAGCGGGTTGGGAAAGGATGACTATAGCCATGGTGAACCTACATCAATGCGAACTCGATAAGGGAATAGCTATGCAACAATTGACATCTATTGAGCAAGGAAAAGATGACATCTCCAAGTTTGCGGAAAAGATCAAAAGGCTCGGGGAGTATGCCTATGACGATATTGAGAAAGCAGCACGTGAAAGGCTGATGGCGACCAATTTCCTCAACGGAGCCTCTCGAGAACTTCGTACAGAAATCCGGAGACTGAAGCCGATTCCAAAAACAATTAAGGAAATGGTTGACCAGGCCAAGCGAATTGAGCAAGTTCTGGAAATTGAAGCTACGGAAGAAGAAGAAGATGGAAAAAGAAATGCGAACTCGATAAAGAAATAGCGATGCAAGGAATTGCTGAGGAACAGAAGGATATGATGGAGGAAGAAGAAACATTACACCAAAAGGATTTGGAAAGGAAAACCTCTTGGATATGGTCCTACCAGTTTTTAATATTTTGGTTTCTCTTAATTTTTTGATGAATCCTGGAAAATATGAAACACTTTTCCTCAAGTTAATTCAATTCCCATGTTCAAGCTTCCCATGTTTGTTTCCCATGTTTGACTCCTGAATGATTGTTGTTTACACTGACCACCCATCTGGCCAGTAGATCCTCATCATTTTTCAATTCTATTCGGACGTACTGGTGAAGGAGGGTCTCCTCTTCTTCAATACCGGGCATCATAACAAAGGATTCTGATCAGAACACATCTTACATCACTTAACCGCATCTAATCATTAATAAAAAAGTAGCACATTTTGTTATATTAAACTTCTATTCGTCACCTAATGGTTGGGGAAGGCAGATTTGCGCAGATGAAAGGAATAGAAGGCACACACATGAAGGAAATATACAGAGTAGTTGTTTTGTCTTCAATAGTCTTAGTTCCCTTGAAATTATATTCTTTATTACGCAATTCGTTATTTGGACACCCCCCCCCCCTCTGTTCATACTGGTATCCTTATTCTAAATTCGTTTCCAATAAATCTTTTATATTCTATCACACTCCTTGTACCTGATTGTGTATATTAATTAATGGTATGTGTCGGTTCGACTATCTCAGGATTCCAAATCAATTGATTTTGGCTTTACCATTCACTTTGTATTTTTGAATTTTTCCTCTTTTCAGACGGTTCATGAGTTATTCAGGTAGTCGAAACAAAAGTTGCTAATTCAAACTTATTCTAGGCATGCGCCAGGTGGTTAAATTTCTTTCCAGGGCTCTGAAGATTTTGGTGTACTAAACATAAATAGAAATTTGTTTTTGTTTGCGATAACTTATTAAAAAACACTTTCTCTTACTTCCTGAACCCGAAAAAAAAATCGACTGTGTGCTCAAACATGCTCACAGGCAGACCAAATAAGCTAAAATCAACAGAACAGCAATCACTCTCCCAACAGAAAGATATATCTTCATCACTAGAAGAGATTTTGAATCATTAATGTTAGCGTGTACACATACATTACGTCAAAGTTCAAATTTGTATGATTGAGCTAGAAAAGTTCCTCATTTCCAAGTTCAATTAGGCATTGCCAAATTAAGAGTTCAAATTCGTATAGTTGAGCAATAAGGATCGTGTTTCCATTTTACTTCTGTTCATTTTTTGTCCACTGGAGCAGATAATTATGCTCATACACTTCACCTAGCCAGTAATTTTGAACTCGTGTAGTTGAGCTGAAGAGAGCAAATTTCCATTTTATTTCTTCTGATATCATTTTGCATTTCCTGATCAATAAAATGTTATGTTCGTAAAATCCTACCACATATAGTTAGCGAGATTACATTCGTATAGTGGAAACATAAGAACAAATTCGTATAGTAGAGCAACAAAGATCAAATTTCTTCTACACTTTTCCTGATGATTTTTTGGTGTTGAATGTCCAGAGCATGACACCTGCAATTAGACTACACACAACACGTAAGTTCATATTCGTATAGCTTGGCAGGAGAGCTCAAATTTCCATATTTCTCTAATAACACTCTTTTCATTTTCTGAGTCTCCTCTCTCTCGGTTTTCCGCCCTTTTCGCGAAATCTCCCTCAAGATTCTTCATTTTAGTCAGTCAAGCATTGCGAGAGGTGGACGACTTTAAGTTATGTCTTTTTTGTGTTTAAAGGACTTATTGCTTTGATTATTTTTAGTTTCTCTATTTATTCGTATTCATATTTTATCTAGTATTGCAATGGTACTCACATCTATTCCATCAATTTATGTATTCTAAGGGTATGGTTTTCCAGTGTGTTTTTTCTACAATGAACTGTTTTAGCAAAAAAATGTGAAAGAGAACCAGCTGACACATCATGGGACGACATAGAAAGCGAAACAATCTTGAGTTATAGCTTACGAAGTCGTCTTCATTGCGAGTTCACATTGAATCACGAGAAGATCGATTTGGCGAAGTTAGAGGACCTGAAGCACACAGACAACAGTTTTGAAAACTTGACGGTAAGTTTCATTTGAACTTTTGCATATTTCTATTCCACCTCATTTTCAGCCCTCTAAGATCTCTAATCCTATGCTCCAATCCTGCCAACCAGGCTAATCAGCGTGTACAAAAGTCCAAGTCAATTGCTCTAACACTTGTACCAAAAAGGCTTTATCATAGAGTATCGAGAGTGCACAGCGTTTCGGTACAATTTCATTGAATCAAGTGATGAGCTATAAAATCAATTAATGAAAGAATTATGGATAACGAAGCATGGCTCAAAAGATGGTTTCGAAAAATGGCGAGGAAATAACATCTTTTTGGCGGAGAAGATGGGCGATTTATCAACAAGGTCTATGAAATGCGACTACAATATGATTACATATATTTCTTCTTGAAGTTTAGCTCTTGTAGAAAAAAAAATGGTTTTTTGAAATGAAAAGTGTTTTCGCTATTCTTTTTTTGGCTTTCATTTTGAATCCAAGTTCTATTCACAATAGTGTGCTCTAATTGGCTTTTGAGTTTATTAACAACGATGAAGTTAAATACAATGAGAAAGTTTATACCAGAGCTGGGCGGAATTCCGACTTCCGGACTTCCTATATTGCTTTTTTCCACAAAATGTAGCAATGAACCACGTTTTTGGCGAAATTTCTGCTTTCAAACCAGTTTTAAGCTTAAAATTTTTGTTTTTTCACTAATGACTACCAACTTCCGTTTTTTGAAAATTCAGTTCTGAGTTTTGTTTTCGATATTTTACTTCCTCACAGCTCTGCTCTATATAGTGTTCATGTATTGGGCGGAATTTAACTTAAGCCAATAGAAATGTTGCGAAAAAGCGAATGCATTTGATTGTAATCCTGAAAGATAGCAAAAATTATCGAGCTTTCGATTTTTATGGGCATGAGCTATCGGAAGAAACTTTCAGAAATGTGAAACCTCCTCGAAATCTTCTCGAAGTTGAATTTCCGGAATAACTTTAACACCCATCCTTTTTGCTGGCCTTTTGCAAATGGGCCTATCAATTTTTAATATTGTGATTTTTCCTAACTCATTTGGTTAATTATAAGAAAAAATAGTTGAGTTGTATAGTTGGAGTAAGTAAAGAGAACAAATGTCTTTTTTGCTTCTCCTGGTATCATTTTGCATTTCCTCATTCATGAAAGATTATAATAGTCAAACCTACCCATATAATTAGCAAACTTACATTCGCATAGTGAAACCAAACGAACAGTTTCGTATAATAGGGCAACAAAGATCAAATTTTCCTTCCACTTTTCTTGATAATCTTTCGATTTTGAATGTTCAGAACCTAAAATTCACCTGCAAGCAAACTACACACAACGAGTTTTTCAATCTTCTCTTACTTTTTAACCCTTTTCCTCGTAGGCTTGGGCTATCGAAAGAAATTTTCAGAAATATGAAACCTCCTCGAAAACGTTTTTTTTTTGAAGAAATCCTAAAAAATATGAAAAACTTTCCCTCGAGTTATCTCAATTCCCATGTTCAAGTTAGTGAAAAACATTTGTTGTGGTTGACAGTTCCGAACAGAACTCACGTGTTCCGCAAAGTGTCGGAAGCCTTCTGCTTGCCTCCTATGATTGGACGGGGGGGAGGGGGGCACATTTGGCCGAGTGAAAAGAGAGGAAAACCAACGGCACACACACGGAGGAAATATACTGAGCATCGAGAGGTTTTTTCTCTCCGTCACGAGTGAATTACACTGGGGACCCCGCTCTTTCTTTCTCTTCCATTAATCAGGGCCAATGTTGCCCCTTTCTATTCATTCGTATCCTCTTTGTTCGTGTCAACCTGTCTCTCTGGTGTAGGACTATGACACGATATCTTTTTGATTATTTATAATATTTTTAACTATTTATTCATTTTGAAACACGTCCGCAGACGAAAAATAGGTAAGTTTTTCATTTGATTTAATGTGGATTTGAATTTTTGTTTGATTTTTGGTACTGTAGGTCGGCTCGGAGTGGAGCGTTCGCTCTGAAATTCTTTGGGGCTGTGGTTAGAGCACTTGGAGCCCTTCTATGGGCTCCGAAACGAAAAGTGTTCTCTTTGGAGCGCGCGTTAATACTGCGGGTTTTTTGCATCGTTCTCGATCAGTTTTTAAGATTCTCACTCCTCTTCCAGAATTTTAATTAGGCAAAAAATTCTCTAAAACATAGTCAAATCTGCATCTGAAAATATTGAGTTTGAGCTCTAGAAACGGTAGAAGAGTGAATCACCAAAAATGACCATTTTTTGGGTATTCTTTGCACTTTTCTTCTCAAATCTCGAGTTAAGAGAATCGTATCGGTCCAAATTTTCGTTTCCGGGGGTATTTCATGCTTATGAACAAGAAAAAATTATCGGCTCGCTTTTTTACAAAGCTTTATTTTTTAGAAAAATTCGTGTTGAACTCAAAAATGGCCAACACTGAAGATAATGTTTTGCCGATTCTGGTTTAATATGCAGCAGACAAAGTGCAAAACTCGGAAGTTTTCCTGAGACTTCTGAGCGTTTGTGTCGAATTCAATGGTGGGAAAGTAAGTGAGAAGTTTACCAAATAAACAGTTTTTCAACTGCTTTTTCAGATTTTATTACCATTCGCAAAGTGGTAATTTGGAATTCATCACTATTAGGCAGAGGCTGCAGATACATTATGTTTTGGATGCTCCAGAACAGTTGAGGTAATAACAAAGTTTTAATACAATCGTTTGAGATGAGAATTTCTTAGACACCCACAGGCCAAGTTCGACGAGAATGGACGTCTTCTGGAGTTTTCTGGCGAGTTGCAACTCGGAGAGCCAAAGGTAAGAAACTAAATTTAAATAAAATAGTGAATGTAGAATATTAGGTACAAAAGTATGAATCAACAAATATCAAATAAGAACAAGGTTCAATTTCAGATTTGAAGCTGTTCGACACGTATTCCAGTACACCGAGTCTCTGACAGCTGTAGATAAGATCCGGGTCATGATGTGGTTTGACGAGTCGCTCCTCCAAAAATCCGAACTCTCAATTTTATTCGATGTTTTTTATGTTCTCCATTTTATTTCATTGTTCTTTTCCATCGAAAATAAAATTTTTACTCAAAGGAGCATTCTATTTTCCTTCCCAGATATCTCACCACAAACGAAGAGACTAGCCAACCGGGAATCTCGAATGCGGATTTCGGCCACCGAATTCTACTAGCTTGCAATAGATTTATGTAGTTTTTTCGGCTTAAATGAGTCTAAAAATTGTTCAATTTTTGTTAACAAAGCAGTTGTCAATGAAAATAAGCGAATGATAAAAAATAGAAGTCGCGGGGACCTAAATTTTCAAAGTTTTGACTAAAACTGATGGTTTTTGGCAGAATTTGGATGAATTCGAAGCGAAATTTTGATGAAAACGTCTTAAAAGTGGCGTGGAAAGTGCCAAAAATGAGTTAAGATTGAGAAAGTCAATAACATATAATGGAATTGAACGTGATTTTGAAGAGCTTTGTCATTAAAACTCCTCCAAAAACCGTAATTTTTTTTCCAATTTTCACTAAAAAAGTGCATTTTCATCGTTTTTGCAGTGTAAAATTTGCAGACCAGCTCTTTAATAAAGCTGTGAATCCTAGGAGTAAGAGCAAAACGAGCATGGTGGCTTCGAGGGCGAACATCGAGCATGGTTCTCTCAAGATATTTCTGGACCTACACTACCAGTGAAACAAGGGATACGACATGATACTGTCGGAAATTATAAATTTCGAAAATTTAAGGCTAGCAGCTCATGTTTTATTGAAACAAAAGGGTAAAAATAGTGAATGATTGTTAAAAAATGAAAACATATATCAGGTCGAAAAACCAGTTCGCCGCGATTTCTCTGAAAAATTTCTGGACCATTTATCGTCAATGGAACCTCTGTACAATTTGAGCAACACGAAAAACTAACAACAGAAAAACAATCAAAGAATAGTTCATTATTCACTGCAAAAAATTCATTTTATGTGGAATGAAGCTTCCAAAAAAACAATGAAAATTTAATTTTTTTTATTAGAGATCGATGAATTATAAAAAATAGTGAAAAGAAAGAAATAAATAAAAATGGATAAATGACAATGATGAAAACACCTAAAAAAGTGTTTTTTTTTTCAAACAAAAAAAAAAGAAGCAGAGAGAACAAATATCGAAAGTAACATGATAAAAATTACAAGTGAATGCTTTTCTCGCGTGGGTTTGGAATTATCTCAGAATTGGTTGTCTGAAAGTAGACGTCCTTGAAAGTAGACGTCTATGAATCCTGAATTTTCCAGCCCTCATTGGAGCCTGAGAGTCTGGAAATCTTAATCTGAATATCTGGGCCTGCCCACTTGGCAATTTCAAATGAAGATTTCCAAACTGTCAGGCTGCAGTGAGTGCTGGAATTTTCAGAATCCACTCACAGAAGCATCTTCTTTCAGACCTAAAATTTATACGAAATTCCTAACCCACGTGAGAAAAACATTCCCTTATTAATTGAATTCAATTAGTCCCACACAATCATCATAAGTTGCACATCATTAACTAACAGCGACGCCCATTTTCCATCGGTTCGTTGAAAGTCTCGGAATTCTTCGGTGTTAGGTCCATTGAAATGACAGATATCAATCATACTGAAATCACAATTATTATCATGCTAAAGTTTGGGAACGCTAACTTACTCTGGTACGTCTTCAAAAATTCCACCTGGTCGTACGTTTGGATCCCATTCCTGTGTTTCGAATTCCAATAAAAATCTTTCCGCATCGAAAATCGGTAGCGTCATATTCAATTGAATCGAAAGAAGTCTTTGGTTTCGGCATATTTCGTTTCGTTGCCAACTCCTACAGAACTCCAATAAATCGTCGGTTGACATCTCAGAATTGTATAAGTATAAATATCGGCCAGTGAAGCTTCTGAGAATATCCATTGCGCCAGGCCCTGTTTGGTCACAGAACAAATTATCGATTCCATGAAATCTTGTTGCATCTCTGTATAGCCCATTGATCCTTAGGCAGCTCAGTTCTGGGTAGTTGGATGAGGCATAATCAGCAAATACTCCTTCACCGCCTTCACAGTGCATATGCATTTCTTTCACTCCTTCAATTATTGGGATATGGTAGCTCAAGGATTGATCGCATGTTATCCGCAGCTGAACAATCGGAGAATGTTGTTGGAAAATGTCAGAACAATGACGGACTACTGATTTTTTGACTAAGTCTTCGCTGTTCCAATCGTGGAGAAATGTGAAGACCATTGAAGCACTTCTGTCCAGCCTGAATCATAAAGTGAGAAATGAAAGTGTAAGAAAAACTCACTTGAAATTACTTTTTACACCACCAATCTTATATTCATGGATGTTCAGATTTGCATATTCGTCGAATGCTGTGGCCACCAAAAAATGACATTCACCGCTGTGCTCTTCTACTCCGACTTCCATTGTATTTCCCACGAACAAATAGCATATTTTTGCTATTTGCTTGAATTTGCGACGTCGAACTAATCTGTTCATTCGCTCGGAGAGAACTGATATATTGAATATCTCGGAGTACTGCGCCTGTTCGAAAATTTCGTCCATTGCTAGAAGAGGGAGGCGAAGAAGAGGAAAGGTCATTTTGATCTGGAAATAGCAATTGATTGATTTTTGAAGGGTCTTTTACGTTGTGACTTTTTGTCTCAAAATGCACTGAAAATCCAGAATGAACGAATCTAATTTATACTTAAAAACCACTAAAAATCCACAAAAGTTTGAGTTTATTATATTTTTGTGATTTTTCATTTTTATTCATCGATTTGTCCGAAATTCTCACACATTTTCTGCTCGAAATACGTTCCATTTGAGTTTATTAAGATTTTTTTCGATTTTTCATGTTTTTCTATCGTTTTTTTCGAAATTAATTCACAATTTCCACTCGAAAAACGTTCCAGCCCCGACTTTCAACATATTTTACGAAAATTTCCTGGAAAAACGCGCGAAAATTCATAAAAAACGGAAGAAATAGGCCGATAGTGGTTTTACGGGGGCCCAAAAAGATCAGTGGGTGGATGCGGAAGCGCGCCCCATTGAGGACACAAAGTGGAGGCAGATTCAAATTTGAGTTTTTCGAAGCGGATTTTCGTGACTTCTATGTTCTAAAATTCTGAAAAATTTAGTTTTTGATATTTTGCTCTCAAATGTTGGGAGATATGTTTGGACCACCTGTAGCACATTTTGAACAAACGTGGCCTTTGTTAAGCGTCTGCAAGAGGTAGAAACACGTCCAAAATGACAGGTTTTTGCGTTTTTTTTTTTTCAAATTTTTTGTCCTTTTATCGTTAGTTTTCTACATTCATTCTGCTTTTCTTCCACCTGAAAATTGCGATTTTCCAGCTCACAACAATCAGAAATCCGTTTTGAAAATACCAAATTTGAACCTCCCTCCACGTGTGTTCTCAATGGCGCGCGCTTCCGCACCCACCCAGTGCTATTTTTTGGCCTCCGATGAACCAAGTTTTGCATGAAAAACTCAAATCAATCGAAAAAAATCTAATTAACCCAACCTTTGTGAAATTTTCCTGGTTTTTCGAGTATAGATTAGACGTAGGCTTGTCAATCTAGGATTTCCGATGCATTTTCAGCCAAAAAGTCACAACGTAGCAGAACCTTCAGAAATCATTGAGTCGCCTTTCATGCCATCTCAATTACGATCTCCTCAGCTACTTGCTATAACTTTCCTGTTTGATTTCTCATTGGTATAATAAGTGGTTCATGGTGCATCGCCCGGGATTTGTCTGTATTTCTTCCTTTTTGCTCATGACGCATTCAAATCTTCTACGGGTCGAGCAACATAATTGCACAGTATAACACGACGGCAGACCGGCCTTTTTCAGTCGCTCATCTCTCCGTTTTTTGCACCCGTACACACTAATCATTGGGGCTAGAGATAATTAATGAGAGGGCAAATGGTCCTTCCGCCCCATCTGTCTTCTGTTTTTTCCCCTTGCTCCAAGCAGTTCCCTTTAGACGTTCTTGTTGCACAGCAAATTCATGATGAACAATATCATTCAATCGAATATTGAGAAGTGGTAGAAAATAAAAAGTAATTTCGAGTGAAAATCACCTGAAACGAGTTAAAACTCGCTTTGAAATTTGAAAAATTCTCTCTCCCGCCAATGTACGCTAACACTTTGCGCGTCAAATGCATCTAATGGGGCGCGCTTTCGTGGAAGTGACATCATCGCACAGTACAGGGCCCTCTGCGCCCGTACACACTATTTCTCGAATCGACAGGCAATTGAAGAGTGTTTTTTGTTTATAAATAACTCTGAAAGTGAAACTCAGTGAGTACATTTAACGTTAGAACTGATTTGTTAATAGTTTCGATGAGTTATTTAGCGATCAGTATCTCTTCATTTTGAACATCTCCGTTTCTATCATTTTATTTTTATTCCAGGAACGCATCACTACCCCCGAAGAAATCCCAAAATGAGCAACTGCAGACTCCAAAAAATTTGCTGAAATCAAAAAAGAATTTAAAAAAAAAAGAAATTATTATATCTGATCTTTATTTGTTGTTTGTTTAATAAACAAAAAGAAAGTCAAGAGGACCAGCCGTTCGACTAATTTTCACGGGTGTTACAAATCAGTATACAAGAAACTAAATTTGATTAGAAACAGGAAAATGTGATAAAAAGAGGGGACAGGATAGGGAGAGAGATACACCACATGAAAAAACGTGATAGTTCTAAGATTCAATTACAGGAACAATGAAATGAAATGATAGAATACGAGTGACGATAGTTACGTAGGACAATTTGCGCTTTGAATTTGTGGGTGAGAGGGGGAAAGCGATGAGAAGCGGAGAGAAAAAAAAAGCGAGAAGAGAAAAAGATGAGTAAAAATAAATTATCGTTTCAACATCTTTCGGCACTTTTCCATCAACGGAGCAGTCTTCTTTACAACCAATCCACTGCTCATTCCATTGTTGTTACTCGTGCGGCTCCTTGAAACCGATGGGACACCACCGCCTTTTGGAGTTATTGCGTGGAGTTTCGCTTTTCCGTCTGAAATAATTTGATATTCAATAAGCAGAAAAACTCTTGTTGATTCACGAGGCTCTATTATTTATTCAAATTGAACGAAGCCTTGCAACAGAAAAAAATATTTACTCACCTGTTTTTACATTCTTCCTAGCCTGTGACAACTGTATTGCTGATGGCGTCGGTGTCATTTTGATTTGTGTCTCCTTTACTGTATTGAAGAAGGACTTTGATTTGACACGAGTATGCGCCATGTCAATCATCATTGTCTGACGTCCTAGATTTGTTCCAGTGTGTGCTTTTCCAATACGAGAAGTCAGCATGTCTAACTTGGCGTTGTCTTTTTTGTTCCTCCGTTCCACGAGTTTATCATACATTTCTCTCCATGTCCATCCATCTTTCTCTCGGTCTGCATATTTTGGAAACTTTTTTTGAACGAGCTCTTGGAAGATTCCATCGGCCTCATCAGCCAACATTGGATTGGCATCAAGAATCCGACGGAGTTGATCTGTGCTGGCGTGGTTCAAAGCTGGCGCGAGCAGGCTGTATGGAACGATTCCAACGTGATCGATCACTGAAATTAATAGCTTAGAAATAAACAAAGCACTTTTTCAACTCACTATCAACATTAGCTACTAAAACACTTTGACACATTTGAACTAATGATGGAACACCTTCTCCGATCTTCCGACGTCTTCCAGCGAACACCTTCTGTCTTTCTTTCCGTGGTTTGAACATGTTCTCATCAGCATGCAAACTGACACTTTGTGGTATAGTCTTCTTCAAGTGTGGTGCTGGTATTCCAATTGGTCTTACTGGAGCATAGTCCTTCTGATGATGATCTTGTTTAACCGAAGAGGCAGAAGTCGATGTTGATGATGACTGTCCATGCTCATGATCATCCACTGGTTCTGGCTTCACTCCCACTCTCTTCGTCACCTTATATTTACTGTAGTCGACGGCTGCTCGTGGAGCACTTGAAGCTTGTGATGAAACTCCTCTTTTCATTGCTTCAGCGAACTCTGCATTCAGATTTAGTTCTTCTTTCTTCACCTTCTTATGGTGGTGTCCATGTTCTTCTGAGCCCTCTCGCTTCCGTCCTCCGAACAACTTGTCGCTTACTCTCTTGGCGTATTTCGAGAGTTCCGGTGATGATTCGTATCGCTTGACGTACTTGTAGGTGTTCAGCGATTTGTAGATTTCCGGAGCGACGGTCAGTTGGAGGAGACGTTTCAGCGTTTTTTTAGGCTGGAAATTTTGATTCTTGAGGAATCAAAACAGGCCTAATTTAGTGAATGGAATTCAGAGGAAGACGTAAAGAATATCATTATTCATCACATTTAACCCTATATTCCATTCCAGCTGTCCCTCCACTTACATCGATTCCGTTCTCCAGGAAACCTGTGTACCTCCGCACTTTGTCCTCATCGGTTTCCGGCATCTTTTACTATTCGTTTGTCGTCGATGCAAAGGGAGAACTGCAAAAAAAGTTATGATTCGAACGAAGAAAACTGAAAGAATAGACTGAACGAATAGAATCGGGGGATTTGACTTGATTAGATTTTTTTTTCAATTTTCCATAATTTCCATCGACTTTTTCGAGATTTTCTCATATTTTCTGCTCAAAATACGTTCCAACCCCGACTTTCAACATATTTCACAAAAATTTCCAAGAAAAACGCGCGAAAATTCATAAAAAACGGAAGAAATGGGCCGATATTTGTTTTTCGGAGGCCAAAAAATAGCAGTGGGTCGGTGCGGAAGCGCGCCCCATTGAAAACACATATTGGAGGCAGATTCAAATTTTGGTTTTTCAAAACGGGTTTTTGCAACTTTTGATTGTTTTGAGCTGGAAAATCGTAATTTTCAGGTAGAAATTGGCAGAGTGGAATGTAAAAAATTAGCGATACAATGTAAAAAAAACTGAAAAAAAAACGCTAATACCTGTCATCTTTTAATTTTCTGAAAAATTTAGTTTTTGAGATTTCGTTCTCAAATGTTGGGAGATATGTTTGGACCACCTGGAGCACATTTTGAACAAACGTGGCTTTTGTTAAACGTCTGCAAGAGGTAGAAACACGTCCAAGATGACAGGATTTCGCGTTTTTTTTTACAAATTTTTTCACTTTTCATCGTTAATCTTCTACATTCATTCTGCTTTTTTTTTCGCCTGAAAATTACGATTTTCCAGCTTACAATAATTAAAAAAATCCGTTTCGAAATACCAAGATTTGTATTTCGCTCCATTTTGTTCTTAATAGGGCGCGATTCCGCAGCCACTCACTGCTCTATTTTGGGCTCCGAAGACCAATATCGGCCTATTTCTTCCTTTTTTTTAATAATTTTTCGCGCGTTTTCCTGGAAATTTTGTGAAAATATGAAAAAAATCGTGGTTGAAACGTATTTCGAGCAGAAAAAATGAGAAAATTTTGCGAAAATCTATGAAAAAACATGAGAACCTAAAAATAAATTGAAAAAATCTAATTAACTCGAATATTTGTGGAATTTAGTTGGTTTTCCGAGTATAGATTAGACGTAGGCTTGTTAATCTAAATTTTCCGATGCATTTTCAGCCGTAAAGCCACAACGTAGCAGACCATTCAAGGACCCTATGCTACCGACTGTTACCTGTACATCATTGTGCCGCCTTTCAGGCTACCTTGATTACGATCTCCCCCGCTGCTTGCTATAGATTTTCTATTTGAGTTCTCATTGGTACAACAAATGAAAACTGAGCAAATGAGAACTACGATAAAAAGGTAACTGTTCAGTTATCATTCATCGTACCACCGATCTCTCTCTCTTTCTCTCTCTCTCTCTCTTAAAATGAATTGGCTTCAAGTTTGCAGCGGAACCTGTATTAGAGTTGCATGTAACTTTATATTGCTATGAGATGAGGCAAACCTTCCGCTTTTACTCCCGAGAAATGAGCATTCATTAACAAGAAATCCGGTGAACTGTACCAGACCACCCTTTAGATTCTCTTTTCTTTCTTTGATTTCATTTTCTATTTCCTCCTGACGATGTTAATTTGTTATTAGTTACTTGTAATGCCTTTTCATGTGGTTCAATTACCCAATACAGTTTCGATTTCGGAATTTAGCGGGAACAGTGGTGGTGCAACTTCATGGTGCATCGACCGGGATTCGTCTGTATTTCTTCCTTTTTGCTCATGAAGCATTCAAATCTTCAGCAATATAATTGCACAGTATAACACGACGGCAGACCGGCTTTTTTCAATCGCTCATCTCTCCGTTTTTTGCACCCGTACACACTAATCCTTGGGGCGAGATGTAGTTAATGAGAGGGCAAATGGTCCTTCGCCCCATCTGTCTTCTGTTTTCCGTCTTGTTTCAACCTGTTCCCTTTCATTAGACGTTTTGTTGCACTTGTTCATGAGAAACAATATTATTCAATTGAACGTTGAGAAGCGGTAGAAAATAAAAAGAAATTTCGAGTGAAAATCACCTGAAACGAGCTGAAACTCGCTTTGAAATTCGAAAAAGTTTCGAAAATTTCTCTCTCCCGCCAATGTACGCAAACACTTTGCGCGTCAAATGCGTCCATTGGACGCGCTTTCTGACGTGGAAGTGACATCATCGCACAGTACAGGGGGAAGGCCCTCCTCAATTGCTCATCTCTCCGTCCTCTGCGACCGTACACACTATTTCTAGAGGGGTCTTTTTTTGTTTTCTCTCTGCTCTCCTGCTCACTGAGCGCGTTGCGTGTGCGCACGTAACGGACAGTACAGGGCGGAGGCCCTCTTTATTTGCTCACCTCTCCGTCCTCTGCGACCGTACACACTATTTTTCGGTACGGCAGGCAATTGATGTGCAGGCAGTCTTTTTTTCTTCTCTTCTTTTCCCTCTCCTGCTCACTGAGCGCGTTGCGTGTGTCGCCGTAGCGAACAGTACAGGGGGACGGGCTTCTTTATTTGCTCACCTCTGCGTCCTCTGCGACTGTACACACTATTTCTCGGATCGACAGGCAATTGATGAGGGGGCAGATAGTTTTTTCTTCTCTTCTCTTCCCTCTCCTGTTAACTGAGCGCGCTGCGTGTGTGCGCGTAGCGGTCATGTATACAGAGAGGTTTTTTGTGTACTGTTTCCTTAGTTTCTTCCGTAGAACTTCGTGAATAAGTATGTTTTTTCCAAATTCTTTGCAAAGTTTATGCAACAAGCGTTGAATATGAGATTTCGAGTATATATTTTGTGAGTTTCAATAAAAAAAATCCGTATTTTTCTAGGTTTTTTCTTATTTTTTTTTCAATTTCACAAATCCGTTAGTTTATTTTCTATCGGGGAATAGGCTCCGCCCACTTGTAGGTAGCACGTAATAGGTAGTTCAATCAGCGAAACATTCTTCTCTCTTTTTTCTCTATCATTTCCGAATTTTTCTTGCTCTCGTTAATTCTCTCTCGTATATATTACCCCGCTAGAACGCTCTCAACCTCGCCCCACTGAAACTCTAACTGGAAAGACGCAGGTACACGCGCGGCAAGTTCAAATTTGATTTTTTATGTGTAAAACGGATTCCTCTCGGACAAAGTTGTATCGATTTACGCGGCGTTTGTCTGAGAGGAGTTCATTTTACAGGTAAAAAATTAAATTTAAACTTGAAGCGCGTGTCTCCGCGTTTCTCCAGTTAGAATTTCATTGGTGCGAGGTTGAGAGCGTTTTTGCGGGCTAATATTAAGAAATAATAAAAGATTTCGAGTAAGACTCACCTAAAACGAGATAAAATTCGCTTCGAAATTCAAAATTTTTTTGAAAAATCCTCTTTCCCGCCAGTGTACGCAAACACTTTGCGCGTCAAATGCGTCCAATGGGGCAAGCCTCTTCAATTGCCCGTCTCACCTTTCTCTGCATCTGTACACACTATTTCTCGGGTCACAGGCAACACAGGAAAGGGCAGCTTGTCCTTTCTTCTCTTCTCTACCGTCTCCTGCTCACTGAGCGCGTTGCGTGTGTCTGTGTAGCGGACAAAACAAGGGGACGGGCTTCTTTATTTGCTCACCTCTGCGTCCTCTGCGACTGTACACACTATTTCTCAGGGCGACAGGCAAGTGATGAGAGGACAGCTGTTCTTTTCTTCTCTTCTTTTCCCTCTCCTGCTCACTGAGCGCGTTGCGTGTGTGCGCGTAACGGTCTTGTATAGGAAGAGGGGTAGGTGTTTATGTGTACTTTTTCCTCGGTTTCTTTCGAAGAACTTCCTAAATAAGTATTTTTTTCCCAATTTTTTGCGAAGTTTATGCAATAAGCATTGAATGTGAGATTTTTGAGTATATACTGTTGTGATTTTCAATGAAATATCAGAATTTTTCTGAGTTTTTTCCAATATTTTTCGAATTCCGCAAATCCGTCAGTTCATTTCTTATCGTGGAGTAGGCTCCGCCCACTTGTATTATGAAATATTCTGCTCTTATTTTTGCTCTATCATTTCTAATTTTTCTTCCTCTCTCTTTCGTTTTCATAACTTTTGTTCTTTCAGACTACCCAACTTGAACGATGAGTTACGGTGGCGGAAACCGTGGTCAAGGTGGCGGTGATCGAGGATACGACGACCGTGGTCGCGACAACAGAGGAGACCGCAACTACGACAATCGTAGCCGCGGTCAGGATGATCGCTATGGAAACGACCGTCGTGATGAGAGAAGAGAGTACGGATCCACGTACAGCACTCACAGCGATTCCAGCTCCAGCGGACGTGGACGTGGAAACTACCAAGGAGGTGGTGGACGTGGACGTGGAAACTACCAAGGAGGTGGTGGACAAGGAAGTCGTTACCAGGACGATCTCTCCGGCCGAATGGATAACATGAACATGGGTGGCGGATCCCGTGGAGGAGGCCGTGGGCGCGGAGGATATCGTGGTGGAGGCCCAGGTGGCGGCATGTACGATCAACATTCGCATCATGGACAAAGCAGAGTTCAGAGAAACGATGGTGCCACTATGGGAGATCTCGCCGGATCAGCACAACATCCGAATGCCCCAATTCCCAAGAAGAACTTGGCCCATACCAAACAAATGTTCGCTGTACGCCCAAAAGATTCAGTCTTCGATAAGAAGGCCATCGGAACGAAGACTGAGCTGTGGACGAATCACGCCTTGGTCAAGCTTCCAGAAAAAACTCTCAAGCTCTGGTGTTACAATGTGGACGTTTACCAGAACAACAAGAAGTTGATAAAAAGAGAAGAAGCCGGACCAATCTTCCATCAAATCCTTAGGGATAACCGAAGAGATTTCTCACCGCGCATCAAGTATATCTTCAATGATGTGAACATGCTTTGGGCAACTGATCAACTTCCAAGTGCACAAGCTATCTACAGATCCAGATCCAGAAGAATGCACATGGAGCTGAAGCATTGCGGTCGTGTGGACTTTGGAAAGGAAACCCGTGAGGAACAAGATATCCAACTGTTGTCCACATTGGTTGATGCGATCGCCACGGCTAAAACCAGAACCAAGTGAGTTTCATAAGTTTTATACAAACGTTTTCATATACCTAATTAACAAGTTTTCAGCTGCCCCGAGTACATCGTCTTCAAACGTAGGATGTTCATGATTCAAGGAACCGCGGAGAATCCAGATGAAGTCCTCGACTTTCCACTCACCGTTCCACTCAGACATGGACTTGACGCTCGTGTTGGAATCTCACTGGCAGTCCGCCTCAACTTGCGAGCTGGAATCACCGCTTGCTTCGATGGTTAGTTTCATTTGATTTACTAGGGTCTAGTAAGACAGGACAACGGACTTCCAGTGAGTGAATGGTACCACTGGGTTAGATGCCATGGGTTCCTTTAAGTCAAGCTACTTTTGATGAGTTGTAAAGTTCAGAGTCTGAGAGCCTGAGAGCCTGGAAGCCTGAGAATCTGGCTCACAGGCTCTTAGGCTCTTAGGCTCTTAAGCTCCCAGGCGCGCAGGTTTTCAGGCTTCTAAGCTCTCAGACTCGCCGGCTCTCAGGCTCTCAGTCTCTCAGGCTCTCAGGCTGTGAGGCGTTCAGATTCTTATGCTGACAGGCTCGCAGGCTCGCAGGCGCGCAGGTTTTCAGGCTTCTAGGCTTTCAGACTCGCCGGCTTTCAGGCTCGCAGTCTCTCAGGCTCTCAGGCTGTGAGGCGTTTATATTCTTATGCTGAAAGGCTCTCAGGCTCTTAGGCTCTTAGGCTCTCAGACTCTTAGGCTCAGAGGCTCTTAAGCTCAGAGGCTCTTAGGCTCTCAGGCTCTCAGGTTCTCAGGATCTTAGGCTCTTAGGCTCTTAGGCTCTTAGGCGCTTAGGCTCGCAGACGCTCAGACTCTCATGTTCTTAGGTACTCAGGCTCACAGACTCTTATGCTCTTAGGCTCCCAGGCTCTCAGGCTCTAAGGCTCCCAGGCTCTCAGGTTCTCAGGCTCTCTGGCTCTTAGGCTCTCAGACTCTTAGGCTCTCAGGCTCTTATGCTCGCAGACGCTCAGACTCTCATGCTCTTAGGTACTCAGGCTCACAGACTCTTAGGCTTTTAGGCTCCCAGGCTCTCAGGCTCTAAAGCTTTCAGGCTTTCAGATTTGCAGGTTTTCAGGCTATCAGGCTTCCAGGCTCGCAGGCGCTCAGATTATTAGGTTTTCAGGCTCGCAGGCTCTCAGGCTCTCAGGCCCTCAGATTCTTAGGCTTTCAGGCTCTCAGACTCTCAGGTTCTCAGGCTTTGAAGCTCTTCGGTTCTCAGGCTCTTACGCCCTCGGGTCTTCAGGCTTACAGACCCACAGGCTCTTAGGCTCTGAGGCGCTTAGGCCCTCAGCCTCTCAGACTCTTCGGTTCTCGAACAGACTTTAGAGCCTGAGAGCCGAGCTACGTGCGTTCATAATCGTGCATTATTTGTTCTCAGCAAACCAGTGGTACCATTCACTTACTATATGTCTGTTGTCATGTTTGACCGGTTGCTAGTTAGGGGAAGATACAGTTTTAAAACCACATATTTTTCAGTTGCCCACACAGTCTTCTCGCGTCCTGGATACTCGTTGATTCTGCTCTTCTGTGAGCTCATCAACGATGGAGTCATTGATCAAGAAGAGTTCGAGAACATTTGGGATCAAAGACTCCGCACCGCCGTGTGCACCTATGAGAATAAGAAGGTCATGAGTGCCATCTTGAAGAAGATGCGACTTCAATACTCTTTCGATGCTGGAGTCACAATTGATGAGCAGGGAAATGTTGTTCGGAATCCATCGCTCTTCTCTCCACCAAGGAATGGAAAGTCGTTCAAGTTCTTCGAGTTGACGGACACCGCTTCGGAACACAGGTTCTTCGATGAGAGAGCTGGAAGGGAGGTCACAGTCGAAGAATACTTCTTGCGAGCCAAGAACATTCGCCTTCGTTATCCAAACTTGCCAATGCTCCGCAAGAAGCCAACGAGACAGAATAACACGTTCATTGCATTCCCGATGGAGCTCGTTTCTTTCGAGAGCTGCAAACGTTTCGAAGGTGCCATGTCAGCCGAATTGAAAGCCGACATCATCAAGTACACCACCCACGAAGCCCCACAACGCTTCCAATTGCTTCAAAAGATTGTGGGACAACAGACAATCGCCGATGTTCCACCAGCAATTAACAACGACGATGAGTACATGCAAGCCACCGGACTTGAAATTGGCAAGGAAATGCTCTCAGTGAAGGCCACCATCCTTCCAGCACCAACTGTTGTCTACGGAGAAGGTTCCACTTTCAAGGATGTGGATCATGTGGGAGAGTGGGAAGCCATCACTCACCAACCAATCCGTAAGGTTTTGGAGGGCTCTATCTACGTCCGAAACAAAGATCCAAATGCCCCGAAGCTCAAGAAGAGACTCATTGGATCAATTCTGGAGATTTCGTCCCCGATGTTCGGAAGAAATGAGATGCAATACGATGCGTGAGTTTCAAAAAATCAATCAGGCTACCGTTGAATCAACTTGTTCATTTTCAGAGGATGCTACCATCGTTTGATGTGTGCCATCGACAATGCCGGACAGCCAATCGCTTGGGAGAACAAGGAGCATGGCCAAGCGGCGATCCAAGGAATCCACAAATATTGCCAGACGAACGAAGAAAGCACACCGTACTCCATCGTGCAATTCTTCGAGACATTGAAGGCCAATATCGACCAGAAGTATAAGGAGAGTGATGATGAGGTGCTGATTCCATTCGTCTTGGTGATTTTCGAAGTTCGCTGCAGCTCAGTTACGCAAACCTTGCAAGGTATCTTCAATGACTACAACTTCATGAAGTATCACGGAGATAACGAGAAAGGGATCTACACACAAGGAATCCTCTTGAGAAACCTCAGCGAAATCGGGGTAAGTATTTCAAATTGTGCTAGTTCGGCTCTTATCCGTTACCGTATTTCTTTTTCGGGGCCCATGGAAATACCAGGGACCTCTAAAACAGGCGGGAGCCAAAAAAACTTCTCCGGGATTCATCCGAATCAACTTTTGCCCAAATGATGCCGCCTGGGATGTGTGTTTCCTGACTCTCGTTCAATAGTTGTGTTTTACCATAGTTGTCACGGACCGGGCCAAAACGCCGATTTTCTTCGCCCGGCCCGGCCCGGAAGCTCGGAAAATGACCCCAAATTTTTAAAAAATCAAGAAAATCTGCCAAATTCCATGCGCCAAGCGTATATTCAGCAATAGATCGGTAGTTTCAGGCTATTGAAGCATAATAAGCAATTTCGATGAACTTTCAGTGGAAAAATGCGAAGCTTTCAAAAAAATTGCAAAATTTCTGGGAAAAAAATTCAAAATTTTTTGAATCCTGGCCTTCGGCCGGGCCGAGCCTCGAGAAATTTTTCCTCGATCCGGCCGGGCCACCGGGTTTTACCGGGCCGGTCCGGAATTAAACAACGATGTGTTTTACTCTCTCGAGGGGTGAATTAAAATGGGCCACTATCAGAACAGGCTTAAAAACACTACGAAAAAGCATACAAGAGCACAAAAATGGCAGCACCAAGGGTCCCGGGTATTTCCGTGGATCCGGAGTTTTTCCATGTGTCTCTGGTGTTTTTATGGGTCCCGAAAAAAAAACAATTACCCGGGAAACAGATAAGAGTTGCCAGCGCTAATTGTTTCAAAGGAATAAATACAATTGAAATGAAATTTTCTTACAGGACGTTCCGGCTACATGCAAGCTCACTCGTTTGTTGGTGGAGAAAGTGCTCGGCAAGATTGGGACCACTCACCGTAAACTCGAGCGTGACGGCGACTTCAAACCATGGACGATGTTCACAAATCCAGAGGATCCAGTTCTGTTGCTTGGGGTTGATGTCTCCCATCCTTCTACAGCCGAACGTCAATACGACGACATTCGTAAGCTCTCTGCTGCTGCCGTTGTCGGAAACATCGATTTCAACTGCACCGAGTTCCGTGCTTCGTGCCGTATCCAGCAAGCGGGAGAGGAGCGAATCGTGCGATTCCAGGAGGAGATTCAAGCCAGAATCCACGACTTCATCGCTCACACCGGAAAGCGACCAAACCACATCGTCATGTATAGAGACGGGTTTTCTGAGGGGGAGTTCCAGAGAACTCTCTACGAGGAACGCTTGTCCATCGAGCAGGCCTGCGTAGACACTGCTCCGAATTGGTTCCCATCCGTCACGTATATCGTCGCCACAAAGAGACACCACACTCGTTTCTTCCTCAAGGACTTCTCCCAGGGTACCGAAGCAAACGGATTCAACATCGTCCCTGGAACTCTGGTGGAAGATACCGTAACCACCAACGAGTACTACGACTTCTTCCTATGCTCTCAAGGAGGAGAGCAAGGAGTCGCCCGGCCGACTCATTACTACGTTCTTCATAACACCTGGGAGAAATTGCCGGTGAGCTTCTGGCCGTGCATCACGTATGCGTTGGCGTACAACTTCTGCCGTACCACAAGCACCGTCGCTCAGCCAGCTCCACTTCTGTATGCCCATCTCGCGGCGAAGAGAGCCAAGGAAGCTCTGGATGGTGCCTGGGAAACTGCCCGGTAAGTTCAATCAAACAGAATCGCTCAAGTTTTAGTCTCATAATAATTCAATTTACAGGATGATGGGAGAACGTCTCAACGTGGACAACGTCTTCAACGTCAACCAATTGACTGCTGCAATCAATGCCAACAAGGGATTGGATGGAATGACGTTCGTCTAATGGTGGAGCGGTGAAGACCTTCTAAGTGTTTGGGTGTAGGTAGAATTAACCAAGGAAGTTTGGATTCAGTTGTGAAAAGTTCCTATCCAGTTCCTTGTTTGGTTTTATTTGCACCCATATCCCTTGTAAAATATTATTGCCCCAGAATAACTCAGTATATAATCCAGTTCTCTAATGTAAACCCAAATGTATTTCTTTCCCGAATTTCACTCTGATAATCTTTCATTACTCTTCGGTTGTATCCATAATTGATAAGAATCCCAGCCTCTCCCATTTCCACTTATAGCCCCGTACCTTCCTTGCTGTACCTGTATTGTATTCCTAATGTTCCTCAAAGATAACTGATAACTCTCCATGTATCTTCGATTTTCCTGTCCTCCTCCTCCCACTCCTGCAATTCTCCCTGTTCCAAACTTTACTCAGTATACTTCACACTCAAATTTCGATCATCCAGGATAATATTATCAGTCCTCATTACCAAAGTTACGTAGAATACCCTCTCTTTTTTCCACTAATTAAAAAAATAATTCAGTATATAATCCAGTTCTCTAATGTCCACCGGAAATGTATTTCTTTCCCGACTTTCACTTCGATAATTTGATGATTCATTTTGATAATCTTTGATTGTACCCTTATTCAATGAAAACCCCGCCCTCTCTCTCACTTATAACCTCGTGCCTTTCTTCCTGTACCTGTATTGTATTCCTACTGTTTCTCACAATTGATAATTCCCCACGTATTTCCCGTTTTCTGTCCTCCTCCCACTCCTGCTATTTTCCCTGTTCCAAAATTCATCCAGTATACTTTACACTTAAACTTCGAACGCCCAAGACAATATTCTCTGTCCTCATTACCCAAAAGTTACGTAGAATACCCTCTCTCTTTTCCACTGACAACTTTTTATTATTAGTCGCTGGAACAAAATAATAATGATAATATCATTTCTTAAATAAAATAAGTAATTTGAAACATGGAATTGGTAAAACTTCTCAGATTCCGTCAAAACTTGCTCTCAGGCTCTCAGGCTCTCAGGCTCTCAGGCTCTCAGGCTCTCAGGCTCTCAGGCTCTCAGGCTTTCAGGCTCTCAGGCTCACAGGCTCTCAGGCTCCCAGGGTCTTAGACTCTTAGTCTCTTAGGCTCTCAGGCTCCCAGGCTGTCAGGCTATCAGGCTCTCTGGTTATCAGATTCTAAAGCTCTCAGGTTCTCAGGTTCTCAGGCTCTCAGGCTCTCAGGCTCTCAGGCTCTCAGGATCTCAGGCTCTCAGGCTCTCAGGCTCTCAGGCTCTCAGGCTCTCAGGCTCTCAAGCTCTCAGGCTCTCAGGCTCTCAGGCTCTCAGGCTCTCAGGCTCTCAGGCTCTCAGGCTCTCAGGCTCTCAGGCTCTCAGGCTCTCAGGCTCTCAGGCTCTCAGGCTCTCAGGCTCTCAGGCTCTCAGGCTCTCAGGCTCTCAGGCTCTCAGGCTCTCAGGCTCTCAGGCTCTCAGGCTCTCAGGCTCCCAGGTTTCAGGCTCTCAGGCTCTCAGGCTCTCAGGCTCTCAGGCTCTCAGGCTCTCAGGCTCTCAAGCT
>GL379928.1:27227-77348 GCA_000143925.2 Caenorhabditis brenneri | reverse complement strand
TAAATTTAGGATGAAAAAACAAAAAATTTGGAAGGGAATCAGGCTCTCAGGTATCAGGATATCAGGCTCTCAGGCTCTCAGGCTCTCAGGCTCTCAGGCTCTCAGGCTCTCAGGCCCTCAGGCTCTCAGGCTCTCAGGCTCTAAGGCTCTCAGGCTCTCAGGATCTCAGGCTCTCAGGCTCTCAGGCTCTCAGGCTCTCAGGCTCTCAGGCTCTCAGGCTCTCAGGCTCTCAGGCTCTCAGGCTCTCAGGCTCTCAGGCTCTCAGGCTCTCAGGTTCTCAGGTTCTCATGCTCTCAAGCTCTCAGGTTCTCAGGCTCTCAGGCTCTCAGGCTCTCAGGCTCTCAGGCTCTCAGGCTCTCAGGATCTCAGGCTCTCAGGGTCTCAGGCTCTCAGGCTCTCAGGCTCTCAGGCTCTCAGGCTCTCAGGCTCTCAGGCTCTCAGGCTCTCAGGCTCTCAGGCTCTCAGGCTCTCAGGCTCTCAGGCTCTCAGGCTCTCAGGCTCTCAGGCTCTCAGGCTCTCAGGATCTCAGGCTCTCAGGCTCTCAGGCTCTCAGGCTCTCAGGCTCTCAGGCTCTCAGGCTCTCAGGCTCTCAGGCTCTCAGGCTCTCAGGCTCTCAGGCTCTCAGGCTCTCAGGTACTCTGGTTCTCATATTCTAAAGCTCTCAGGTTCTCAGGCTCTCAGGCTCTCAGGCTCTCAGGCTCTCAGGCTCTCAGGCTCTCAGGATCTCAGGCTCTCAGGGTCTCAGGCTCTCAGGCTCTCAGGCTCTCAGGCTCTCAGGCTCTCAGGCTCTCAGGCTCTCAGGCTCTCAGGCTCTCAGGCTCTCAGGCTCTCAGGCTCTCAGGTGCTCTGGTTCTCAGGCTCTCAGGCTCTCAGGCTCTCAGGATCTCAGGCTCTCAGGGTCTCAGGCTCTCAGGCTCTCAGGCTCTCAGGCTCCCAGGGTCTTAGACTCTTAGTCTCTTAGGCTCTCAGGCTCCCAGGCTGTCAGGCTATCAGGCTCTCTGGTTATCAGATTCTAAAGCTCTCAGGTTCTCAGGCTCTCAGGCTCTCAGGCTCTCAGGCTCTCAGGCTCTCAGGCTCTCAGGTACTCTGGTTCTCATATTCTAAAGCTCTCAGGTTCTCAGGCTCTCAGGCTCTCAGGCTCTCAGGCTCTCAGGCTCTCAGGATCTCAGGCTCTCAGGCTCTCAGGATCTCAGGCTCTCAGGCTCTCAGGTACTCTGGTTCTCATATTCTAAAGCTCTCAGGTTCTCAGGCTCTCAGGCTCTCAGGCTCTCAGGCTCTCAGGCTCTCAGGCTCTCAGGATCTCAGGCTCTCAGGCTCTCAGGCTCTCAGGCTCTCAGGCTTTCAGGCTCTCAGGCTCTCAGGCTCTCAGGCTCTCAGGCTCTCAGGTACTCTGGTTCTCATATTCTAAAGCTCTCAGGCTCTCAGGCTCTCAGGCTCTCAGGCTCCCAGGTTTCAGGCTCTCAGGCTCTCAGGCTCTCAGGCTCTCAGGCTCTCAGGCTCTCAAGCTCTCAGGCTCTCAGGCTCTCAGGCTCTCAGGTACTCTGGTTCTCATATTCTAAAGCTCTCAGGTTCTCAGGCTCTCAGGCTCTCAGGCTCTCAGGCTCTCAGGCTCTCAGGTACTCTGGTTCTCATATTCTAAAGCTCTTAGGTTCTCAGGCTCTCAGGCTCTCAGGCTCTCAGGCTCTCAGGCTCCCAGGGTCTTAGACTCTTAGTCTCTCAGGCTCTCAGGCTCTCAGGCTGTCAGGCTATCAGGCTCCCTGGTTATCAGATTCTCGGGCACTCAGGCTCTCACGGTCTCAGTTCTCTGAAACATTCTAGTTTTTGGTTGAAAACTGCAATATTTAGGCTAAAAAATTCCAGTTATTTGGGCTGAAAAAATCTATTCTTTGGCTCATGTTCCCCTTTTTTTGGTCTTCGAAATTCTAAATTTAGGCTGAAAAATCCAGTTTTTGACTGTAAAATTCCAGTTATTTTGGCTAAAAATTCCAACTTGTTGGTTGGAAAATTCCTTATATTAGGCTGGAAAATTCGGCTCTATTCGACTTCAACGGTCCGCTCAGAATTGAACGGTCCGCTCACAGAACAACGGTCCGCCAACGGCCCCAGAAAAAAACAACGGTCCGCTGAGGAACCAAAAATAAAACAACGGTCCGCTGAGAACCCTAAAATAAAATAACGGTCCGCTGAAGACCCAAAAATAAAACAACGGTCCGCTGACTCGTCAAAAATAAAACAACGGTCCGGCAGTTGGAATACAAAAAAATCGACCTTACAGATTTTTGACACATTTTTTCAGCATCTGTTAGGGGTTTCACTTAATTCTTGAATAATCAATCCATTGTATGGTTCTCTCTTATATCTGTCGATAGCAAGCATAAAAACTGTCTGATCACAATACTTTGCTTGTTTTTACACTATCATAAATCTTTATGAAACACCTTTACCTGCTACTCAGCTACAGAATATTCATGTTGCCATGATTAGTGTTACAGGAAAACTGCTCTCCTCACTTCTTTAAGTTGTAATCTTCTTTTGTAAAGTCCCCATGTCAGACACAGGGTAACTAGCAAAAACAAGAAAACTTGAAAAGCCAGCCAAAAATGAAAATTCGGCTCTAATGGGAAACAATTCCTAGAGCACACACACGCAAATTGCTTGTTGAAAAAATCAGGAATGGCAGTTTTTATGCTTACTATCGACAGAAAACCATTTAGCAATGCAATGGATTAATTATTCAAGAATTAAGTGAAACCCCTAACAGATGCTGAAAAATTTGTTAAAAATCTAAAAGGTTGACTTTTTTGCATTCCAAACTGCCGGACCGTTGTTTTATTTTTGACGGGCCAACGGACCGTTATTTTATTTTCGGGTCCTCAGCGGACCGTTGTTTTATTTTTGGCTCCTCAGCGGACCGTTGTTTTTTTTGGGGCCGTTGGCGGACCGTTGTTTTATTTTTGGGGGTTTAGCGGACCGTTGTTCTGTGAGCGGACCGTTCAATTCTGAGCGGACCGTTGAAGTCGAATAGAGCCGAAAATTCCAGATTTTAGGCTGAAAAATCCATTTTTCGGCTCATGTTCTCCTTTTTTTGGTCTTCAAAATTCTGAATTTAGGCTGAAAAATCCAGTTTTTGGCTGTGAAATTGAGTTTTTGCCTCATCTTCTCCTTCATTCGGTCTTCAAATTTCTTAATTTAGGCTGAAAATTTAGTCATTTTGGCTGAAAATTCCAACTTGTTGGTTGGAAAATCTATATATTAGACTGGAAAATTCCAGATTTTAGGCTGAGAATTCCAGTTAATTTGGCTGCGAAAATTGAGCTTTTGGCTCATGTTCTAATTTTTTTTTGGTCTTCGAATTTCTGAATTTAGGCTGAAAATTCCAGTTATTTTGGCTAAAAATTCCAGTTATTTTGGCTTAAAATTCCAACTTGTTGGTTGGAAAATTCCTAATATTAGGCTGGAAAATTCCAGATTTTAGGCTGAAATTCCAGTTATTTTGGCTGCAAAAATTGAGTTTTTGGCTCATGTTCTAATTTTTTTTGGTCTTCGACTTTCTAAATTTAGGCTGAAAAATTCAAAATTTTTGGCTGAGAAATTTCAGTCTTTTGCTCATTTTCTCCTTTTTTTTGTTCTTCTAATAACTGAATTTAGGCTGAAAAATTCCAGTTATTTCGGTTGAAAAAATCCAGTTCTTGGCTTTTGTTCTCTTTTTTTGGTTTCCAAAATGCTCATTTTAGGCGGAAAAATTCTAGTTATTTTAGCTGAAAATCTTCAGTTTTTGGCTCATGCTCTCCTTTTTTTTTTCAGTCTTCAAATTACTAAATTTAGGCTGAGAAATTCCAATTTTTTGGCTAAAAATTCCAATTTGGTGGTTGGAAAATTCCATATATTGGATTGGAAACTCCCATATATTAGGCTATATTTCATGCCCCAAGCTCATCTTTCAAGTTGCTCGGAAGAAAAAAAGATTCTTGCTTCAAGTTCCCTACTTACCAAAATAACTATTGTCAGACTCACTTGGAATTTTTTGAGAGATTGTTTCCTGTTGCAATTCTAAATCCGGTATTTTGTGCTGTCAACCTATCCACGTGGTGCTCTGTAACATACCCGAACAATCCATATGTTTGAAAGAGTTCCCAGATGAAGTCTTCAAAACTAGCAATGAGAAAGCTGTAGCATCGTCTTCGAAAGAAAGTCAAGAAGAACAAGCCAGTGGACTTGAACAGTATTATACCACTCCGACAATCTATCGTTGGAGGCATAATTGTGACGGGCCGGGCCCGGCCCTGAAGGCCCGCGGGTTACTGCGAAATTTGAATTTCATATTTCAAAATCGAAAAATGAGCTGATTTCAGCCTATTTTGTGTGAATGTCACATATTTCGCACGTTGGGAGTAGTTTGAGTAGTTTGAATCACGAATCAGCCAAAAACGCGAAGATGGTGCTCACAGAAGAGATCAACGAGTTAATCGAAGAAAAATCTGGGGATCAATCTGTCAACCAGCAGGAAATGATTTCAATCGACTCAATTCTGGATCTGATGCAGCAAATGATGGAGAACATCAAACACTGCTTTTAATTTATATATTTTCTTTGTTTTCAATTGATTATAAAACTTTATGTTCGCTTTTAGAGGAAAAATAAAAGAAAAACTGCCGGTGGACGCGGTAGCTCACGGTTGCGTAAAAGGTTCAGAAGAGCAAAGTTGCGTGGTAGGTTTCTGATGCCGTTTGGAATATCAGACGAAAATTAAAAATAAAGAAAAAAACGGAATCTGCGTTCTGGGGGATCGAACATCCGAAAAAATGTTTCTACCCCTCTTAAGAACCAAGAAAAAGAGTGCGGACTCACTTGTCATTATAAGCCAACAAAGTGCCGATCATGTCGCCAATTCTCTCCTTGTTCCACAGATTTTTTGCGCATCCGACGATGTCGTTATCGCCGGCATGGATCACGAATTGGCTGGCCGATTCGGCGCTAACGGAGATTCGAGAAGTCTGAAAGATAGAGAAGCATTAGGTTTTTATAGGTTTTTTTGAATTTTAGAAATTCAAGGAAAACATCTAAAACTGGGTTTTAAGAATCGATTTCGTAGAATAAAAAAATAAACGTAAATTTCAAGCTTGATCTAGGGACGTCGAAATTCGGTAACTGTGCTCTATTGACGTGACCCATAATTCGTGAGAATTCAAACTTGTAAATCATATTAGTTTACCTCACGAGCAATAACATGAAACGACAAACTGATTTTTCAATTTTCGGAGTAACAAATTATATATAGACCGCTTTGATTATACTTCCTTGTTACCTTATTATTTTTCTCGAGTCCCCGAATTTCCACAACCAAAACAAAAGAAAAAAATAACGAACCACATGCGATGGGATTGACTCTTTCAACAGCTAAAAGTTTTTGGTCTTCCACATTTTGCCACAAATCGATCGGTCACAATCGAAACTCTCAGGGACTTTTCCGAATGGATGACTCTGTCGGAGGGCCTGAATACCGTCGTGATAGGTGGACACGGATGCGAGAAGGTCTAGTTCTTCTTGCTGCAAAAAATAATGGTGAAGAACTAGAAAGAATTAAAAAACAAAAAAGTTTCACCCAGGAGGAATTGACTCCAAAGCAGAGGTGAACAAAAAAAGCTCCAAAAACTTTCGAAATTTTTTTTTAGAATTTTCGACTGAAAATCCGAAAATCACGAAAAAAAGCTACTGTAATACCGGAAAAAATTGAAGAAATATGAAAAAACCATAACCAAATCAGAATCTGTTCGAGAATGGGAAGCTCAATAAGACAATGGAGTGCCCAAAAAAAATTGAGGTCTCAAAAATTTTAAGGTTTTTCTCGAAAATTCATTTATTGATAAAAGGGCAAAAAGTTTAGGGTCGAAAAAAAATGGATGGCCCAAGTATTGCATCGATCTAATTGCTTTTATTCGTTTCCTGGGAATTTGTTTTTGTGTTTTTTTACTTGACCAAAATACCAGGGACTTCATGAGTCCGGGGGACTTCT
Source organism: Caenorhabditis brenneri (assembly GCA_000143925.2). Taxonomy (NCBI): domain Eukaryota; kingdom Metazoa; phylum Nematoda; class Chromadorea; order Rhabditida; family Rhabditidae; genus Caenorhabditis; species Caenorhabditis brenneri. Next base: position 71,335 of record GL379928.1, on the reverse strand, counting down.
CGAAATCTGAAGATTGTCCTCCAGCGATACCATGAGCCAAGTAGTTTCCAAAGGTTTCGAGTATTTCGATGGGTCTCGAAAAGAATAAGAAGGGAAAAATGTTTCGGCAATTAGATCAACGCAATAATTGGGACGCCCCTTTTTCGACTCTAAATCTTGAAATTTTTGGGCCCTCGGTTTTTTTGGGGTACAACTTTTTTTGAGCCCTCCATTTTTTGTTGGGCTCTCCATTCTCGAATAATAGCCTGAAAACCCAAATTCTGACCAAAAATACCAAATAATGTACCTCAAATGTTGTGGTGAGCTTGGAGTTCCTCTGAATTGAGGATCTCAGAATTTCTCAAGGAATGATGATGCAGATAGGAAACATCATCCAAACAGAAGAAATGAAATCTGAAATGAAAAAATGGATGTTTTGAGTTCTGACAACTTAGTATTTCATTTTTCCCCACAAAGGTACGAATCTTCGAAAACAATACTCACCAATTTCAAAATTAAAGAAGAATCAGAACGGTAGGAGATCCTCAGAACCAGGAGAATCAGAAAGGATGGAGTGGAGTAACAGGATAGCTTTTGGGATGGCTATCCTCAAATTTTCAATACGTCTTGCTCGTGTCATCAGCGGTTCTGAAAAAAATCTATTAGAAAAAGCAAACAAGTCAAAAACGTTCAAGATATTCAACAGTGCAATTCTAGCAACTGGAAACAAGAATAAAACCAGAAAAAAGACAAGGTATTTATGAAAAATTTAAATTTATTGTTTGATATCAAATTTCTCAAAAATTAGATAAGCATTGTTAACCATCATTTCCTTTATCGACAGGTTTCATTCGGGAAACTCATCTGAAACATTCAGTTTTGCTTCCTATAATACAATAGGAGGAGAAACATACTCGCTGTGCTTTTTGATCTCCAAACAATTCAGTCTTTTCATCATCACTTCTATATCCTCATCTTCCTCCTCAATTAACATCACAATCTCAGAAATCACTGACTTTGTCTTCTTTTTCCCGTTTCCTCCATTGTCATCTTCCGCATCCGAATAGTCCGCACCAAGTTGTTTCTGGAGTTTTTGAGCTTCGTTCACAGTGTCCGGCTCAATCCTACAGCTGATCGTCGTCGTATTTGAAGAGTTCCTCGATGTGACGATACCAGACGACTTGAATGACATATCGATGAGCTAGAAGAGTGAAGAAATTGGTACAGTGATAAGTTTCGAAATGTGGTGAGACCCGATGGGGAGGCCACCCCTAATAAGTGCTAAAATTCGAAGCCGAATCGGTCTAAATCAGCCTAAAGGGACCAGTCGAACGAACTCCAATAAATGCTCACGAAACTCGTAAACACAGACGTGAATATTTTTAATCAAGCCCTTCTGACCCGCCATATTTCTCAGAAGCTCAAAACCCCACATGGATTGATAACAACACATTTTTCCTTTTTTTTTATTTAGCTTCTACCTCAAACACCTCGCCTTTGCTATATTTACACCCATCAATCAATTTCACAATCTCCCTATCTTTGTCCTTTTATTCTATAGTTTTTTCCCGTTGTAACTTACGATGATGGTGCTGGTCCTAAAATCCTTTTTTGGTGCGTGGTGGTGCTGCAGGTAGAGATCGATATCAAGACGGACAAACTAAATCTGAAATGAGAAAGTGGTTATTCTTGAGTTATGCACTCGTTATATCATTTTTCTATTACACAAAGATAGGAAGCTCCAACAAATACTCACCTATTTCAAAATTAAAAAGAATCAAAAAAGTGGGAGATCCTCAAGACCAGGAGAATCAGGGGGATAGAGTGAGTATGAAAATAGCATTTAGAACGGCTATCCTCGAATCTTCAATTCGCTTCCTTCGTGACATTATTAGTTCTAAAAACATTGAATTATAGAGATTATCGGAAAAACAGAAAATGAGAGAAAGAAAAATATATGGAATCAAATGTTGTATATCTGGAAGGAAAGGTTGTAAAAACAAGGAGATGATGGAGACCACGAACAAAAAAATACGAAGAGAGTTTGATTCGTACCATGTTCACGCGGCAAAAAAATGAAAAAGAAAATCTGACATGGAAATTATAATTGGGAAAATGAGAGGCTTCTCTCAAGAACTGTGTATTAGTCCGGTTGACCTACGTACTTGGCAGATTAAAAAAAACCGGGACACCTGATACATAAAAACGAGACACAAGACTACTTATCTCGAAAGTTGGGAACGGCTGGTGAAATCGCTACGTGAGAAATGACGTTCGCAAATATCAATCCGGGTGCCAAACTGTTTTAGTTTCACAAAATACTCAGAAATAATATTGAAAACCAGAAAACCGGACATATACCACTATTTTCTTACGAAGCCTTATATTTCTGGTTCTTTGATGGAGGAAATGAAACAACAAAAAAAGCAACGTTCTGATGAAAAAATATTGATAACGCCCCAAAATTGTAAAATTAGATACGGGGGTACTAAAACAAGTCGCATTCGATTTGAAATTTCAAAAACAGCTATACAACAATCTGAAAATCATGGAAAATTGAATTTTGGATACCAAAAATGTTCTAGTTTGTACATGATACTCATTTTTTTGGTGCTCGGATTACGAAAATCAAAACATTTGGAGTCAAAAAAACAATTTTAATTATGTAATACGATTGGCTGAGACTTAACATTACGAAATTCATAACTTCTTTGAGATCCAAGCACCAAAAGAAGGATAAACATATCCAAACTATGAAAAAATAAGTCTTTGATCGGAGGCGAAAAGAAGCGAAATGTGGTAAAATCGAAAGAGAAAGGGCCGATTTTTATTGATTTTTGATGAGTCACCATACTTTGGTAGGAAATTTCTTTCTCAATTTCGAAATCAAGTTTTTTTGAACTGAGAAAGCAAAGTGAAAAAATATCAAAATCATCAAAAATCAAGAAACGATAAAGTCCCTTTGGGAAGGGGCAAAAAAGTTAAAAATGTGGTTTGGTTAGGAAAACGGGAGACTTCATATCGGAATGATAGCGCAAGAAGGAACGAGATGCAATAAAACATTGCTGGAAACGGAAAAGACGCAGACAAGTGGAAAATTAGAGGGAGGAAGAGAATAGCGAGTGCTGACTAACCGAGTCTGTTTCACTCGTAGGAAGGAACGAGAGGCGGTGAAGAAAGGGCGGAAACCGACTATTTGAATTATATAGTATTTCGTTTCTCTACCACCTCCACAGTTTGCGTTTTCCCTGCTCTTTGATATGATGATCTTCGCTGTATAGAATAGTTAACTGGATATTGGTCTAGGTTTTTTTCCTATCCTTGATAAATTGCATCAGATAAAAAAGCGGGATAAACCTCGAAACCATGTGTGTATTTGTACTGTTGGTGTTCAGAATGTGAGCTCTAAAAAAAAAGGATTGAAGCATCATCGATGATAACGTAGAAATATTATGAACTGTCTGAAACAGTTTGAAACGGAACATTATCAACGAAAAAAGACATTAAAGAAGGAGGGAACTCAAAAAAACATTTTCTCTGAAAAAACAAATATAAGTACCTCAGGGGGGTTCGAACCCAGGGTTGGACTGACAGATCACCAAAATCGCTACCGACTGCGCTATGCAGTGCAAAGCGCGCTGTCTCTACTTGTCTACAAGAGACTGCGCCCTTTTTTTCCCCTAAAATTCCCCTACGCATGAGAGTTCCCACCCCCTTTAACGATGAGTTTTCATTTACAAAAAATCAAAATGTTTGTTAATTTCCATCAATTATTTCCTGATTCTTGTCGAAAAGTGTCCTGACTGACCCATGTGTCAGTTCAAATCCAATAAAATCCACGACCAAATTGAAGCGATACTAGTCGCTGAACTATGATCGAATCGGTCGCTGGACTATAGTCGAGTCCAAAAAAGGAATTTGGTTCCAGTTTCACAACCCTTATACATGAAGAAAATTTATTTCCACAAAGGCAGCCTCGGCAACGGAAACTGAATTTTTCAGCAGTTCTTTAACATAGGTCGCGAATTTTTAAGAGATTCGACGATTCGGAGAAATGAAAAACATGAAATTCTGAAAACTACGGTCAAAAAAATAATAGTTCCTAGTTTCATAATTTTAAAAAAATTGCAAATTGTTTCAAGTTTTGATCCCTCTTTTATGCGAAAAATTGAAAAAAAAAACTTATAAAATAATTTATTACTAAAACTAAAACTGTTTCACAACTATCAGAAATAACCGTAATTTTTACCAGAACATTAGTTTACACAGAAAGAAAAATTAAAAATAAAACAATAGAAGATTTACTAGCAAGAAAAAAACAGTACAAAAAATGACTAATCGATTGACTAATAAATGTGCTCAGTACTTCGATTAGAATGATCTTTCGAACGGTAGCTAAGAGCGATGAACTTTGGAACGAACAACTTCATTTCGACTACTTTCTGCACTGGGATAGGTTGAAAAGGTCCCATCAGCAATGGATTCTTCTTGATGTACTTCGCGTTCTTCCCTCCATTACACCAAGCGATGCAAACTGTCAAGAAGAATCCAAAAACGATGACCAGAAGACTTCCAAATTTCGAGTGATCCAATACACCAGTGTCATCCGATGACTTCATTTGAACGGTGAAGCTGAAATTTCGGTTTTGTCAAGGCTTTTTTTGACTGATTTATACTCTTTCCATGAGCACCTCCTTTTTCCACTTTCAACCAAGTAGGTCATACAGATCAGGGCTGCGCGAAAAATTTATTTTTTTCGGTTTTTTCGGCGATAATTTTTTCGAATTTTTAACAGAAAAAATCTTTTCCGCAGAAATATTTTGTCGTTTTCCTCCAAAAATTTTTTTTTGGCGAAAAATTTTCGAAAAAAAAAACGATTTTTTAGTTGTATGTTTTTATGTTTTTACCGCCTTTCTACTTATTTTTCATTAAAAACGATTGGGAAAAATTCGTAAAATCCCGAAAAATTCCGAAAAATCATTTTTCGTCTTTTTTTCGCCCTGGAAAATTCGAAAAACTTTTTTTTCTTTTTCGAATTTTTTCGGACCAGAATTTTTGGAAAAAATCTTTTTTCGGTATTTTTCGGTTCGAAATCTTCGAAAAAAAAAACTTTCCGAATTTTTTCTGAATTTTGTTTCGCACAGCCCTGATTCCTGAGGATTCAAAATTGGGAGTCATATGAATTTACCTCCCAAGCACTAACAAGAAACGACAAACCGATTTTCTAATTTTCAGACTGACCAATAATATATACAGTAGCGAGAAATGGTGAGTGTCACTTTGCATATCGATTCCTAACTCGGTTTGAACTGAACCGACTGACGAGAAATTTTTTTCTGGAACTACATTTTTGTGTCAAAATATTTTTTCAGATTTTTTCAGAAATCATCGTTTTCTGAAAAATTCTGGAAAACGAAAACCAAAACTTTTTCGTGTGGAGTTTTATTTTGATCCTTTCAAGTCAAAAATGTTGTAATAGGGTCAAATAAACAAAATATGTCAATAGACCAGATTTAGAAATCGTGGCTCATGAGTTTCAGGCCTAGAAGCTCGATATTAGAAATTTGGATTGAGCAGCATAACTCTGTTCAAACTGCTTCAATTGATCCGAAAATTTGTGAGAACATCACTCTATGGCTTTTTATCAACATGCAATTAAAAATAGAACTTTTGAAAAAACTTCATTTTCTTGAATTTCAGTGCATTATGGATGTGGAAGTGGAAGTAGCGATTTTCGAAAAAATGAAGTTTTTCCAAAACTTCTATTTTTGATTACATATTAATAATGAACAATAGAGTGATGTTCTCACGAATTTTCGGATCAATTGAAGCGGTTTGAACAAAGTTACGCTGTTCAAGCCAAATTTTAAATTTCGAGCTTCTAGGCAGGAAACTCATGAGCCAGGATTTCTAAATCTAGCCTATTGACATTTTTTGTTTATTTGACCCTATTACAACATTTTTGACTTGAAAGGATCAAAGTAAAACTCCACACGAAAAAGTTTTGGTTTTCGTTTTCCAGAATTTTTCAGAAAACGATGATTTCTGAAAAAATCTGAAAAAATATTTTGACACAAAAATGTAGTTCCAGAAAAAAATTTCTCGTCAGTCGGTTCAGTTCAAACCGAGTTAGGAATCGATATGCAAAGTGACACTCACCATTTCTCGCTACTGTATACTGCTTTGGTTATATTTTTCTTTTCACCTTATTATTTTTCTCGAGCCCCCAAACCCCCACAAAAAAAACAGGGAAAAAATAACTAACCAATGGGAGCAGCTCCTTCGACAGCTTAAACTTCTTGGTTTCCAACTTTGCCACAAATCGATTGGTCACAATCAAAACTGTCCGAGAGCTCTTGTTGAACTTGTTGAACTTCCGGATCTACGTGGAAAATAGCACTTTTCCGAGTGGATGACTCTGTCGGAGGGTCTGGATACCGTCGTGATAGGTGAACACGAATGCGAGGAGGTCTAGTTTTTCTTGCTGCAAAAAATTATGGTAAAGAACTAGAAGAAAAAACAAAAAGGCCTTATGCCTCTTATCCATTTCCCGGGTATTTTTAACTTTTCGGGAATCTCACCTTAAAATTAAAAAAAAATCAAAAAAGGGGAGACCACTGAAGCCAGAGTAGTCAGGTGAGGATGGCGGGGTAAGGATAGCTTGAATATAGCTATCCTCAAATCTTCAATTCGCTTTCTTCGTGACATTTTCGGTTCTAAAAATAGTTGATAATTATAGAGATTATCGGAAAAACGAAGAAAGAGAGAAAATACGAAATCTGGATAAAAGGCTGTATAAAAACAGTAAGATGATGGGGACCACCGAAAAAATAAAACGTTTGATTTATGTTTTAAGTTTAGGGGGCACCAAATGAGATGAAAAATTTGACTTGAGAATTACAGTTGTAAAATTTCACAGTTTCTTTCGAGAGTTGTGTATTTGTCAGGTTGATGTTGTGATGGGGTCAAATGAACGAAATTTGTCAATAGATGTCGAGCCGTCTGGGGACTTCCGGGGGTCCTCGAGCATCATTTCCAGACAAACAATCAACGACGAATAGCGAGAGGAAAGATAAGCGGTGTGTGAGAAAAAAGAGAGATAAATGTAACCCATTTATTGAGGCAAATCCGCCCAAAAGGGTCGGAAAGGGACGAACTTGTGTCGGCGACCATCAAAAGCGGGTAATACAGATAAAAAATACAGGAAAAAGAGGGATACGCTGGATGAAAACCTGGCTGACGACGTTGCGAGGAAACCGTGCGACCGCATAAAAACCTGAGCGCTGGGATCTCGGGGGATCCGGCAGCAAACCGAAAAAGTATCGGAAAAAGTGAAGAAAAAAGGTAAAAAGTGAAGCGACAGGGAAAACGTCGTCACGTACGTTCGAAAACGCAAGACTGAATGGGCCGCCTTTTAGGCCGAGCGAAATCGCGAGCGCACGCTACTGTCGCGGGTCTCGCCGCGAAAACGCGGCACTAAAAGGGCGGACATTCAAATTAGGGTTTTTCGCGAAGCGAAAAACGAAAATAAGTGAAAGTTGACCGTTTTGAGCGTTTTCAACGGAATTTTCTCAGAAAAATAGAGAAAAATAAAGAGAAAAAAGAGGGAATTAATCGGAAATAGAAATGTATGATGATTTCGCACATAAATATGAGAGAGATTCTGGGGAAGCTCTTTTGACTCATAATTATAGTGCGAACAGGTTGGCCAATTCTACTGGTTTAGGGGAGAATTGACAACACTCCGGGGGGAGGGAAGGATTTGACAAATAGTTCACGATGGTTTGGTGAACGTAGTTGACATTAGGCTTCTTAGCCTTACGTGGCCTGTACTCTCTGGTACGTCCAATAGGGATTGGCGGATGTGCTTCACCTAAGGACTGGGGATCCACGAAGTCAACTTTGTCAGCCTCCGAATCGAGGTGTTGGGTATCATAGTCTATTTCCTCTTCGCCTTCAATCGTCTCACCGATGATTGGTAGGTCAGAGTTGTGTGGTGCTCTGACGAGAGAGTCTTTGGCTTGGGTATCAGTAAAGAAGTCTGGAGCATATCTACCTTGAGGGATATCAAAGATAGCTGGAGAAGGAGGCGTGGGGTCCGGTTTGAGATGAGAAGTGTCTGGTGACTCCTGATCTCCGGTACAACTGACTTCGGGAGAGCCTTCCTCACCGAAAGATTCGACTTCCAGTGGGATTAATTGGCAAACAGCCCGTTTGTACAGTTTCCCCCGGCATTTCACGATCGCAGATCGGATTTCTCCTGCTCGGGATTTACAAACTTTTACGATAATGCCCAAAGGCCATTTCTGCCTTCTAAGAAGGTTTGTGTTGATCAGTACCACCTGTCCCTTTCTAGGAATGAGGGATGCACATTTTCGGTTGTGGTGTTTGACCTCTCGAATGTGGAGGAGGTAACCCAGGGACCAATGTTTCCAAAGTTCTTCGAGAACTTGCTCGAATTTTTCCAGATGATCTCTAGTTCTTTGTTCCGTAGTTGACCTAGTCGGATCGAACTTTTTAGAGTTTACTGGAACATCGATTAAACTACCTGGTAGTAAGAAATCGATAGGACGCAGAGCGACCATGTCATTTAGACGCTTTGGATGTGCGATCAGGGGTCGGCTATTGATCATAGCTTCTGCGCCTGCTATAACTCGTCGTAGCGAGTGGAAGTCCAGAGTGTTATCTCCGAGGACTTTTTGGAGCTGGTTTTTCACGAGTTTGACAATACGTTCATAGACACCTCCTTGCCAAGGGGCCAAAGGAGTGATGTATACGAAATCGATTTGGTGGCTAGCAAGATAGCATGTGAGGGATTCAGAAACCTCGCCACACGAAACATCTTCGTTGATGATTTTCTCACCAAGTTGGAATGTTTTTGCATTGTCAGAATACAGTGATTTGGGGAATCCGCTTCTAGAGAAGATAATACCCAATGATTCAATGTATCTCTCGGTTGATCCATCAGGGACCAATTCCAGTCTCGCACCACGTGTCACTAGACAGGTATATACAAGCACGTATGCCTTGCCGGGGGATCCATCGTCTTTGGTGTACGGTATTGGCCCCATATAATCCAATCCTGAATGAGCAAAGGGGATGCTCGGCTCCGTTCTACATTGTGGTAGAATTTTGGAATCAGGGTATGGAAAGGGTCTACCGATGACCTTCTTGCATGGTACGCAAGATGACGTGATTCGTGCTGCAATGGCAGAATCATGGGGGATCCAGTATTTAGTTCTCAATGCGCCTACTGTGTATCTTTCGGGCAAATGTCCGTTGATCTCGTGGGTCTCCCTAATGATCAACTCCGCAAGAACATGCTTGGGGTGAACTAGGATAGGCTCGTGAGCTTCAACAGGGAGAACACTGGATTTGATGGATCGCCTGGTCCTTAGAAGTCCATCGTCATCACGAAAGACATTAGGCACGGAAGCGAAGGTTAAACCTTGACTCTCACACTCTCTTAAGTGTTCTTGGATCAGAAGCAGCCTGGCAAGTTTTCGCTTGCGTACAGGATGTTCTTTGGGATCCACTTTAGAGAATTCGCTCAAAACATAAGTCGTCCACTTATGATTTGGTTTGCTGTCAACTATGAAGTTGAGCAATGAATGTGTCATCGACACAAGTTTCCGCATAGATCGAGTTCGATCAAAAGGAATGAACGATACGTATGGACCGTTGGAGATCACAGCCATAATCGTTTCAGTCTGGTGCTGAATGATCTTCTGTTTTGGCCTTTTTGCAGTCTTTGGAACTAGTACTTCGTTGAGCACTTCGTCCTGAAGCTCGGGGGCTTCTTTATCGACTGATTCTCCTTCAAAACGGTTAGGCCATAGTGATCGGTCCTTTTTCAAGAACTCTGGACCATGAAACCATAGAGAACTGGTTTGTAGTTCAGAAGTGGGCATTCCACGCGTCGCAATGTCAGCGGGATTCTCCTTTGTGGGGCAGTGCCTAAAATTAACCTCAATTCCCAGCTTAGTGAGAACATCGGAGTTGGCATGAATTGCTTCCACTCTGTTGGATACCCATTGGCGGGTGCTCTTTCGAGTCTTAATCCAGAACCAAGCACATGAAGAGTCTGTGAAGCAACAGACTTCAGTGATGGGGATACGGATCTCCTGAACTGTATTCACTGCGAGATTTGTGCCAATCTCGATCGCGAATAGTTCGAGTTTCGGAATAGTCCAATTCTCATTCTTTGCGGATTTGATCTTATTTTTAGCTGCGAGTAGTGTCACAACTGGTGGAGCATCTTTGTAGGAATAATGGGCATAAATGGTAGCAGCCATCATATCCTTACTAGCGTCCGTAAAGACCATGAGCCGGGAGCTCTCATAATCATGGCGTACTGTCAGTTGTCGTGGAATCGTCAATGTCTTGTCCTGGAGGACTTCTCTGACTTTTTGCCAATCGACCAGTAGCTTTTGGGGGATCCTGTCTTTCCATCGCATACCATCAAGCCAGCAATTCTGCATTAGCCTTTTGAATGGGACGAGGATTGGAACAGTATATCCCAATGGGTCGAATGTTTCTGCCAATCTGGAGGCAACATTCTGTTTGGTGGGATGGTCTTCTGTTGGCTCGGAGATTTTGATCGTCCAAGTGTCTTTAACCGAATCCCAAAGATATCCGAGAACTTTTACTTCGAGAGCTGAGGCTCGATCTTTCTCTGGAATCTTACCCATTTCAGTACTATCATTAACGATGAATTCGCGGAGATTCATTGGCATCATGTTGAAAATGTCCTTGGCGGACTTAACTAGGCCAGAAATCTCGCTCTTCTCGTTTGTATGATACAAACAGTTATCAACATATATGTTGTCTTGTGTCATTTCATTGAGCTTATGGGGGTTCCGCTTCAAGAAATAGACAATTGTTGCTGCCAACAGAAAAGGACTACTCGTGAGCCCGAATGGAATCTTTCTGAAATGGAGGGTTTCCATATTCTCTCGAGTCACAGGTTTCGTGATGTCTTTAAGCCAGAGAAATCTGGTTAGATCTCGGAACTGGGCTTGCATCTGTACTTGGTGAAACGCTTTTTCGATATCAGCGATCACGATGTACTTGAAAAACCTGGCTCGGATAAGAATTCCAAAAATGGATTGGAGCATGGGGGGTCCAGGATGTACACACTGGTTTAGTGACAACTCGTTCTTCTTGTGGCTGGAGGCGTCGTAGACAATCCTCAGCTTTGTTGTCAAGGAAGACAGTTTCACCACCACCCTATGAGGGATGTAGTATACTAGGTAGCCATTTTTTCGTGCCTCGGCATCCATCTCGGGGGTTACCTTGGCTAAAATGCCTTTGTCTAGTTGTTCCTGAATGATGTCGTCATACTGTTTCAAAAGATTCTTGCCTTTTCCGAGGGTTACAATCAGATTACTCAGTCGTTTGACAGCGACTTCGTAATTGTTAGCGAGTCTGGTTTCATTCCCATTCATGGGAAGTGCAACTTCGAACTCTCCCTTCTCGTTGAATCTGGCAGTTCTCATGAATTCAGCCAAGAGATCTTGTGTCTCTTTTTTGACGGAATCATCGATTCGAGGGGGTGTGGCACCGAGATTTTCGATGTTCCACATTTGGGCGACTTCAGAAATGAGTCTCTCAATGGATTCGTCAGTTTCTGCTTTTTGGAGCAGTGTCATGACTGTCTGGACATCATCACATTCATCAGTAGATGGATTTCCGAGGGTTTCAATTGCATTAAACAAAAGATCCAGTTTCGGAGTGGGATGCACCAGATATCCAAATGGAGTAGTTTCCATTAATCTTCCAGATGGAAGGACATGCCTTGTGGTAGTCTTCAGAGACTGGATCCACGAGATAATATCCGCTCCCAGAATCATGTCGATCGGACAATCTTGCTGTTTGCGGTTGGCTCGGAATTCATAGTCTGAGATTCCAACTTTCTCCATGTATTCCTTATCCTTGGCTGAAAGCTTCGGACTGAGGAATGGAGTTTTTGGCAAAGAGGGGGTTCCCGCAATCTTTATGATGATCGGGGTTTTTGAGTATTTACTCTTCAGTGGCATTTTGTATGCGTTGGATCGAATGGTTACAGTTGAACTGAATCCAGAAACCGACATTTTCGTAGAACCTAGAATATCTAGGCCTAACCGAATGGCTGCGGTGTGATCAAGTAATGAAATAGACGCGCCAGAGTCAACCAAAGCGCGGATGGGGGATCCGTCTGGACTATGGAGGCATAAGAACGGTAGGTTATAGTCTTTGTCGGACTCTTCAACCGTCGCCACATGATTCACATGATGACTGGTGTCTTTCATAAACTTGAGAAAATTTTCGATCTCTGGGGATCCATCGCTGATAACAGAATGTTGAAATTCTGTAGAGTGTGCCTCATCAATATTTGAATTATTGGAGGACTTTGGGAAATAGGAATTAGAATTAGTAGAACAAGGTGACGGAAACGAATTGTGAGTGAAACGAGAGGAGTCTGTTGGCAAGGCAGAGGGTGGCACGCGGAGCAATAACTTAGCCCCCGTGCCTGCCTTCCATACAGAATTATTGGAATGGAGCGGAGTTTCCTTTACGAAAGGAACGAAAGGAACGTTTCCTATCCTCTGAGGTCTTGATCATGCAATTACTGGGAATGTTAGCCGGGTTACGGTAGAATTCCTTTCGAGGACAAATTCCCATGCAATGATCTCCATTACAATAACCACAGGTGTACCACTTCTGACACTGATCAGCAGTGTGGCCACTCAAGGTGCATCTCTCGCAGAGTTTCTTTTCACGAATTCTCTTGAGGAACTCATTGCTTGACAAGGCGCAGCGAATAGACTTGTGGGGTCCATCGCAAGCAGCGCAAGTCACGCCATGTTCTGGTGTACTGAATGGAAATGAATATGACACCACGTTCCATTTGGGAGCTAGTTGCCCAGGCTGGTATAAGTTGGCACTCGATTTGGGAGTGTTTACCGACTGGGAGCTTTTCCCTTTCTGGTTTCCGCCAGATTGGTGGGTTCCCTTTTGACCAGATCTTTTGCTGGAATTGGGGGTTCCCTGAGAATAGCCACCACCGAATTGCTGATTCTGGTGGTTTTGTTGACGAGGTTGGGTGTTCGAATAGTGAATCGACGTATGGAATTCGTCAATTTCATTCGACCCTCGAGTCTTATTCTCGCCAAACATGGCTTTCCTCATTTTAAGAAGGTCAATATGCTCTTTGGTAAGAAGCAGTACGTCATCGAATGTTACCCCGCTATCTCTGTCACGAGACAAACGTTTCAGGATTTTGTCCTGGATACATTTCGGGAGTTTTTTGCTGAAAGTCGCAATAATACCGTCATCATTTACATTGACACGTTTGTCTTTCAGTAGGTTGATGATTGAACGGTGAGCTGCAAGGTCAGTTACCATTTTCTCGCAGTCCGACTGGTGGAACGGGAGAGAGGCGAACTTTTCCTTGAGCTCTAAGCGATCAGTCTTCTGTCCGAATACTTGTTCTAACTCGTAGAAGGTACGGAGAACAGTTTCTACCGGGTCCGTCATATGCTGCATATGATTTGCGGCTGGACCTTTCAAACTCTGTTCCAGAAGGACAGCTTTCATTCGATCGTTGACCTGAGGATTGTCGAGAACGAGTTCTTTAAAGAGTTCTCTGAAGTTGTCGAGTCTTCCCGTACCATTGAAGCTAATAAGATTTTGTCTCACCGACTCCAGTTTCATGCCCTTGGGACGAGATGAATGGGATCGGGTGGACTTCTTATATGACTTAGCCTTTGACTTTGGAGTTCTGCCTTTACGGTTACTGTAGTACGAAGAATCGGACTCAGTTGACTCTTCATCAATTTCAGATTCGTTGCTCAATTCGCTATCGCGATTGGGCATGAACTTGTTATCTGATTTGGAGGGCTGGGGCTCCATTGGCTTGGGATTTCTCTTTTCGCTCAATTGGCTTTGCACGTCGTGCATGAAGCTCTTGAGTTGGCTAGATTCGCTTGCCTTATCCTTCTCAAGTCGATCAATACGCTGGAAGAGTAGTTCAACCCATGGAGGTTGCTCTTGCGAATGATGTTGAGTCGGGGGGTCCGAACTAGCAGTCTTAGAAGAGTGGGTTACTTCTTCAGGAGGGTTGAACGAGAAGAGATTCTTCGATGTTTGATTCGGATTCTGCGGCTTGGCAGTGTCCGTAATCTTATCAAAGACTCGAATGTTGGACTCGGTGGTCTCTTTCTCATTCAACCTCCCTTTGTTGGTGAATTCACCTGGAACTTGGACTTGTTTCGCTGGATCAGCAACCAGTGGCGATTTCTCGCCGTTGGAAGCATCCATCGCAGCTACTTTGCGTTCCAGCTCATGGAGATAAGACATGTCAATCGGTTGGTTTCCAAAGACGGTGTCGTCAATGTATTCCATACGCTGAATGGCTGAATTCGGTGTGTTCATACCTCCACTTTCATCTTCTTCTCCTCCATCGTCAGACATGTTGTCCATGTCTTCGGGAGTATACGCATGAGAAGAGATGTCTTCTAGTGGGATCCGGCGGGCGTTGAACTCTTGTTCGAACATCCCGATAGTATTGGAAGCACCGGTAATCAACCGCGCGTAATCCGACTTAGCGACATAGTTGGTCACATCATCCACGATCGCTGGTAGGCGTTCGCTTTCACGGATGGTGGGGATACTGAGCTTAGTCTCCAAAAGCTTAGGGATAGCTTTGAGGTTGCTACGATGTTGGTGTAGACCCTTCAAAAGCTGTTGCATATTTTCCACATCTTTCTCAGATGGGATACTCGCAGAATCACTTGCGTAATCCTGGAGCCATTTTTCGCAGTTACGGATCCAGTCTCGGGCAGTGCTAGTAGTCTTAGCGACATGCCGTTTGAAAGGACCAATGACCTTACGTCCGATATCCTCCTCCCTAATGGGCTGCGATGGGGGATTCGGTGGGTGATCGTTGGTGATGGACATTGCTTGTTGTTCAGTGAACAGTTGATAAGCTCTAAAACCAATATCGTTATCAATGATAAGATAAGGAATTGAGAGAAATAAGAAGCAGTCAACACTCGATCGTCATCTAGTCAAATCTGGATGAACCTTCAGAGATGGTATAAGGATGCCTTGTTGGGATCCATTGGAAGGGTTTCATCAGATCGTCAGTCAGATGAGTCTATTGTGGGAACTCACTGTCGAAGGCGCCCGTCATAGACAGCACAGTTAAGTGTGTCAGACCTGGGTGATCAATCGACAATTCCTTCCCGGGTTTTCCACCTTGTGACGGGGTGCTACCGATGCATATGCTTCAATTAAAGTAGCTTAACCGAAACAAAAGGCCATCCAGCTGCCGGTTCGCGATTTACGTCCGCTCTCTCCATGGCTGTGGCTGTGGGGAAAACCTCGAGCTTTCTTGGTAAGTTTGGGTTGGTATTACACATGTCACTCGTCCAACCTCTGTGCCTGGCCTCCCTACTTCAAGGGATGTTACTATATATGCCTGGCCCTGGAGACAATCTATCGAAGAGATTATACAATAATCTATCTAAGAGATTATACAATTACAAGTCCGATACATCCGTATCCAGACGGGAATTCGGTACTAGACTCACTGACATTACCAAGAAGTGCTCTACAACTACTCTTCTGGAGGTAGATCCAGTTGTGTGCTCGTAGACGATAAACATTATAAAAATTGATCTCTCAATTTTAAACCAGTTCTATTATGCGCATTTCCCACGATCTTGGTGTAGGAAATAGAACTCGGGGCTTTGACCAGCTACTTTCATGACCGTCTAACCGCTGGATTAGGAACACTATCATACACCAGTACTTCGGTGGCGGTTCCCTGATCTACGGAGAGATCAGCAGATCATTCGATCCACGACAAGGTCTATCAATCCAGTAGCCTGAACTATCTACGCACAACTTTCTCAGACCTCTTTCGGAGGTGGGTTGATTCTGCTAATTGTGATTGAATAGCATGTGTTTCAGATGGAATAGCCTAGTCTCATATTGTGAGTGAGATAATTTGGGCTTTTTAACATGGTGTTAAAATGAAACTTGTATCATGCCTCGCTCACAATCAACATTATAATCTGACACGAACAGATGTCATCGTCCTCAATCATCAGAATTACATCTGAGATCATTCGGACTTGTCAATCCTCGGGGAGGTTCCACGGTCTTGTGGTGGAAACTTAGACTTCTAATCATAAGATCGATGGGATCTTGAAGCGATAAAACGTGCCACTCATTTTATAATGGTGATCGCTCTCACGACTAGGCAGTCTAGTTTTCTGAATACTTGGCCGGGTAAACAGAAACAGTCCCGTCTACGAAAAGACACATCTGAGTTCTCTACAAAGGCGAAGCCTCTGATTCAAAACGAGAATCGGTTCAGACAGATTAAACGTAGCGACTCACCGACTACGCATCAATCCTAGGCGATTTGGTTAACTACGGGATGCCTCTTCCCACGAGTCTTGTGGATTTCACGCTTCGATGTATCCTAGTCAGGCGACAGAATCATCTCGAGTGACAGACTCAACCATCTCTGACTAGATGACGTTTATCAAAAGTGATAACCGAAGACGAGAAAAACCATTGTGACGACTGTCAACTTCAGAAATCTCACTGATTCCACGTTGGTTATACTCAGGAATTTAACGGTGCCGGGTTTTTTAGGGGAGGGGAATGAATGGGGAGAAAGACTAAAATACTGTCGTTTCGTTCATTGTTCCTCGGTTGTCTGAGACAATAGATCAAATGATCGTTGGCTTCTACTGTTCTAACTTCTGAGGATTATGACTCTTTTTAAGCTAGTTGAATAACAGTACACAATTACCGGTAAGGTTTTATTCAGCTGGAAGACTGAGATCAGGGAATGGTAAATAGAGGTGGTAACCATGACAGGATAACAGGGAAAATAACAAGTGGGATCCAGTCGGATACCCTGATACATTTGAACGAAAAATTAGAAGTGACGTTGAGCTGGGGGGTCCTCCTACACTGGTGGTGGATTGTCCGCCTGGAAAGTCAAATCATAATTCAGAATCAATGTTAAAATGTTACTACCTGGTTGTCAGTGGGTTCCAGGCTCATCGGCTTCTCTTCCGCTGGTTGAATTGGATCAGCTGGATGATGTCCTCGATGGGAGCACGCCTATAATATTGAATATTATATGAGCCATTGATATTAAAATCAATTACCTGACAGAGTTTGGCCTCTGCTTCTGATCCTCCGCCAACTGGCTTCTTCTGTGATTGGTCTAACAGCAGCTGCAGAATGATGTGGGATCGTTCCTGGAGCAGCGCAACTTGACGCGTTTCGAGGAGAAGTCTCTCCTGAATCGCTCTCAGATGGGACTGAGTAAGTCGCATGAAGTGCTTTTCTGTAATCACAATAGTGAAGAAGTTAGTCAACTCAATTTAAAGACTTACGCTGGATGTCATGGAGCTCCATCATGTGACGGATCGCTCGGAACTCGTGGGTTCCATCTTCTGGCTGCGCCAGTTCCTCCATGATCGGATTCGCTGGGTGTTCTTGTCTCTCTTGTCCGACGTCTTCGCCGTGGGAATCCCATCCTTGCCCCTCTCCGTCTTCACTGGAGGAGGAATTGAGAGCAGGGGGTGTTCCGGGTTCTTCGCTGGTCATCCCTTAAAAGGAATGAAATTAGCTTGAACTATAGGAAAGAATCAAATCGGATCGGTTAAACCGGAAAAGAGTTAATGAACCAGAAGGTGTCATAACATCAAAATTGAGTTCCGTCAGTAGGGATTATCCCACTTTCCGGATTAAGACTAATTGGACGGTTTCATGTTTGAATGCCAACGTCGATGTTGACTCTCTGCTCAAGCTCTGTCTTATATGACCTGAATGTCGTCTTTTTCAGAATATATTCTGGCCACGCGTTCGACGACTTCGTTGTCAAGAGCTGAACTCAAGTGAGGTTCAAACATCTCTAGTCTAGAATTGAATTCCAGACTAGTGATCACTTTAGCACCAAGATTCTGGATTAATGTCTCGACACCTCAAATTTCCTTGAAACTTGATAGAGGTGGTTCAGATTTGCATCTTCTTGTTTCAGAATGGATGGAAATCAGATGTCGATGACAGAACCAGAAAGGCTAGGTTCTAAAGGTCCAGACTACCGAAATATTTAGGTGAATTGTCATGCACACTAAATGATTCCGCTCTCGGATCCACGACTTGGATGTCGGCTTTGGATTCCGGGATTCTGTGTTCATTCTGATTCACCTGACTGAATGATTAGGATCATCAGATCAATGGAATGAATCCAGAGATGAAGCGTCTTTGGGGTTCCTCCACATCTTCTCTCGTCAGTTATCTGATTGAAAAATAATTCAATCGATAACTAATCACTGAATTAGTATCAATGACTACCTACTGATCCATGGTGGATGTCAGTTGGTAACGGATAGGGCGCTGCCTTACGGCTGAGCATGTCCCAGAGAAGATGAGTTCGAAGAATATACTTCGAAATCTGAAGGAGGGTTCTAGTGATACCTCACCACTTCCATACGATAATCATTGATGGAATTAACATTCAATCAATAATTAGCCACTGAATTGCTCAGTGGCCACCTCTTCCAACTGTCTCGAAGGACTATCGGAAAAGATGACGTGTATAACTGCTCCATGGGAGACTAATAGTTACACAAGAAGTGTCATCCGAATAGAATATTCGAATGTGAGGTGGGTTCCCGATGCTGCATAGGCACTTGGGTTATCCCTTACCACTGATCCCAAAGACAGCCACTCGTGGGCTACAGATCGTCTGTGGAAGTTAATGCTCAAGGATCCGAGCATTCATCAGATATTATCGGAACAACGGATATAATATCCGTATTGGGATTCCGAAATTCTGCGCTCTTTCTGATTCTCGGATGTTGGACTGATGTGTCGCAACTGAGAATATCAGAAGAAGAGCTTTTCTGAAGATCCGAATTTCGTTCGCTCCATTGCCAACCACTGCACAAAAATGGAATTTTGGGCAGCGATTACCCACTAATTAACATTAGCAGGCCCTCTTTCTGGGGGATCCAGCAAGAAGAGACAACTGATCGTCTGGATTAGTACCAGTACGACCAGGTGGAAGCGATCCGAAATAAATTCTGGATTAAACGACTCCGAAGAATGCATGGAATGCAACTTCAGATCCAGAACTTCTGTACAAACGACTCCGCGAACTTGTGTCTCGGGTACAGGATTAATTGGCTATGCTTGCGCTGATAGCCATCGGATCTCAGAAAATCCACATGTGGGATGCAGAAATCTGATTTTGAATCGGCCCTCCTCTTTGTGGAGGATTGAGACCGATGCGGAATGTGCTAAGCCGTGGGCTTGTGCCACGTTAGACAATCCATGGAAGAGGATGAGTGAATCGAGGGGGACCCATGCTCATCTAAATACGAATGATTCGTATTTATTCTGAAGTCGGAACTGATCCGAGCTTCCAGAATTGAAGGCTCTTCCATCCCTTTGGGAAACTTGTGTTCCGAGGGCACCTTCAAGTGGAAATTGTTGGGCACTTGTGGCCTCTTCCACTGTAATGCTTCTTGAATCGGGCTCTGAGGCTCAAAACAAGAAGCTTCTTCCTTCTCCGACCCATTCACAGCTAGCTAGGCTGCGGTCCGGGCCATTTGGAGGCTTCCCCGATTCCTTTGAAGCCGTGGGCTCCAGAAAAAATCAATAGCAGGGGAAGTTTTCCCTCTCCGACCTGCCGGCGCACTTGTGGCGATCCGTGGTATTACCGGAGAAACCCTTTCTCACTCGACTTCCCCGTAGTGCAAGCTACGGCGAAATCATTAGCATGAGAAGAAAGGAAGGGAAAAAAAGGAAGAAAAAAGACGAAACAACGTAAAAAACGAACGACGAGCGGTAAAAAGAGCGAAAAAGTTAAGAAAAGTTAAGCGAAATGAAAGAAAATTAAGAAATATGAGAGAAAATGAGGGGGGAAACTTAAAAACAACCTAAAAAACAGTTGTTTACTACGAAAAAGGGTAAAGATGAGCAACTCTGAGCAATGATGAGCAATCAGCGAGAGAGCGCGCGAAACGAGGAGGGGGGAGACAGAGAACATGAAAAAAGGGGGAAGAGGTGAGAAAGGGGGGAAATATGAGAGATTTTTACGAAAATACACGAAAAAAAAAAAATTAAGAAAAGAGAAAGGAGAAGGGGAAAACAAGAGATTTAGAGAAAAATTGACAGAAAAAGGCGAAAAAGGGAGAGGAAAAGAGGAAAGCTAAACGCGCTGACGAATGACTGGCCCGGATTGGGTTCCGATAGGATTCTACGAGAGAATACCGGTCAGAATGCACCATGTCGAGCCGTCTGGGGACTTCCGGGGGTCCTCGAGCATCATTTCCAGACAAACAATCAACGACGAATAGCGAGAGGAAAGATAAGCGGTGTGTGAGAAAAAAGAGAGATAAATGTAACCCATTTATTGAGGCAAATCCGCCCAAAAGGGTCGGAAAGGGACGAACTTGTGTCGGCGACCATCAAAAGCGGGTAATACAGATAAAAAATACAGGAAAAAGAGGGATACGCTGGATGAAAACCTGGCTGACGACGTTGCGAGGAAACCGTGCGACCGCATAAAAACCTGAGCGCTGGGATCTCGGGGGATCCGGCAGCAAACCGAAAAAGTATCGGAAAAAGTGAAGAAAAAAGGTAAAAAGTGAAGCGACAGGGAAAACGTCGTCACGTACGTTCGAAAACGCAAGACTGAATGGGCCGCCTTTTAGGCCGAGCGAAATCGCGAGCGCACGCTACTGTCGCGGGTCTCGCCGCGAAAACGCGGCACTAAAAGGGCGGACATTCAAATTAGGGTTTTTCGCGAAGCGAAAAACGAAAATAAGTGAAAGTTGACCGTTTTGAGCGTTTTCAACGGAATTTTCTCAGAAAAATAGAGAAAAATAAAGAGAAAAAAGAGGGAATTAATCGGAAATAGAAATGTATGATGATTTCGCACATAAATATGAGAGAGATTCTGGGGAAGCTCTTTTGACTCATAATTATAGTGCGAACAGGTTGGCCAATTCTACTGGTTTAGGGGAGAATTGACAACAATAGACCTGATATCAAAATTCCGGCTCTTGAGCTGAAATCCTAGAAGCTCAAAACTAGCTAATTCGCTTGAGATGGACAGCTCGTCTCAAAGTGGTCCAAATGGACTAAAAATCTGCGAGAGCGTAGCTTTTTGACACTTCATCAATATGCGATCAGAAATCGAACGTTTGGAGAAACTTCATTTTTCGGATATCAGTTCGTCATGGACGTGGTAGTGAAAGTAGTGAAACTTGAAAAAATGAAGTTTTTTCAAACATCCTATTTTTGACCGCATATTGACATCCTATTTTTGACCGCATATGGCAAATTTTCAGTCCGTTTGGACCACATGTTTTCACGAATACTCACAATTCTGTTTTTTGCTGGAGGAAATCGAAACATAAGAGAATAAAAAACACTAGTTTTGTGATGAAAACTCATTTGAAGGGCCGTAAAGTTGAAACATTAAGCAAGGGGTGCTGAAACAAGTCGCATTCGCTTTGAAATTTTGAAAGCTGTTCCATAATAATCTTAAAATCACATGAAAACGAATTCTAGATGCCAATGATTTCCTTATATGTACACAATACGGTTATTTTACTGGAAAATCAGAATGTTTGGCACCAAAACATTGATTTTCTCATGAAAAAACTACTGATATCTTTTAACATTGCAAAATTCAGCAAAATTGAATCTAATTCTGTTGCGATAATTTCACTATCCATTCATAGGTCATCAAAATTCCGCAGAAAATTCCATTCTCAAGTTGAAAACCCTTTTTTTCTCAAATTCGAGCACAAAGAAAGGAAAAAGTACTAAAATCATTAAAAAAAAGAAAACAAGAAATATGCGACCAAAAATGTGGTTTGGTTGAGAGAGAAAGGGCCAATTTTCATTGATTGTTGATGAGTCACTCTGTTTTCGTAGGAAAATTCTTTCTCAATTTCAAAAACAAGTTGTTTTGAACCGAGAAAAATAAAAAAATATATATCGAAATCAACAGAAAAAACAATGAAGTCCCTATTGGAAGGGGCAAAAGGAGGAAATGTGGTTCGGTTAAAAGAACGGGTGGCCACATATCGGAATAATGAAGGTATTAGATGCAATAAAACATTGCTCGAAACGGAGAAAACGCAGAAAAGCGGAAAATTGAAGGGAGGAAAAGAACAGCGAGTGCTGACTAACCGAGTCTGTTGCAATTGTAGGAAGAGACGAGAGGCGGTATAGAACGGCCGGAAAACAACTACTTGGTGTATATTGTGTTCCGATCTCTACTATCTCCACGGTTTGTTTTTTTTTCGGAAATTGGAAACGACTGGTAAGATCGTTATTTGAACAATGAGTCATTTTTTGAATATCAATCCGGGTGCCGAACTATGATAATCGAGCCTCAAAATACCTAAAAAAATGGATCCGGAAAATCACAAAAACAGTTGGACATTAGGATTTTTTGACGAATACTCAGACTTCTGGTTTCTGATGATGAAAATCAAAATATGAAAGAGGAAAGGACCAACTTGTTTGCACCAGAACATCAAGTTTCTTTTATGAGAAACAGTTTATAAAGATCTAAAACTGCGAAATTCAACAAGAATAATTTTAATTTTATGCGAAAAAATTTCCTATCAATTTACAAGTAATCCCAATTTCGCAGGAAATTCTGTTCTCAATATCAAATTTTTTTTCCAAATCTGAGCACAAAAAGGAGAATGAACATACAAAAACCATGAGAAAGAATATAACAAGAAAACACTTTGGTAGGGGGCAAAAGAAAAATAAAAGTGGTTTGGTTGATAGAAAGAAAGGGCCAATTTTTATTGATTATTGATGAGTCACCCTGTTTTCGTAGAACATTTCTTTCTCAATTCAAAAACAAGTATTTTTGAACCAAGAAGGATAATCAACAATAATAAAAAGAGAAAGTCTATTTTGGAAGGAACGAAAAGGAGAAAAGAGGATTGGTTAAGAAAACGGGAGGCCACATTCCGGAATAATAGCGCGAAAAAAAACAAGATGCAATAAAACAATGCTGGAAACGGAGAAGACGCAGACATGCGTCTGTATGTCCGGTTATCCTGCTGTGTGCCTGTCCGTTGCCACGTGGCTCCCCTTTTTTCGAAACCCCAAGGGTTGTCGAACCTGTGAGTGCTCGCATCATGTCCCTCTCTCTTACCGTGTTTGCTAAGTGTATCATCCAAACCAGAGGTACAAGTGATGTTTACATAGGAGCGCAAACAGAGAGCGGACGCTTGGCGCCACTGCCTGTGCAAGACTCCCTTGTCTGCGTCCTTTCCGCAGGGTTATATTTTGTTTTTCTATGACTTTTTCTAGCACGCTCTCAGATATAAAGCATTGCGTCTGTAGTGTCTATGCTCTTGCTTAGTCTAAATTTCGCTATCACTGACTTCTACCACTTTCTCGCTTTTCTCTGACATTCTCTGCGTACTCTCACGTGTTAAGTATAGTGCTTAGTACTGTCTCGCTATGACTTCGTGGATTGTTTAGCGAATGCATTTAAATATGAGATTTATTGAATTGGAGCAAAATCAATCATAGATGTGGAGACAGTTCCATTCGTGGTTACTCATGTCAATTATGAGAGCTTGATCTAAAATTTGAATTTCTTCAAAAGTTTCATTTCATATTTCACCTGCTTGGCTCTGGGGAGTTGGTGGAACGGCAATTGTGTATATACTGGCTGTGGTGGTGGCGGGAGAACGTAAGAGGACGTTCTGAAGACATTGAATTCTGAGTTATTTTTTTTAGGTTTTCAAACTGACCAGAGCAATCAGAGAAAGTTTAATTGCCAGTGGAAGTGGACTGATGTCGATCAGCCATTCCATGACCGACAGCCACTGTAAGAATATGATCAACAAGAGAACACAAGTGGAGACCAAAAGCTTGTTGAAATGGGATTTGTCTGAAATACTTGAATATTGAATCTGAAGAAATTAACAAAAATAGAAAAATGTACATATCGAACAAAGAACTCCCAAGAAAAGAGACAAAAAAGAAAATAGTTTTCCGTCTGAGGTGCCTACCATTTTTTTCTAACTTTTTTCAATACAAAATACTCATATGAGCATGTGAATTACACCTTTGCAAAGTCACGACCAGATATCAAGGCTCTGTAATTTTGGAGAAAATTCAAAAATGGTTTTGAATTTCGACGTTTAATGATAAAGTGGCAAAACCTTCAATCATTTAGAAAAATTGAAGGAGTTTTCCAATCATAAGGTCAAAATTCGTCGAAACGTGAGAAAAAAAAATAGCAGTTCGTTGTGAATGTTACAGTTTCAGTTGCCCAGCGAACAGGTATAAGAGGTATTCCGGAGAAATTACAAGTTTCTTGCGATTTATCGAATTTTCAAGTCAAAACATTTGCAAAAAAACTTTCTCCGAACCATGCCAACACTTTCTGTCGTACTTGCTCTCTCATGTACTCTTGGCACTTATCAGGCCCTTCTCAGATACCTAGCGCGTCCATATTTTTACACATCAATTTTACACTTCCCGTAGCACTGCTCCCCTCTTTCTAGTCTCACTCCCAAAACTTACAATAATGGTGATGGTCCAGATATCCTCCGTTGGATGTGTGGTGGTGCTGCATGTGGAGACCATTTTCCAGACAGGAGAAATAAATTCTGAAATGAGAAATTGGTTGTTTTTGTATAAGGTCAATTTGTTTTTTTATTCTATTCCACCAAGATAAGAAGCTACGCCACAAACTCACCAATTTCAAAATTTAAAAAAATCAAAAAGATGGGAGATCCTCAGAACCAGGATAATCAGATGAGATGGAGTGGGGTATGAGGATAGCTTCTGGAATTGCTATCCTCAAGTCTTCGATTCGCTTTCTTCTTGACATCATCCTAAAAATCGTGAATTATTATAGAAATAATGGGAAAAAAAGAAAGAGAGAAAAAAAAGAGATCTGGAAGAAAAGGCTCTTTATGAACATCAAAATAACAAAAAAAAGCAGGAAATATTCGGAAAAAAAGAATGATTGTATTGGAAGGGGTGAAGAAATGAGGACTTTGAGTGTTAATCGCGTTTCAGATAGGAACAACCAAAGATAAATAAAGGAATCAATGTATATCAGCCATTTTTTCAATCTCATGTTGGAAGTGCCAAACTATTTTGATTGGTACCTAAAAGTATGAAAGTATTCTTGGGATACCTCCAAAACTGTCCGGAAATTCCGACATATATCCAAATTCGAAAATAATCGGAGATCGGAAAAACCCCCCGTCTTTGATGGGAGGCGAAAAGAAAAAATATTGTTTGGTTAGGAGAAAAAATGACCAAAAATGGGAATGACAGCGAGAAGAGGCGAGAAGCAATACAACATCGCTGGAAACGGAGAGACCGAGAAGCAGACAGTTAGGGGGAAGGCGGTGCTGGCCAACCGAGCTCGTTGCAGTCTGAAAAAAGAGGAGAAGCGGTATAGGCCAGCAGAAAAAAGACAACTCTGTGTATATAGCAGCATCACTACTCTCAAGGAAGACAGTGCTGCCCCACCGAACCTGTGGCAGCTGCAGATAGATACAAGAAGCGGTATAAAAGAGGCGAAAAACAACTTTTATAACGTATGACCCCCCTTGATTCTCTGCTACCTCCAATCTATGATTTTGTACGCTGTATAACCTGGTTACCAGAATATAGACCTCGATGCAATCGGACGACAAAAACTCATGAATGACACACGACAAAATGTCGATTTGAACTGATAACAAAACTTGAAACCACCTAAGAACAGCAAAATGATATTGCAAAAAAGACATTTTCCACAACTTGTGGAGCTAGCTGATCTCGTAGTGTTGGCGTCCAAATGCGAGTTGTGAGTTCTGAAAACAAATTGAGGTTTGAATCATCAAATTGAGGTTTGAATCATCACATAGAGATATTTCAAACTGTATGAAACAGTTATAAAAGGAAAATAATCAAGAAAAATCAATAACGATGAATGTTTATTTACAAAAACATCAAGATATTCACAAGGGATGATCTGAATGAGTCGAGTCAGTTCCTGTTGGTTCTTGTCACTCTTCGCCTTTTCTCCATGCGAATACACCGGAAGATCGAGATGAGAGCAAGCCTACGATCCGTAGAGTTTATCCTGGAATAACAATTGTGATTACCTAACTGTTAGTTTCAGAAGATTCACTTACCCTCCGGACACGCCTAAAATACCCTCACTGAGTTTGAATTCGATTTCTCCACCATATAGGTGAGTTTCCATTGAGAGTCGTGTGAAGCTGTTTGGCATTCTTCTGGTGTCCACTTTGAAGACGTTGGTGGTAATGGGGCTGGATCCGATCGGTTGGAACGTCAGTCCGGTGGATGTGTCGGTCGGGGAGAGGGAGATTGCTGAAAAAACTTTTTTGTTAGAACAAAGTTACATGAACACCTCAAAATAATTTGCAACCCTTTTATCCCCGAATATCTGTTCCCCGAAATTAATTTTACATTTTTCAAAAGTCTTTTTCTTAATCAAATCTTTTCTTTTTCAATTATTATTCTATTGGTTTCGCATCCAATAAAATCAGCAGGGGGTATTTTATCGTACTGAATCAAGTATCAATGAGATAAAACCTTTTCAAAATAGGATATTAGTCGAAAGTTGATTTTGGAAAAGAATAATAATTCTCGGTTTTCGTTCCCTGAAATCCACTAACTCTCCAGACACCCCTACTATACCTTTCCTCATTTTGTACACAATCTTTCCTCGAACCTCTTGCCGTCACTGATCGTCCACTCGTTCCTGGCTCGGTTTCTGCATTTCGCAACACCCAATCTTCATTTCTGTCTCCATCATTTCCTGGTGGTTGCTTCAGTCCACATACACACTTGACTTTGTAGACAACATGGCTATCGTTGGGAAATGGGAATTCCATAATCACCTAAAAAAAAATAAAGTTCGTGTTTAGAATCGAGTTCAGCAGATAATGTCAAGTACTGACAGCCCCTGAGTCGCAATGGATTGGACCAATAATTTGCTTGCACCTTTTCACGCGGTTTATATACTATTGGTTTGAATGCCTTAAAAACAAAAAGTAAAAGAAACAAATCAGACTAGGAACCGAATCGAAAACTGCCAGATTTAACTTTAAGAGCACTACCCACTGCGCCAAGCGCGCATGGAAACAACAGGAGGCGAGGGCAATAGAAGAGTGTGAGGGAAAACGGCAGAGCGCGGCAAGAGGGAGAGGCGGCGGGCGCAGTAGATAGCAATGTAGCGTATAAAGGAAGGGCAAAAAGTACGTTAGTGCTATAAATCCCATCCGCCCCTGATATTAATTTCGGTCACCTGGTAATTTGTATTCTCCAGCCCAAAAGAAGCATTTTCAAAAAAAAAAAGTTGACTTGATTTGAAGTCGTTGGGACCATTTTCCATTGAAGTGACAAAATTCCACTCCAGTGGAAAACCCGCTAAATCCAATCTTTTGAGACCAATTTTTTTTAATTCTGCTTGTTTTGATGCGTAGATAACGATTTACCAGGTGGCCGGCGTCTTTATCAGGCGCCTCAACATTTTTTTTAGCTACAGTACCTCATTACTAGTAAGCAGAAACGAGTTTTTCAGATGATGTGGCCCCTGATAAAGATGCCGGCTACCTGGTAATTTGTAATCTGCGCATCAAAACTAGCAAAGTAGAGAAAATTGGCTTCAAAAAATTGGGGTTAAAGGGTTTTCCACTGAAGTCGAATTTTGCCACTGCGGTGGGAAATAGTCCAAACGACTTCAAAACAAGTCAATTTTTTTTTTGAAAATGCTCCTTTTGGGCTGGAAAATACAAATTACCAGGTGGCCTACATATATATCCGGGGCGGATGGGATTTATAGCACTACCGTACTTTTTGCCCTTCTTTCATACACTCTACTGCGTCCGCGGCCTCTCCCTTTTGTCGCGCCCTGCCGCTTTTCCTCACTCTCCTCTACTGCCCTCGCCTCATATTGTTTCAGTGCGAGCGTGGCGCAGTGGGTAGCGCTTTCTAAATTGAGTCTGATAGCTTTTGGTTCGAACTCTTATTGTTTGCGATAATTTTTCTCACATGCTAGTCCATATATATTTTTTTTTCTTTTGAAAATTTTCTCCCTTGGTAGAGTGGAAATTTTTCCACTCGACTAGGGGGCTGAAATATTGAAAGGGGTAAACTCATAGAGAAAAGGTTTGGAATTCTACCACGCACCGAAAGGATTCTAATTTTTAAACTTTTTTCAACTGTTCCGTTATATTCAAAAACCGAAGATTTTTCTAACCAAAACAAAATCACTTCTCAAAATCACAAAATCAAAAGTAGCTCAATTGGAATATTATGAATTATTTTCTAGGCCAGTCAATCAAGTGTCTTTCATTCCACAGTTTGAGTAAACTACAGTACTCTCTCATTACTACTTTTGTATCGTTTAACCGATTTTCATCGAAATTGAAAAAAACTAACTGTTGTATTCAAAATTTGGCTTCTTCAATCCCGAAATATCTCTCAGAAGCTTGGAAACCAGGGATGTGCGGGAAAATTCCCGGTACCAGGAAATTTCTCGTTTTTCCCGGTCGTTTGAATTCTGTGTTTTCAATTTTTTTCTACAGTTTACTTTTAATTTTTCGGCAGTTTTCACCGGGAAATCAGACACACTAGTGCACTAAAGATGATTGGAAAAGAAAGAATGCCCAGTTTTTACCAAAAGTTTGAAAATTTGTAACAGATCTTTGTTTTTTTGTTTCTGAAAAATTGATTGAAAATCCAGAGAAAGCTGGCCTAAAAACAATTTCCCGAATTTCCCGAAATTTCCCGGTTTTCCCGGTTTTTTTGACCGGGAAAAACATTTTCCCGAAAAATTTCCCGAAGGGTTTTTCTCGCACAACCCTGTTGGAAACCCAATTTGATTGGGATATAAAAACTCTAGAACTTTCTCAGTTCTGCAGCCCTCCCTATTTATTTCGTTTCTATACTAGCTTACCTGGATGAGCCGACTCCTGATCGTTGTCACCAACATCCTGATTGAGCAGCTGGAACAGCATTTCAGGTATCTGAAAAAGTGGTTTTTTACTCCAAGTAATCTCTCATTTCGTTCTCTCTCATCGAGCAAATTTTCAACAAGTACTCACCTATTATAAAACTCAAAATAATTAATAAAAAAATGGCGACCCAAAAACCAAAGGATCAACGGAAAAGATGATGAAGCGGGAATCGCTCGAAATAGCAATCCTCAGATCTTCATTACGAATTTTTCCACACATCGTTGTTCTGAAAATAGGGAACTAAAACGGATAGAATACGTTCAATTGAAATTACAAAAGTAGAGATTTTCAGAATCAAGAATTATCGGGAAAATGGGAATAATTGCATGGGGAATGGGTTGAGAATTGAAGAGATGAGTCGTGTTTGCAACCACCGAAGAAAAAGGAAGGGATCAAAAAACATAAATTCTCTCAAAATTTGCTTCGGATATTTCCAAGACTGTCCGGAAATCTTGGTTTTCCTGCTTATAAGCACATTTTTGTTTTCTTTATTGATGAAAGTGGAACATGCTGTGACGAAAATCCAATTCTCTGAAAAAAAAAGTCTGATTCGGGAGGTACTATTTATATATTTGCTCCAAAGCTGTCCGAAAAATGATCCTTTTAGGGTGAAAAGAAAGTTTCCGCAAATCCGGGATTTTTTGCTATAGAACAGTTTTGATTTTTTCATCAAACTTTCTTTTGAAACATTTTGGTCTCTCCTCGTGTGCAAACAATCCGCATAGTTCTAATTTTTAGCACCTCGATTAAAGAATTCTGAGCGGCCTAAAGTTGGGAGGTCCAAAATGCGAATATCGGCGGAGAGTGAGTTTTTGGTCATGATTTTTTGAAGGTGTAGTACATATGCTCATATGAGTATTTTAAGTTTAAAAAATTGAGGAAATCTTGTTGGGAACAGTGGTTTTCCGAAAAACAGGGTCCGACTTAGACCCTTATAACTAACCGTATTTTTTGAAGCAGATGACCAATATTGATGATGTTTTGGCGGTAGTAATGTCTAGCTGGTAGACATCTATCAAGAAAAAAACTAGGTTCAAAAAACTGTTCTACTGCAAAAAATCCCGGATTTGCGGAAAATTTTTTTTTCACTCTAATAGTTCTCAACAAAGTTCTCAACAAAATTCTCGAACTAATTCTCAACAAATTTCTAATGATCCTAATTCTCAACAAAAAATAGTATTCGATAATGAGTTGCCCAAATTTTACAAAAAACGTCCTTCTTAATTTTGGAAACAACCTTTTCAGACCAGAGCCTTTGATAAAAAAATAGTATATCGATATTTAAATACAATCAAAAGACTGGGAAACCCCTTTTTGGAGAAGGCATAAAAGGAAGAGTATAGTTCAGTTTGGAGAAAAAACGGCCACATATCGGAATGATAACGCGGAAAGACGAGAAGCAATGGGGTATTCAACGACAAGGAGAGTAAAAGAGGGACAAAAAGACGGAGGAAGGCAGTGCTTACCAGCCGATCTCGTTGTAATGAAGAGAGAGAAGAAGCGGTACAGACTAGCCGAAAAAAAACTACTCTGTTTGTATAGCACCCATTTCGGTTTTTTACTGCCTCCACATATTGCATGTTCTCTTTTATCGGATATGATTCTTTGCGGTTCGGTTTGGAAAACCACATATCGGAATAATAGCGAAAAGAGACGAAAAGCAATGGAGCATTGCAGGAAACGGGGAGAAGCAGAAAAACGGAAAAGGAGGAGTAAGGCAGTGCCAGCCAAACGAGCCCGCAGCTGCAGATAGAGACGAGAAGCGGTATAGAACAGCCAAAAAAGACTGTTCTGTTTATATAGCGTATCACATTTCACAGTTCTCTATCACCTCCCCCGTTTCTTTTTCTCTTCTCCTCAATATGATTTTGTAAGCTAAAAATCTGGTTACCGGAATATGAACCTTGATCCAATGAAAACAACAAAAAGCCAATGAAAGTCTGAGCTGGAAAAAAATTTGAGACAACCTAACATTAGCAAAAAGAAATGCAGAAAACACATTTTGCACAACTTTTCAGGTTAGAGGTACTGGTAGTGTTGGTGTCCAGATGCGAGCTGCAACAAATTACGGATCGAATCAATATCGATGGTATCATAGAGATATTTCAAACTGTTTGAAACAGTTATGATCGGAACGTTATCAACAAAAAAAAATCAACAACGATGAATTTTTATTTACAAAAAAACAAGATTCGTAAAAGTGGAAATTATTGAGGCGTTCATCTGGATTGGGGCTCGAGCGTGTCGATATTCCTGGAAATAATGGAGCGTTTGGATTAACTTTGGGTTTCAGACACAAAACTCACTTCAATCTGTACTCATTCATCTCCTGAAGGTACATAAATCCTCCGAGATCCGTGGACACTTTCAATGAGTAAGCACATCCAACGATCGTTGGCTCTCCATCAAATGTTCCTTGATTCCTGTCGAACAATGTTCTCGCCGAGCCATGGGTCATTTAAAAACCGATGAATTGAACATTGTCAAGCATATTCTGCTTGGCATAGGTGACATTCGAGCACACTGACTTCCCCTCTGATCTGTCAGGAATCTCCAAAGTGAAGTTAACTCCACCACACTTCAGATTCAACTTTCTCATCACGTTTTCGACTGTCTGAGCTCCACCCTTCTCCCTCACGAAACAATCCGCCGTGTTGACATGAATCTGTTGGGTTTGCAGACCCAGAGAGGCTTCGAAGTATTTCATGAGGTCGTGAACATCTGGCTTCTTCTCCGGAGTGATTCCCAGGAAGAGAGTGACTCCGTTGTTCTGCCAGTGAACCATCTCCTTCTTGATCCGTGTGGTGTCGCTTGAATTGTCACGAAGACGGATCCAATGCTGCCAAGAACCTCCACAATCGATTCCATTTGATTGGCAGATCTCGTAGAGGCGTTCACAGAATTTTCTGGAAAACATGGATTGCTGATAGATGTATTATGTATCGTTATAACTCACTCCAAATCAGTAGTGTATGAAATTCAAAATAATCAAAAAAAAATTGGCGACCCAAAATCCAAAGGATCAACTGAGAAAGATGAAGAAATGGTGATTGATTCGGAATACCAATCTTCAGATCTTCTTTGCGCTTTTTTCCACACATTGTTGTTCTGGAAATAGTAAATTGGGATGGATAAAACAGTGATAATCGAATGAACAGCCCCGAAAAGAAGAATAGATACAGTACCGTGCAATAATATACGAACACCCGCTGTTTTCAGTTGATTTTAGCTGACTTTGAGCATGCGCCACACGGTCAAAAATTTTTCTACGACTCTAAAAATTTTTGGGCGTATCAAGCATAGCTAGAACTTCATTTTTGTAGTTGACAACTTTTTTGTGCAACCACTACCTCGAGAGTTAGAGTTCGTCCAAAACAACTACCTCAAAAATTACTCGTTATCCATAGGAATCTCGATGATTTCATGGGTCCTTCATTGAACGAGCTGTATCTGCCGGGAGAGTGGTGGTACACAAAAGTTGTCAACTACAAAAATGAAGTTCTAGCTAAGCTTAATACGCCCAAAAATTTTTAGAGTCGTAGAAAAATTTTTGACCGTGTGGCGCATGCTCAAAGTCAGCTAAAATCAACTGAAAACGGGGGTGTTCGTATATTTTTGCACGGTACTGTATAGAAAATTCAGAAACAGCAAACGGGAAGGCCATCCTTTGGAAGGAGGCAAAAAAGGAAAAGTGTGATTTGGTTCGGAAAATGGACGATCAAATATTGGAGTGATAGCAAAAAAGGAAGAGAGCAATAGAACATTGCAGGAAACGGAGAGAGAGAGAGAGAGAGAGAGAGAGAGAGAGAGAGAGAGAGCGAGCAGAAAAATGAAAAAGAAGGAGGAAAGCAGTGCTGGCCAACCAAACTCGTTGCAGTGAAGAGAAGAGAAAAGATGCATACCAGCCGGAAAAAGACTAATCTGTTTATTTAGCGTATCATTTCTCTACTACCTGAAAAAAAAGCAGGAAAACAGAAAGAGAGGAGGAAGCCAGTGCTGGCCAACCAAGCCTGTGGCAGCAGCAAATAGAGACGAAAAGCTATATAAAACAACCGAAAAGAGACTTTCCGTTTATTTAGCGTGTCAGTCTTCCAGGATTTCTACTACTTCCACACTCTTCCAAATACAAACTACTCGGTTTATGTAGCAGTAATATTCAGAAAGAAAACAACGGATTATTTTTTAAAAATTAGGACGATGAGCCATCCTAATTTCGTAGGAAATTTTTTTTCCTATATGATTAACAATTTTCTTGAACCCAAGCCACGGAGAGAACGATAATTAATCAATTCCAAAAACGATAAAAGAACGAGAAAGCCCCGCTTCGAAAAGAGGCAAACAAGGGAAAGTATAGTTTGGTTCGGAAAACCTTATATCGGAGTGATAGCGAGGAGGGACGAGAAGCAATAGAACCTTGCAGGAAACGGAGAGGAGACAGAGAAGCATATAGGGGGAGAAAGGCAGTGCTGGCCAACCAAGCCTGTGGCAGCTGCAGATAGAGAAGAGAAGCGGTACAGAACAGCCGAAAAATTACTATTCGGTTTATATAGCGTAATACCCTTTTCAGATCTCTACTACCTCCACACTTTGCATTTCCTTTTCCTTGATATGATGGTCTGCAGTATGTAACTTATTCTAACTGTCCTGATGTTAGGAAATTTTGAAATCTGGAAACGAAAAATTACGGATTGAATTATCAAAATCATAACACAGAGGTATTCAAAACTGTATGAAACAGCTATAAAAGAATAACTATGCCTAAGACCTCTCAATAACGATACATTTTTATTCATCAAAAAGTCAAATGATTTATTAATGATCTTGTTGTTGTTTCTCGAACTGTTTTCTTGGTTCAGTCGCACGATCTCTTTAGTTCTTCAGAATGTTCTTCAAATAATGAGCTTCGTCTTTGTTCGCTTCTGTTTTCTCCTGAAAAAAATCAATAATTTTGAGAAATACACAAGTTCAATGTTTTCTGGTTTTTTCAAAGGGAAAACACTGTTGAATTCGAAATTACAATAAATGAGAATCCCTGACCAACCTTTTTTTCCCATGACTTGGCGCTGTGGGTTTTTTGAACTTCGCAGGTTTCAAATGTTTGTGCTTGAAACTTGCTGGTTTTTCATCACTTTGCGGATTGAAAGATGCTTGGCAATCACTTCGAGTTGAGGTTAACAGCTTTTGAAAGGCTTCGTTTTTGGGATTTCTGAAAATGTTTAGTTTCTGGAAGGTTCCTGCTGTGTTTTATGAAACTTGAATCAATGGTACTTACGC
The DNA here is from genome assembly GCA_000143925.2 of Caenorhabditis brenneri. NCBI lineage: Eukaryota > Metazoa > Nematoda > Chromadorea > Rhabditida > Rhabditidae > Caenorhabditis > Caenorhabditis brenneri. Next base: position 37,019 of record GL379928.1, on the reverse strand, counting down.
AGGAACGTCCAACATGCCTCCACGAGTAGCCCATTGATAATATATTTGTTTCCAGTTGTCTCCCAGTTCTCTAAAAGAAAACCGATATCCCTTATGGTTTTCTTCAGATTGGTGATTCCGGTGGCCTGTTGATTCGCATTGAACGATAGACACTGGCATCCAACGCATGGATTGACTTGCTTCGAAGTGCTGTTTTCAGTAACCATCACCCTGGAATAACGTTTTAGGTGTTTTCAACTGGGAAAGGATAAAAATGAAGTGAACAGGAAGAAGAATGCAGTATTTTTCGAAATGTTTTTCGATTTTTTGTTCTATCAAAAGAAATCTGAAAAAGAAGAAGTTACGTATAAAGTTCTCTTAATAATAATGAGGATTTTCGGCAAAAACTGTAGATTTTTCAGGCCAAAACTAGAATATTTTTCACCTAGAATTCGAGTCTCGAGTCTAAAACTGGCAATTCTTGAGCCTAAAGTCCCTTCAAAGTTGAGCGGTCCCTTCAGACCCCAGGAATAAATTAACGGTCCCTTCAGAGTTGAATGGTCCCTTCAGACCTCAGAAAAAAAATGACGGTCCCTTCAAAGTTGAACGGTCCCCTGAGAAAAATAATCAGAAATACGGATTTTCCACTTCTTTTCTTCCTTTCTCTTGTGGTTCGACAAATATTACAATCCATAACTTTTTTATCAGAACAAGTTGTAGAAGAATTTTTTCAACTAAATTCTTCAGTTTTGTCTCGATTTATAGTATTTGGAGAAGACCCAGCTTTAGCTGTGATGTTTTGAAAGCTTCCTTGTCCTCGTTGTAACTCAAAAACTCGAAAATGTATTCCTCCGACATAACATTGACAAAAAAAAGTGATAAATTTTTTTCCTGAATGTGGAGATAAAAATGTTAAACATTACAAAATACACTGAACACTAATAAAGGGAAGTAGAGAACAAGTGAAAAATTTGTATTCCTGAATATTTTTCTTGAGGTACCGTTCAACTCTGAAGGGACCGTCATTTTTTTTTTGTGGTCTGAAGGGACCGTTCAAGTCGAATAGAGCCAAATTTTCTAGCCTAATTGTAAGAATAGATACTTTGGCTTGAAAAAAGAGATTTTTATACCTAAAAACTTAGACATTCCCAACGCAAGGGAATTTTAAGTCTAACGTTAAGATAGTGGCTTTTTTTCACACCTCCCCTATCATCGTTTCTTTTTTGTTGCCTTTGTTTTCTGAAGTGTAAAAAATACTACCTGCGCAGCTACCGGCTTGTCTGCTGGAAGAACTGCATCTCGAGCAGCGCGTGCATTCCGAGCATTCTTTCGGCGAGGCTGGAATGAGCTGATTGGATTATTGCTCAATTTCAGCTGGCAACTATTTTTCTTTTTTTTAGTCTGAAAATACATACCGCTGTCTCTTCTATCGGGCTGGCGGCTCTATTGAGCTCATCTAACATTTGTTGACAGGAAACCTTCAAATTATCTTCCGGCTCCCAAGTATTTTCCTTTGCTGAGTAACCCTGAACAATTGACAATCTCATATTTTTTTTCAAATAAATGATGAATTACCAGCCATTTCACAAAATACTCGTTCTTCCCGTTTACAACCTTCTTCTTAGTAAGTTTCTCCACTTGAAACGTGTCTTTTTCTTCACCTGCTGGTTCAATTCTTGCTTTTTTCGCTGTTCTTGGCATTTCTGAACACTTGTCTGAAAAATATGAATTATCGGAACACGACAAAAAGAAAAATGAAGTAGGTGAATTTTTCGCCAAAAAATAGAGAATTTTGAGCATAAATTATGGACTTCTGAGCCTGTTAATGAGGATTTAGAGTGTGATTACGGGAATCTTATAGCAACAACTGGAGATTAAACAAAAGCCAAAAAATAGAGGTTTTTAAAGTAAGGCATTTTTAGCATGAAAATAGGGATTTTGAGCTTACGACTAGTGATTTTGAACCTTAATGTGCGGCTTTTCCGTCAAAAACTGGGGGTTTTTCCGCCAAAAATATAGAGCAATTTCAGCGAAAATTTAAAATTTTTCAAACCAAAACTAGAGATTTTTAAACATAAAATCAGAGCGATTTTTGAGCCTAAATATAAGGATATTTCACTCTGAAAATATTGATTTTTCAGGCTAAAAAAATTTTTCAGCGTAAAGCACAACATTTTTTTTGTCTAAAACTAGGGATATTCAAAAAAAGGCACAAGTTGTTCATCAAGATAACTGATCCATTTTAGACTCTCTCTATCATCGCTTCTCGCATTCTATTCTTTCCCTCAGTGTAACTCACAGCTGGTCCGGGGATCCTTTGTTGGGTGCTGAAGATGTGGATCATTATAAAAACGAGAGAAGTTGAATCTGAAATAAGAAAGTGGTTGTTTTCGAGTTACGCCAATTTGTTATTCTATGTTTCCCCGCCAAGATACAAAGTTCCAATAAACACTCACAAATTTCAAAATTTAAAAAAATAAAAAAGGTGGGAGATCCTCAGAACCAGGAGAATCAGATGAATTGAGACCGGTTGGGACAGGAGATCGGAGAAATGGCAAGGCGCAAATCTTCAATTCGACTTCTTCGTGACAACATTGGTCTGAAAACTTTGGATTAGAAATGCAAAAAAAGTTTCATCGTTGTTTGCTCTACCTGCTAGGTATGTTCGGTGTGTGTGGTCAAAGTTCCTGAAGTGAGTTCTGAAAAAAGAGGATTAAATCAAATTCACTAATGACAAGAAAAAGATATTGCAAACTGTATAAAACAGTTATATACGAATATATAATGGATGAAAACAATAACAATGAACTTTTATTAACAAAAAAATCAACAGTTTTCATAGTTTCTTCCGCTTTTCGATGTTCTTATAACCCGGTTATGTTTGTACATCATCATCATCATCATCACTACCATCGGTCATTCCATCAGTGTCTGAGTCGTTGCCATCATCATCATTGTTGTGTCCGTTGTTGATCATGGGGTGGATGTGCTGAAAATAGAATAATTTTCAAAGTTTGAAATTGTGAATTCGTTTTGAAAAATGAACGACGAAACCGCACCGAAGCAGGTAATAAGCCGAACAGACCTGATTGGCCAGACCCGAACCTAGCAAGCCTTATCCTCACCTCTCATTTGCATTGTTTTAGAAGTCCAGTTTATAGAAAAAACTCCCCTCCTTGGTAACATAGAACTTCTCCTTCTTCTCTTCGGCCACAATGATCACATCCCACCAGTGCGCGTTGGCGATTCCATCAAATCTTATGAGCTTTCCATCGACTACATCTCTATTTTTCGTCGCCTGACTTTCCACTTCTTCTTAGCCTGTATTGACATCATATCTCAAGGAGTCATCGGTTTGGAGCTGAAAAAATGCCAGATGAAGGTTAGCACAAGTTTATTAGCTCTAGCAGCAGCCTAGGTATGATGTTCCAAATATACTGAACGGGGTATGCCTAACAAGGGAATGGTTTTCTCACATGGGTTGGGAATTTACTATGAATTGGTGGTCTGAAAGTAGTGAGGGAATTTTGGAATTTCAAGCTCTCACTGGAGCCTAATAGTCTGGAAATCTTCATCTGACCCCGCCCCCTGATGCATTGTCGACGTGGCGACAACTCTCCGCGCGTCGTTCTCTCCTCAGCTGCCGACAGGGCCGATGATGATAATGAACAAAAAAAAAACTTACTCTGGCAAACTTGTAAGGAACAATCTAACTGATTGTGGCAAGACTCTCCTAGCAAGTTTGAAATCACGGATAATGGCTTCCAGCTCATTCACCATTAATGTGATTAGCTCGGGTGTAATGTCATCTTCAATGTCTCTTCAACTTGTTGCCGGTTGCGCTGACTTCTGAAGTGTTCTGCTGACGTCTTGAAGGCTTTGATAGTGTCTCCTGTGTGAAGTGAAATACTTTGATGAACAGCGGCTTGAGTTATTTCCAAATCTGTAAGAAAAACCGGTGAAAACTAACAAGAGAAAGATTTTCTCACATGGGGTGGAAAATTTCTATAAATCGGTGGACTGAAAATAGATTTTTTTTTTAGACTCTCAGGCTTTAGTGAGTACTGGAAATTTCAGAATCCACTCACAGAAGCATTTACTGTCAGAGCACCAATTTATCAAAATCAAAGGGTGGAGTAAGACTTCCAGGTGAAGATTTCCAGACTCTCAGGCTCCAGTGAGGACTGGAAATTTCAGAATCCACTCTCAGAAGCATCTACTTTCAAATCACCAATTCATGAAAATCAAGAGATAAGATCAGATTTTAAGATGAAGATTTCCAGACTCTTAGGCTCCAGTGAGGACTGGAAACTTCAGAATCCACTCACAGAAGCATCTACTGTCAGACAACCAATTTATCAAAATCGAACGGTGGAGTAAGACTTCCAGATGAAGATTTCCAGACTCTCAGGCTCCAGTGAGGACTGGAAACTTCAGAATCCACTCACAGAAGCATCTACTGTCAGACCACCAATTTATCAAAATCGAAGGGTGGAGTAAGACTTCCAGATGAAGATTTCCAGACTCTTAGGCTCCAGTGAGGACTGGAAACTTCAGAATCCACTCACAGAAGCATCTACTGTTAGACAACCAATTCATAGAAAATCAAAGGATGGAGTAAGACATCCAGATGAAGATTTCCAGACTCTTAGGCTCCAGTGAGGACTGGAAACTTCAGAATCCACTCACAGAAGCATCTACTGTTAGACAACCAATTCATAGAAAATCAAAGGATGGAGTAAGACATCCAGATGAAGATTTCCAGACTCTTAGGCTCCAGTGAGGACTGGAAACTTCAGAATCCACTCACAGAAGCATCTACTGTTAGACAACCAATTCATAGAAAATCAAAGGATAGAGTAAGACATCCAGATGAAGATTTCCAGACTCTTAGGCTCCAGTGAGGACTGGAAACTTCAGAATCCACTCACAGAAGCATCTACTGTTAGACAACCAATTCATAGAAAATCAAAGGATAGAGTAAGACATCCAGATGAAGATTTCCAGACTCTTAGGCTCCAGTGAGGACTGGAAATTTCAGAATCCACTCACAGAAGCATTTACTTTCTGCCCACTAATTTATAGAAAATAAGGGGTGGGGTCAGGTTTCCAAATGCAGATTTTCAGACTCTTTGGCCTCAGTGAGGGTTGGAACCTCCAGAATCGAATCACAGAAGAATCTCCTTTTCGACAACCAATTCAATAAAGTAAGGGATGAGGTCAAATTTTGAGATGAATATCTCCTGACTCTCAGGATCCAGTGGGGGCTGGAAATTTCAAAATCTATTCACAGAAGCATCTACTTTCAGTCTACCAATTTATTGAAATCAGAAAGGAGGGTCAGATTTTCAGATGAAGATTTCCAGACGCTTAGGCTCCAGTGGGGACTGGGAATCCCAGAATCCACTGACAGAATCATATACTTTAGAGCACCAATTTATAGAAAATTCATATGAGAGAATCCGGTCATTTTGAAACTATTTGAGAACTCGAAAACAAAAGTAAATTACCGTTAGGTGTTCACCAAATGAATTGTGTCGGTCTGGACGTAGAAGTTTAAACAGCAACTGTTTCGAACTCAGTTCGACCTATCGGCCCATTTTCCCCCAACTGAACAAAAGACTAACACAGGTTAATTATGACGCCGATATTTATTGTCTCTCTCTTTAGCTCAACAACCCAACTGTGTCGGTGGAACCAACACAGTGGAACGAACAGAAATAAACGGAACGAGCAAATGGGTAGGGGAAAACAAGAACAAAAGCACACGCGCAACGTGGCAACGAAACGAAGCAACAACTGAATAATCGTCGAGGCGCGCGTGGCCTAAAAACGTGTCCGAGTTTGATGTGCAGGTGTCCACAGCTACCGTAGTCTGCGCGGTGGTTCAAACAGCTCCGAGAGGGTGAAGTCGAGCGAAGAGAGACGAAACATTCTTTTCTTACGATAATTAATGGAATAAGAGCAAAGAAATAGAATAATAGAAAGTCGTGAGAGTAAGGTGGTGACATACCACGACGAATTCGCGACACTGCCGCCCCCCAACGAATGGCAATGTCTCTTATAGACTGCCATTTGTACAACCGTCTTCTAACTCTTTCTCTTCTTCTTTCCATCTTTTCTTTCTCTGGCGTCCTTTTTTGGTACTTTACTAGTACTTCATTTTTACTAGCATTGGCTTCTTTATTCTGATACCAATTTTGACTCTTTTTGTTTGTGGTTGATGTGGTCTGACGCGCAGTTCAAGATGTTCGTGCACTTCAAACTCCTATTCTCTGCCACCTTCTTTCATATCTTGTCATTCTTCTTTCGATATTTTTTCAAATAAAAATACTTACATTATTTTCGACTGACTCTTCTCTTCGTTTTCGCATCATTTCTTCATCATTTTGACGCGTGATCGTTGACTCCGTCGCTTTTCGGTGTCTTGTCTTTCTTGTTCTTTCGAAACTGTTTCTGCTAAACTCCGAGCACTGCGGCATTTCGGAGCGTCGTTGCCTCTTCTATTTTTTGACTTTTCTCTTCTTTCGGAGGTGAAACTTGAATCAAATCGATGATTCTTTGAACAATTAGTGCAGACTGAACCGGTCTTAACTTTATTTTCAGACTTTTATCACAGAAAATGCGATTGACACCTTCTCCGACAACTTTTTGCGTCATCAGCACTGCTTTCATCTGATTTCACCGACAATTCGGCTTTTTTGTCTTCATATACGGATATCTCTGCTCTTTTGGCACTTTTGACTCTATTTTCGTTCTTTTTTACGTACTTGCTGGTTCCCCACAGCTCGTCCGCTCTCTTTTCCTTGACACTTCTCTGTTCGAATGCCGTCTTTCGTTCTAATCACCCGATCGCCCTTTCAGCCTTTCTCTTCGGCCTACTCGAGTTTTTCGGAGACTTTCCCGATTCTTTTCTCTTTTCTTCCCTCTTCTAACCACAAACCGCTTTCCGATATGCCTTCCGACAATTCGGTCAACCTTTTTGCGGCTTACGAGCCTTTTTACTGCAGATTTTCGAGAAATCTGGCTTTCTTCAGTGCCCAACCGCAGACTTTCGTCATTGGCAAGGACTTTTCTTTCTTTTGTGCCTGAAACGCCGTCTTAAAACGTGAATCCAGGTCTTTTTCAGACTTTTATGCCTGATGCACCGTCTTGGAACGTGTCAACAGGTCTTTTTAAGAGGGAACGAACGGAAAGAGCGGAAACGAGAAAATCAATAATTTTTACTAGCGCTGCAAAACGTGACACTTGTACGAAAGGGAATTTAAACCGATTTGGCTCGATGCACCATGTTTCAAACCCCAAAGGCCCAAATAAATCCCTAACAGAAACAAGACGAACACGGTATACAGACGCCGATATTTATTGACACTTCTTGCTCTGCTGTGTCGGCTAGGCCGACACAGTTATAAAATTAGTCGAATATCAACGGGAACGAACAAATGGAAGGGGAAAATAAAACTGACACGCACAACGTGCGTAAAAACGAGAACGAACGAAACTGAACGACTGAAAAGTCCGTAGAGGCAGTTGGCCTAAAAACGTGAGCGCGTTTGATGTGCAGGTGGGTCCCGAGGTACAGTAGTCTGCACGGTGATTTGAACGGCTCCCGTAGACGAACGACGAAGCAGAGCAGGTGTATATATTTATATTAATGAGAAATAAAAGGAATAAAGAGTAAATTAATAGAACTTTAGAAAGTCGTGAGAGGAAGGTGGTTAATACCACGACGAATACGCGACAGCAACTTTGAAATCTGAAATAAGCGAGTAATTGATTTCGAGCTGTTGACTGAAATAAAACTCACCTTAAAATTTAGAAAAAATCACAAAAAGTGAGACCACTAAATCCAGAGTAGTCAGGTGAGGATGGAGGAATGGGGATAGCTTGACTATAGCTATCCGCAAATCCTCTATTCGATTCCTTCGTAACGTCATTGGTTCTAAAAATAGGGAACAAAACTTCAGGTCTAAAGATTTCTCACATAGTTGCATACCGGAAATCGGATAATGGAAACAGACAAAAAACGTTTTTTTTTTACTCAAAAACCCCATTTTCAAAGCTGATTTTGGAGTATACATAAAATACTGGGTTCGCCTTAAGCTGGCCGAAGCATGGAAAGTCTGGAAGAGAAAAAACAGCCTGCTATTGATCAATCTTCCACCACCAAAGAATTTTTTGCTCTAAATCAGTAGGCGCTTCAAAACAGCCACTCAATAATTTCTCCAAGTGGTCGGGTCGAAGAAGCGGGACGGACAGCCGGCTGGTATAATATAACGAGAGACATACAAGACTATCTCTCGCGGAGATGTGAAAATCTGCTGAGGTCATTATATAAGCAATGTATATATGCCATTCTTTTGTCTATGGATTTGTGGGAGACTAAACTTACTTAATTTTGATTAGAAAATTTTCAAATTTCGTTTAGAACTTTCAGAAATCTATCTGAAAATTCAAAATTCCCTATTTTTTCTAATGTTTTCTGTTTTTTGGTAGAGAAATCAGAACAAAGAATCAGGATATCAACTTTCTGATGAAGAAAACTGATGACAACAATCGAAAATTGCGAAGTTAGGCCGAAATAATCAATAATCGGAGGAAAAAACGACAGTTTTTATGTATGAGTCGCCCCATTACCAAATGAACTTTTTGAGTTTTCTTTTTTAAACCGCAGCCCAAAAAATGTAAAGCAAAACCCCAAATCAGAAAACTGAATGAGACGAAAACGAGCAAATGTTGGTCGGTTGAAGGAAAAAATGGCCATCAATCGGAGAAAGTGCGAGCAGGAAATATATGCAACGAAACGTTGCAGAAAATGAAGAGAACGAGAGAAACGCAGGAGGAAAGGCAGAGAGAGAGAGAGACAAGAGAGCGACGGACGCTGTTCAACCGAGCCCGCTGCAGTTCTATGAAGGGACGGGGAGGGTGGTCGACCAGCCATAAAACGACTACTCGGTATGTATAATGTGCCTTCCTTCTGCTTCTTCTCTCCCCTCCCTCTACATTGTGTTTTTTGTTTTGCACTTCACTCCCTGATTGTACAGTAAGATTAGAAAAATGAGCTTGTTAAATGGACAAAGGACTCTTCTTGATTATTTTTAATTTCATTTTTAAGTATTCTCGGCTTCTTCTGATTTTCTGTGTATGACTTGCTGCGGGAAAGTTAACGTGAAGCGATACTTTTATCTGAGAAATCATTCAATAGGATTTTCAGCCTTCTCTGACTATCTGGATAGGGTTTTCAAGATAATAGAGAATGATTATGAGGTCTATTCTACCACAAGAACTGTTTTCCGCATCATTAGCTCGTCGCAACAATTACTGCATCCAAATGCGAGGTCATTCAAGTATTTCCCCAACTGATCAAACAAAAGTTCATTATACTATTAGCCTCATATAGCACGTCACTGTGCGCAGAAATGCCACTTCTGTAACCTTTGAAATAATTGCATCAATATCGGTATACATTTTCAAAAACTTTTCATCATTATCCATGAAAAATAGGGAAAAATCCAATCGATAAGAGGTAACTCTTTTGATGTCCTTTGTTGATGGTCCACAATCAATTCGAATTCTTTCGGATAAAATCTCATATTGTAAGTGACCAATGATTGAAATTACTAGGTCAATTAAACATATAACAAGAATGAAAATTATTCCTGCTTTGGGTTTTGATAGTTGTTCGAAAGTACGATTCATTGGATTCCGGGATCACCAGAGTCCTAACCAAAGCAATGCAAAACTAAGTCACGTGGAGATCTTCTAGAGACTCTCTCCCAGTTTTCATACATATCAGAGGCACCACTGAAATAT
>GL379928.1:11630-27217 GCA_000143925.2 Caenorhabditis brenneri | reverse complement strand
GGGAACTAGAAGATCTTTGCTCGCAAGATCTATGCTTGGCTCATCCTTCACACGTAATTTGCATGGGTGTAGGTGTATCGTACACACCAACGACCAGACAGTACAAGCATCGTGGACAAATCTAGTGCACACGTCCACACACTGAGGCCGTTTAATCCATTCCTTTGAAAATCAAGTCACGGAGAATCTTAGCGATATTGTATAGCAGTTGCACGATCATTGTAGTATTTCAAATATTCAATAACAGCATGTGGATTCGGTGTGAAGGTCACGGGGTCCGTTAGGTTAATATTTTTGCTCATCCGTTTGTATTCTAAATTTCAGGTGGAAAAGCTTGAGAAAAAAGGATAATCCGACAACAAGTGTTCACCATTGATCGGCGAGATCACCAGGATGGGCGAAGTGCTCCCATCGGATGCGAGCATCACACTCGGGGGTTGGGGGACGGGGTGGGCCCGGGTCATCAATGGAGCGCACAGTGGCTTGTTATAAGAGGCTAATAGTTGTTCTATAATCTGACTATCATCAAAGAAAGAACTGAGTTGACATTCTCAGAAAAAACCGGGAGGGACAAACTTCAAGCTTGTTCTATGCGACATTTAGGAGAGTATCATCATGCAGCATCTGCCGTCACGATTTTGACTGTTACAACCATGAAAGTCAACTGGCAAAAATCGAAATATCTAAAGCTTTGACATCAGCTCTACTCCTTTTAATACAAAGTAGAGCAATATTATTTTAGTCTAATTCCAAAGTTTCATCATTCTTAGTGCAGTTTCAGCATCTGCCGGAACGAGTTTGTCTGTAACAACTGTGAAATTCAACTGACTAAAAATCGAAAAAAAAAGAAAATTTTGACCTAAGCTCTATTCCTTCTGATACAAAGTAAAGCAACATTACTCTAGTCTTAATCCAAAATTTCATCATCCTACGTGAAGTTTCAGCATCTGCCGGAACGATTATGTCCGTTAGAACTGTGAAAGTCAACTGACAAAAAATTAAAAATCGAAAACTTTGACATCAGCTCTATTCCTTCTAGAACAAAGTAAAGCAATATAACTTCAGTCTAAATCCAAATTTTCATCATCCTAAGTGCAGTTTCAGCATCTGCCGAGACGCTTTTGTCTGTAACAACTGTGAAATTCAACTGAGAAAAATAGAAAAAAAAGAAAACTTTGACATCTGCTCTATTCCTTCTACTATGAAGTAGAGCAATTCTATTTTAGTCTAAGTCCGAAATTTCATCATCCTACGTACATTTTCAGCATCTGCCAAAACGATTTTGCCTGTAACAAATGTGAAAGTCAACTGACAGAAAATCGAAATACCTAAAACTTCGACATCAGCTCTATTCCTTCTACTATGAAGTAGAACAATATTACTCTAGTCTATATCCAAAATTTCATCATACTATGTGCAGTTTCAGCATCTGCCGAGACGCTTTTGTTTGTAACAACTGTGAAATTCAACAGGCAAAAAATGAGAAAAAAAAAGAAAACTTTGACATCAGCTCTATTCCTTCTAGAACAAAGTAAAGCAATATAACTTCAGTCTAAATCCAAAATTTCATCATACTACGTACATTTCAGCGTCTGCCGAAACGATTTTGCCTGTAACAAATGTGAAAGTCAACTGACAAAAAATTAAAAATCGAAAACTTTGACATCAGTTCTATTCCTTTTACGACGGTGTAGAACAGTATTACTTTAGTCTGAATCCAAAGTTTCATCATCCTACGTGCAGTTTCAGCATCTGCCGGAACTATTTTGTCTGTAACCGGCCATCAGAATTCAGAAATGGCGCAAAGAAGCGTTGCAGTACCCAAAAGCTTCTCAGTAAATATCCCAGTCTCCTGGAGTAGCATCCCCGAGCTGAAAAATGTTGGGAGGGAAAAAAATGCAAAAATATTCATCAATAATCAAGAACCATCGCCTTATCTGTGTCAAAGGAAACATCAGAACATATACTAAGCCGGGGAGGAAAACAGGGAGGAGAGAAACTTTTCAAAAAATTTCCCGGCTAGAAGTGGGAAACTTGCATAAATAACAGATTGGGAAGTGGAATTAAAACATTAAACCCAGAGTGGAAGAAAAAGAGAGATTCAAGAAAAAATATCAAAATAGGCTCTTTGCCTACAAATAGGAATGAGAGGGGAGGGTGAAATCAATTGATAGAAAATCGGGATTTAGAAAACTGGTGTCAGCAGGTGGTGAGAATTTGACTATAGCAAGTATCTTCTTGTCCACGATCACTTGTTGCGGGCCTGCAAAAAAAGAAAATCATTTGCCGAAGGTTTCACACATTAACTCACACTTTTCGATGATGTACTTGGTTTATTCGAATCATAGTCGTCGTCGGAGTCAGAATCATATCTCTTCGGTTTCTTACGAGATGGTGGATGTGGAGAAGTGACAGGAGACTCCATTGTACTCTTCATTTTCGGAACTCGGTCTTCTGGCTTGTTTTGGAAGTATTTGATGACGTCCTCCTGATTGTAGTCGTAATCGAATGTCAACTCCGTCCCAGCGCGCATCTTCTGCTTCGCGTAGAATCCAATGACCGGTTTGCCATTGACGATTCTCATTGCAGTGAAGCAGTTTGGTTTGTTGGAGTGATTGACAAATCGGAAAACGTTCCCTGCACGACCAGAGTCGATGCTTCCTTGTTTCCAACCAAGTCCGAAAATGTAGCTTGTAGAGAGTTCGTAGACCTTTCCACGCCGCTCAGTTTCCTCTTCTGATATGTATTCTCCTGTGTATTCACCGAGATAGTCATTAGCATTCGCATCCTCTTTGAGAAAAGCTCCTGTTCCAGCGATAAGGGATTTTCCGATCTCCACTAATTTGCCCTTTTTCATTGTCATTAAATGATTTTGACACCATGGTTGAGGGTTTTCGGTGGTTGGTTTGAGACAAGAGTGGCATGCTCCTTCAATACATTCCCATTTCAACTTCCTGCACTGACAACTTGTTGTGCCGCATTTGTTGGCTGAACACATACATCCTGGATACTTCTGCATGCAGTTGTCATCACATTGACAGAAGACAGAGCACACGCTGCCACACGAACAATTCGGAACGTCGGGACCGCATGGACCAAAGTGACAACACGGCTTGAAGCGTGTGCACGTTTGGGGAAAATCTCCTTCATTGGAGTCTCCTTGGTCAGAATCGCCGTTCTCCGCTTTTCTCTTCTTGAACTCGATTTGCTCGTCCGCAACACTTTTCGCAAATGTCTTGAGGAATGTTTTGTACTTGTCCTTTTGACTGCAATGAAAGAAAATTAATTTTTTTATTTTGTATTGTCAAGGAAATTTCAATGTTGTAAAGTAGTAAATTAGTTCAATTTTTTTAGTTTAGGATTAGAATCAGCACCTTGAAATAGTTACTGAAGCGACTTTCCCTTTTTCGGGCAGTTTCATTGCATTTTTAATATTTTTTGACACGGTTTTTTGTTTGAGACATGAAAGCTTGTTTGGGTCATGAAAGCTGTAATGGGAAGTAGCGGACTCTAGACAAAAAAGCGGACTCTAGAAAAAATAGCGGACTTTTGGAAAAAAATCGGACTCTAGACTAAATAGCGGACTTTAACGAAAAAAGCGGACTATAGAAAATTTCAGACTGTAGAAGTTTTCAGATAAGACGCGAAATTTGAGAATGCACTTATAGAGCAGCAGGGCGTGTTTGCTCCGTAGGCACACCCGGGTATCTGACTTCATTTTTTTTTGAGCATTGGTACAGTGAATAACATGAGATAGATTGAAAATAATAAGTTCAGATTAATAGAACCGTTAAGAGAATATAGCTTGGAAACGTCCTATAAGTGCATAAACTCTTGGAAAAACACTACACACGCATTCTGAAATTTCTTATATTATCTGAAAATATTTATAGTCGGGAATTTCCTATAGTCCGTTGTTTTAGTTAATGTCCGCTATTTAGTCTAGAGTCCGTTTTTTTCCCAAAAGTCCGCTATTTTTTCTAGAGTCCGTTTTTTTGTCTAGAGTCCGCTATTTCCCATTAGAGCCAAAGCTTCATACTGAAATGAGTTGTCAAAGAGTAGCCATGTCAAAAAAAGACGTCTGTAAAAAGAATAGCCGCTTCGCGAAGAGTAATTTTAGCGTCAACTGAAATTAATGATAATTTCCGAAAGAAGAAGCTTTTTTAACGCGCTAATCACGATTTTGAAAGCAAAAAATCGAACTATTTCACAAATTCACAACACAAAATCAAAATTCTCTCCACCTAAAAAAACTACGATAAGCGTAGTCCTTAAAACAAAGTGTTCACTCACCTTTTCGGTTTTTCCTGAATCGGAGTCGGTCTTGCAAGCTTGATGATGTACTCGGCCCATCCCGCACAGGTCCGCGTGTCGAACTGTTTCGAAACAGCGCAGAAGTCGGTGATCATCTCTTCTTCATCGTTCAGCACGAGTGCATTGAGAAACGGGGCATCGGCTCGTTTACAGTTCTTGGGAAGATAGAGTTTTACTGAATCAGCAACTAGTTCGAAGCATTTCAACAACTTCTCCTTGTCTCCGGCGTTTATTCCCTTATAGCAATTTGGAGAGCATCGTTGGTCATCATGGGCGAATTGGAATGATTTGAAGAGGTAGTTCCCTTCAGAAAGTGGATGTTTGTAGTCTAACGGCTTATCTTCCTTTTCAACTTTTCCGACTTTCCAGGGTTCCAGTTCGAGAAGTCTCCGTAGCTCATCTTGATCTTTCGCGAACATCCTCGCCAACTTCGGATACATCTCGGCCATTTCTTTTTGGCATCCGGTGTTAGGGAAGACTCGGTACATTGCGTAGTAGAAGAAGTCAGGATTGAAGTTGGCGTCCTTCTTCTCGAGAATGTCGGTCATAATTTTGAAGATTATTTGCTGGCTCGACTCAAACTTCTCCTCAAGATATCCATGGACTCCGCCATCGAAGAGCTGAAATGAAATATATAGTTTTTATAAAACAGCATTTAGGGATGACTAACCTTGAATACTCCCGCACAGATCGCCCTGTCTTCCGTATCCTCATCCAACAGTGGGACGTTCGACAGTTGATACTCGTTCCTTCCCTTCACATTCTCTGAGATCGGTTCGAAATAAGGCATTTCTATCGGTTCAGTTTCCACAGGAGGAGCGCTGCTAACAATTTTCGGAGTAGTGACGGGAAGATTAGCAATGGAGTCATCGTCTATGTCCTCTTCATTGAATTCTCCCTCCGAATCTTCACTCTCTTCCTCATCGTCAGAAAACAAGTTATCAAATTCGTCTTTGATAGCATCCATCTTCAACTTGGCAATCTTTTCGGCGGCCTCTTCAATCGTTTTGATCCACTTTTCGTCCAATTCATTAGTCAAAACGGAATCCGGAGCATAGAACGGCACAAACTCTTGTTTCGTCACTACATCGAGATCATCCCAATCGGTCGATTCACTTCCAGCAGCTGGTGCTTTCGATTTTTGGTTTTTAGACGAGGCCGGTTTTTTAGGTGGAGCTTTCTGACCGCCGTCATTCTTCGCAGGTTTTCTCTTTGTAACGTTGCTGGTTTTCTTATTGGCATCACTTGACGATGGCTGAAACAATTTTATTAAGAATTGCACACTGAACTTTCGAACATACCTTCCGATCGTCGTCTTTGTCCATTTTTGAGGCGTTTCGAAGCTGGAGAGACGGCCCGGATCTGGAAATGACTGTTCTTGTTGAAAGCAAAGAAAATTAGAAGTGAAAATCAAGAAAAGTCGAAGGAGAAACAAAGCTGGCAGAGAAAATAGGCAGCGCAAAAAATGATTCGTTTCCAAAAACTTGGTATTGTTAATGCGGCGGTGTTTGGGTTGGGTACAAAATGGTTGTGGCCAAAATTGCTTGCATTATCCAAAGTTAAAAAAGACTTCCTTCTTCTTCTCCTAATTTCTAACAATTTTTATGAGTTTTTCCTGCTGTTTTTCTCATTTTTTTGTTTAAATAATTTTCATTGCCATTTTCTATAAATTTTCAGCACAAAATAAAACAAAGAATAAGGAAGACTACATTTTTTAAAGTTTTTCAATCGAATTTTGTGTGCAAAACATATGTAGAAAAGGGCAACAAACTGATAAAATCAAAAAATGAAGTTAATAACAGGAAAAACTCAATAGAATTGCAAGAAATCGAGAGAATGAGGATAAACTTTGCGAGCGCTGTCGGCCACGGCCACCTAGTCCCCAAACCCGAAACACTGCCGTATTTACAATCTCTGTGCTCAATCAGCAACGAGGTGAAACGCGGAATTCGAAACCAAAAAGTTAATAGAAGAGAGAAACGAGATGAAACACTGAACTAAAAAAAAACGAAAAAATTACATGGAAAACCCGAAAAACGCCTAGCCCTTATATGGCCGCTACGCGCAGACACGCACGCGCGTAGAGAGAAGAGAGTAATGAGAAAAAAAGACAGGTACAATCGAATAGGTGACCTTTTGGTGCGGTGTATGCCACGAGAGGAGGGGGGGGGGGTACACAATGACAATGCGCGCCCTATTGCGAATCGACGCGACCCTCCTCATTATGTCTGTTATTTCTCTTTCTCTAACCGTCATAGACAGCGAGTAGAAGAAATAGGAGATTTCTAGTAGAAGAAATAGAAGAACTGGTTTTGGCGGAGTATGAAGATGAAGACAAATTAGTATGAGGTAGTGGTTTTTTCGTCCGGCAATAGGGAAAATGCTCTTTTTGAAGGAGGTAAGAACTCACGTTGTATTGAGACTCGTATCAAGACTAAAAAAGGCCACGAGGCGCTAATGGGCGAGCAGAGTCGACGCGCTTTCGGGGTCGCATAGCGCATCCGGTAACGCTTTTGGTGGTCAGCCAAATGGACAGCAGGTTCAAACCCAACAGAAATATCTAATGTCAAAATTTCAAAGAAATCATTTTTTGAATTCCGGCCTCCTTCTTGAATTAATCTTCCTAGGCAACTTTCACTGAATGATGGCTTAAAGGAGGCCTGTTACTGAAAAAAAGTGGGTGAGATTTTTACATCATCGGATAGAGCTCGTCGAGTTACATCGGAAAGTCTCTTACCGTTTTTTACGGAATTCATTTTTAGGTCACGTTTTTAAAGCCGTTGAAATTTTACACGCGAGAAACACTCTGGCGAGAGGAGAACTTTTCAGAAACAAGCTCCTAACCTTTGAAGGAAGCGTTTTCGCACAAAATGCTGAACTACAAAGCCGATCCTCATGACATTCGTGACAACTCTAGTACTTAATTGTCATGGCTAGTTTTTCAGATATGACCCACAGAAGATGGGGTACGAATATCTCGGTAACAAATGTGATCATATTTTGACCAACTGAAAAAGTGTTTATTAGTGAATTTTTCATAATTAGTCAGTTGAAAACTTTTTACCTACTCCGAAGACAACTGAGATATGCTGCTCTAATCAAGAAAGATTCACTTAAATTCAGTAGTACTGTCACAGCCAGTACTGTATTTTCAGAGCGGCATATCTCGGTTGTGTTCAGAGTAATCATGTTATGGTCAACTGAAAAACCTTTTTCTTATTGAATTTTTCATAATTTGTCAGTTGAAAACTTTTTGCGTATTCCAAAGACGACTGAGATATGCTGCTCTAATCAAGAAAGATTCACTTAAATCCAGTAGTACTGTCACAACCAGTACTGTATTTTCAGAGCATCATATCTCGGTTGCGATAAGAGTTAACCTGTTTTGGTCAACTGAAAAAGTGTTTATTATTGAATTTTTCATAATTAGGCAGTTGAAAACTTTTTACCTACTCCAAAGACAACTGAGATATGCTGCTCTAATCAAGAAAGATTCACTTAAATCCAGTAGTACTGTCACAGCCAGTACTGTATTTTTAGAGCATCATATCTCGGTTGCGATAAGAGTTAACCTGTTTTGGTCAACTGAAAAAGTGTTTATTATTGAACTTTCCATAATAAGTCAGTTGAAAACTTTTTACCTACTCCAAAGACAACTGAGATATGCTGCTCTAATCAAGAAAGATTCACTTAAATCCAGTAGTACTGTCACAACCAGTACTGTATTTTCAGAGCATCATATCTCGGTTGCGATAAGAGTTAACCTGTTTTGGTCAACTGAAAAAGTGTTTATTATTGAACTTTCCATAATAAGTCAGTTGAAAACTTTTTACCTACTCCAAAGACGACTGAGATATGCTGCTCTAATCAAGAAAGATTCACTTAAATCCAGTAGTACTGTCACAGCCAGTACTGTATTTTTAGAGCGGCATATCTCGGTTGTGTTCAGAGTAATCATGTTATGGTCAACTGAAAAACCTTTTTCTTATTGAATTTTTCATAATTTGTCAGTTGAAAACTTTTTACCTACTCCAAAGACAACTGAGATATGCTGCTCTAATCAAGAAAGATTCACTTAAATCCAGTAGTACTGTCACAGCCAGTACTGTATTTTTAGAGCGGCATATCTCGGTTGTGTTCAGAGTAATCATGTTATGGTCAACTGAAAAACCTTTTTCTTATTGAATTTTTCACAATTTGTCAGTTGAAAACTTTTTGCGTATTCCAAAGACGACTGAGATATGCTGCTCTAATCAAGAAAGATTCACTTAAATCCAGTAGTACTGTCACAACCAGTACTGTATTTTCAGAGCATCATATCTCGGTTGCGATAAGAGTTAACCTGTTTTGGTCAACTGAAAAAGTGTTTATTATTGAATTTTTCATAATTAGGCAGTTGAAAACTTTTTACCTACTCCAAAGACAACTGAGATATGCTGCTCTAATCAAGAAAGATTCACTTAAATCCAGTAGTACTGTCACAGCCAGTACTGTATTTTCAGAGCATCATATCTCGGTTGCGATAAGAGTTAACCTGTTTTGGTCAACTGAAAAAGTGTTTATTATTGAATTTTTCATAATTAGTCAGTTGAAAACTTTTTACCTTCTCCAAAAACAACTGAGATATTCTGCTCTAATCAAGTGAAGTTTACGGAAAAGCAGGATCCAACGAAATTTTCGCACCAGAGCAGTGCGAAATTCCGACTTCGGGGTGGTTTTTTACTCCCGACTTCCGGCTTCCGACTTCCGGTTGAAAGGACAAAGTTCACACGAAATTCGGCAGTTTTCAGATATGGGAAAAAGTTATTTCCCGGCTAGAGTTACGCTTTTTCTCTGACAAATTATTGCAAGAAGCCACGGTTTCCCCAAAAATTCTTCTTTTAAGCCACTTTTGAGCTGCTAATTTTCAAATTTTCACTGATAAATTTCGACTTTCGACTTTCGCTTTTCTTAAATTCAGTTCCGACTTCCGAATTCCGATTTAGGCGTCAACTGAGGCTCATACTGAGGCGCCAACTCAGCCTTAGGCTTAGGCACCAACTTAGGATGAGACGTCAACTCAGGATTAGACTAAGGTGCCAACTAAGGTTTAGATATCATTTTAGGCTTAGGTGCCAACCCAGACTTAGGCGTAAACTTAGGCTAAGGCTTAGGTGTCAACTTAGGCTTAGGCTTGGGTGCCGACTCAGGCTTAGGCGGCAACCCCGGCCTAGGTTTAGTTGTAAACCCAAACCTCGGTGCTACCCCGCATTAGAACTGGCCGCATCAGAACCGATCAGTATTTTTGAAAAATCGGCTTGAATTGGCCCGAATCAGCCGAAACGATCCAAATTGGTCCTAAGCAGACCAAATCGGCCCGAACTGCCCAAATCGACCCAAATCGGCCCGAATGGCCTAAATCGGCTTGAACCAGCCGAAAAAGCCCAAATTGGCACAAATTGGCCCGAATCGGCCAAAATCGGTCCGAATCAGCATACATCGGCCCGATAGGCTCTAATCCGCATTGATCGACCCTAATCAGCCCAAATGGCCCGAATCTGCCCAAATCAACCCAAATCGGCCCGAATGGCCCAAACGGCCCAAATTGGCCCAATTCGGCACAAATCGGCCTAGACGGCCTGCAAAGGCCTAAATCGGTCCAAATCGGCCCGAATCAGCCCAAACGGCCCGAATGGCCCGATTCGGTCAGAATTAGCCCCGACGGCCCAAACGGCCTATTTGGCCCGAATCAGCCCAAACGGCCCAAATTGGCCCAAATCGGGCCGAATCAGCCCAAACGGCCCATACGGCCAAATTGATCCAAATCAGTCCAATCGGCCCGAATGGCCCAAATCGACCCAAATCAGTCCAATCGGCCCGAATGGCATAAATGGGCCCGAATCAGCCCAACGGCCCGAATGGCCAAAATCGGCCCGAATCGGCTATAATCAGCCCCAACGGCCCAAACGGTCCATTCGGCCCGAATCAGCCCCAACGGCCCAAACGACCCGAATCGGCCCGAATGGCCCGAATCAGTTTAAACGGCCCAAACGGCTAAATCGGCACGAATCAGCCCAAATCAGTCCAAATCGACCCAAATCGGCCCAAATTTGGCCCGAATGGCGTTTAGGCTTCTACTTAGGCCTAGGCTTAATTGACAACAAAAGCTTAGGCTTCCAGTTAGGCTTAGGCTTAGGTGAGCACAA
Source organism: Caenorhabditis brenneri (assembly GCA_000143925.2). NCBI lineage: Eukaryota > Metazoa > Nematoda > Chromadorea > Rhabditida > Rhabditidae > Caenorhabditis > Caenorhabditis brenneri. The sequence goes on along the minus strand of GL379928.1, from coordinate 16,718 downwards.
AGTCTTAGGCTTCCACTTAGACTTAGGCTTAGGTGACAACAAAAGCTTAGGCTTCCACTTAGGCTTAGGCTTAGGTGACAACAAAAGCTTAGGCTTCAACTTAGGCTTAGGCTTAGGTGACAACAAAAGCTTAGGCTTCAACTTAGGCTTAGGCTCAGGTGACAACATAAGCTTAGGCTTCCACTTAGGCTTAGGCTTAGGTGACAACAAAAGCTTAGGCTTCCACTTAGGCTTAGGCTTAGGTGACAACAAAAGCTTAGGCTTCAACTTAGGCTTAGGCTTAGGTGACAACAAAATCTTAGGCTTCAACTTAGGCGTAGGCTTAGGTGACAACAAAAGCTTAGGCTTCCACTTAGGCTTAGGCTTAGGTGACAACAAAAGCTAAGGCTTCCACTTAGGCTTAGGCTTAGGTGGCAACAAAAGTTTAGGCTTCCACTTAGGCTTAGGCTTAGGTGACAACAAAAGCTTAGGCTTCCACTTAGGCTTAGGCTTAGGTGGCAACAAAAGTTTAGGCTTCCACTTAGGCTTAGGCTTAGGTGACAACAAAATCTTAGGCTTCAACTTAGGCTCAGGCTTAGGTGACAACAAAATCTTAGGCTTCAACTTAGGCTTAGGCTTAGGTGTGAGGTCAGGCTTAGGCTTAGGTGTACACTCTGACTTAGGCTGAGGTTTAGGTCACGCCTTAGGCTTAGGCTTAGTGTCTTATTTGCTTCCATATGTCATTCCGAAAGTATAGCATAGGAAAAGGATATGGGAGCGTATAAGTCAGACCCGGAATAGCACACCGCGTGAAGAGACTCAGAAACAGGCGCTTCCACTTTCCGCCGGTTTCTCAAGGCCGACCTCGTTTTTTATATGTAAACATTTTTGGTAGCAAAGCGTGTAGTTAGAAAGCGAGCTAATCTCTTCTGAATACTAACAAGAAAATTCTGCGAAACGACATATTCAGATCCAAATGGTTATGGGGGCAACAATTTGACCAACCCAGGGTTAGAAAAAGTGCGAAAGAAAACTTTGCGAAAAACGCTTTTACCCTAGTTAGGACCACATCGAGGACCCAAAATCTCAAAAAAATATGGAAAAGGAGGGGTTTTTAAAGAATCGTAACTTCTTTCAAACTTGGCGAATTCGGACAGTGAAAAAAAGAAACTGTTGGGCTTGATACAAACTATAAATTCAGTTTGGTCAATACTCAATATATTTGAGAACGTACTCCTCGTGAGCTCCGGAAAACTACTGATTAAAAAATTGGAATAAAATTGCTAAAAATCCCGAAAAATTATCTGAAGATGTTCACATACAGTAGCGAGAAATGGTGAGTGTCACTTTGTATTTTGAATCATAGCTCGGTTCAAACCTATCCAATTGACAAGAAAATTTTTTCTGGTACTACCGACACATATTGAAAGAAATTCTTAAATTTTTTGTCTGAATAGTTTTTTAGACAATTTCAGGAAATCACTTTTTCTGAAAAACTCTGGAAATTGAAAACCAAAACTTTTTTGTGTGGGGTTTTATTTTCTTCATTTTGAATCAAAATGTTATAATAGCATCAAATAAACAAAAAATGTCGATAGACTAAATTTGGAAACTCTGGCTCATGAGCTTTAAGCCTAAAAGCTCGAAACTGGAAATTTGGCTTAAACAGTGTAACTCTTTTCAAACTGCATCATTTGATCTAAAAATTCGTGAGGACATCACTCTATGGCTCTTTATTGATATGCAAGCAAGAATAGAGGTTTTAGAAAAACTCCATTTTTTGAGTTTTAGTGTCCCCTGGATGTGGTAGTGGAAGTGGAGAAATTCGAAAAAATAAAGTTTTCTCAAAACTTCTATTCTTGATCGCATATCAATAAGCAGCCATAGAGTGATGTTCTCACAAGTTTTTAGATCAAAGGAAGCAGTTTGAACAGAGTTATACTCTTCAAGCCAAATATCCACTTTCGAGCTTTCAGGCCTAAAGCTTATGAGCCAGAGATTCTAAATCCATTCTATCTACATTTTTTGTTTTTTTGATGCTATTATAACATTTTTAGTTCAAAATGAAGAAAATAAAACATCACACAAAAAAGTTTTGGTTTTCAATTTCCAGAGTTTTCCAGAAAAAGAGATTTTCTGAAATTGTCTAAAAAACTATTCAGACAAATAATGCAAGAATTTCTTTCAATATGTGTCGGTAGTTCCAGAAAAAATTTTCTAGACAATTGGATCGGTTTGAACCGAGCTATGATTCGAAACACAAAGTGACACTCACCATTTCTCGCTACTGTACTGAAAATTGAGAAAAAAAACTCCAAAAAAATGTATTTTTTTTTCCGAATTTTCATTATCTATACCGTTTTAGATAACTTTTCGGGATTTTTTCAATTTTTTCCATTTTTTTTACTTGCGCATTTTCTCCAAAAATTCATTCCAGTACTCACAAAAGATTTGAAATTATAATCCATAGTTGTTGTGCATATTGTTCATGTAGATCATTCAGAAATTCCAGTCATCTGACAACTTTTTTCAGTGTTGGTGGCGTTTTGAGTTATTGACTGTGAAACATTGTTTGGGCCATGAATGACAAGTTCACGTCGTTTGGAGAAATAAAGAAAAGTTCGGCTCCCGAGGTTCAGAAGGGTAGTTCAGTTTTTCTGCCATAACCCGATTCAAAATGCTCCAAATGATCCAGATGTATAAGAGAGGATGCATCTTAAGTGAGGTAACAATATGTAATCAAATTCCGAAGTTTCAGAGAAAGTTTAATTTTGGTCTTTTAGTGGTGAGAAAATGCAATGAAATGCCAAAAATGAACTTTTCCCAAATTGTAAAATTATTTAATCGTCATTATTTAATCGTTTCTTATTATTTAATCGTTTCTTAACAATTATTTAATCGTCAAAAAGTCTGAAAGTCATGTTTCAGCCGGTTTTCAGAAAACCTTAAATCTACATTGAAATCTTTTTTTGCTTTTTGTAGTGAACTTTTTTGAAGCTGTCCAAATAAAATGTTTTGTTGATAGTTTTCCATTTCAGATTTTTCTTAACAATTATATAATCGTAAAAAAGTCTGAAAGTCATGTTTCAGCCGGATTTCAGAAAACCTTAAATCTACATTGAAATCTTTTTTTGCTTTTTGTAGTGAACTTTTTTGAAGCTGTCCAAATAAAATGTTTTGTTGATAGTTTTCCATTTCAGATTTTTCTTAACAATTATATAATCGTAAAAAAGTCTGAAAGTCATGTTTCAGCCGGATTTCAGAAAACCTTAAATCTACATTGAAATCTTTTTTTGCTTTTTGTAGTGAACTTTTTTGAAGCTGTCCAAATAAAATGTTTTGTTGATAGTTTTCCATTTCAGATTTTTCTTAACAATTATATAATCGTAAAAAAGTCTGAAAGTCATGTTTCAGCCGGATTTCAGAAAACCTTAAATCTACATTGAAATCTTTTTTTTTGTCGTGAACTTTTTTGAGGTTATCCAAATGAAATGTTTAGTTGATAGTTTTCCATTTCAGATTTTTCTTAACAATTATTTAATCGTCAAAAAGTATAAAAGTCATGTTTCAGCCGGATTTCAGAAAACCTTAAATTTTCATTGAAATCTTTTTTTGCTTTTTGTAGTGAACTTTTTTGAAGCTGTCCAAATAAATTTTTTTGTTGATAGTTTTCCATTTCAGATTTCTCTTATCAATTATTTAATCGTCAAAAAGTATAAAAGTCATGTTTCAGCCGGATTTCAGAAAACCTAAATCTACATTGAAATCTTTTTTTTGTCGTGAACTTTTTTGAAGTTATCCAAATGAAATGTTTTGTTGATAGTTTTCCATTTCAGATTTTTCTTAACAATTATTTAATCGTCAAAAAGTATAAGACACGCTCTCTGATAGGCTCCAGTTGACTTTTTTATGCACCAATTCAATAGCTATCAAATGGTTAAAAGATTAGCCAAATCGGTTGAAAATTCACAAAGTTATGATCGATCAAAGTTTTTCCCAGGTATGACTTTTCAGAGCGATGCCACAAGGTTCCAGAAGGAGGAGGGAGGGTAATACTTCGGGGGTGAACAACTGATGACTAGTACTACTCAAAACATAAATAATATCAAAATCTTTGCCTTTGCATTTTGTCCATGTATAGGGATACATGGATTTTTGGAGATATTTTCAATACTATCGTGTTTTTCACCCTTTATGGGATCGGTTTCCGGGTCCAAACAGTGGGGGTTCGACCATATTGGTGACGTGAATCAATATACCGATGAGAATAGCTTGGCTTGATATGGTCCCCGGCCCGCGGCATCTTCATTTTGGCAAAAATTCAGCTTAATTTGCAGAAAAACGCAGTTTTATGCCTGGAGACGTGATGATAGAATTTTGCTCTGAACAGAAAAAAACATTCAAATGGTACCAGCAATTGATTCCAGTTTGGATCTAGTCAATATCTCTTCGGAGAAAAAAGTTAATTTTTTGGACCTATGATCTCGGTTCACCATCTGAAAGGGGGCGGAGCTTAAAAAATTATGTGGCATAAGTATAAGTAGTGTTGGGGTACCACATACAAAAAATATCAGAACACTTGGACCAGTTTGAAACTTCTGTACATAAGCCAAGTGACGCTTCCTCGAGTTTCTCAGAGAGCGTGTCATAAAAGTCATGTTTCAGGAGGATTTCAGAAAACCTTAAATCTACATTGAAATCTTTTTTTGCTTTTTGTAGTGAACTTTTTTGAAGCTGTCCAAATAAAATTTTTTGTTGATAGTTTTCCATTTCAGATTTTTCTTAACAATTATTTAATCGTCAAAAAGTATAAAAGTCATGTTTCAGCCGGATTTCAGAAAACCTTAAATCTACATTGAAATCTTTTTTTGCTTTTTGTAGTGAACTTTTTTGAAGCCGTCCAAATAAAATGTTTTGTTGATAGTTTTCCATGTCAGATTTTTTTAAACAATTATTTAATCGTCAAAAAGTATAAAAGTCATGTTTCAGCCGGATTTCAGAAAACCTTAAATCTACATTAAAATCTTTATTTTTATTTTTAGTGACTTTTTGAAGCCATCCAAATGAAACGTTTGTTGATACTTTCCTACTCAGATTTTCTTAACAATT
>GL379928.1:0-11620 GCA_000143925.2 Caenorhabditis brenneri | reverse complement strand
TATTTTGACCTATGATCTCGGTCACATCTGAAAGGGGCGGAGCTTAAAAATATGTGCATAGTATAAGTAGGGTGGGGGGCCCCTCCCACAAAAAATTAAGCCCCGTGGGCCCATTGAATTTTTTTGAAAAAAACCAAGGGCTTTTCCCGGGTTTTTTCAGGGGGGGGGAAAAAAAACCCACCCCCGGGGGGTTTTCAAACCCCCTAAACCCCCCGGGAATCTTTTTTTTCTTTTTGGGAGGGAATTTTTGGGAGGCCCCACAAAAAAAAATTTTTGGGAAATAATTCCCCCTTTCAATTTTTTTCAAACCATTTTTTTATTCCCAAAAAAAAAAAAAAATTTTTTTTTCCCCCGGGTTTCAAAAAACCTTAAATTCCCCGGGAAATTTTTTTTCCTTTTTGGAGGGGAATTTTTTGAGACCCCCCCCAAAAAAAAGTTTTTTGGGATAAGTTTCACATGCCAATTTTTTAAAAACAAATTTTTTTATCGTCAAAAAGTTAAAAAATTCGTTTTTCCCCGGGGTTTTAGAAAAACCCTAAAATTTCACTTAAAATTTTTTTATTTTTATTTTTAGTGTGACTTTTTTTGAGAGCATCCAAATGAGAACGTTTTGTTGATACTTTTCCTACTTCAGGTTTTTCTTAACAATTTTCATCAGATGGCACAAAAGCAGTAGACGGGCTAGGTGGTAGAGAAGTTAGAGAAGAGATGGAGAATTATTAAATCAATATCTTGTTCAAAACAACAGTAAGTGATGGAAGTTTGCAAATAATAATAAGAGGACAAAAAAAACGGGAGCAGAATAGTGAGTTAAAATGTAACGTGCGTTTTGAGGATAAGGAGTGATGATGCTAGGCGCAGAATTTCGGAACTAGATTTTGATCGCCAATTCAATCGGTACTGTACGCGATTCACCTAAACCTCTCCCGGTTTCTACTATTCTCACGTTCAAAATGTAGAAGCGGCTTTCATTTAACACATGATCACCTGAGTTTCATCAGAAATACCCCAGTTCGAATGTTCGATTCCTTTATCAGGCTCTAGTCCGTTTCCCGGGTATTTATTTCTTCTTTTGGGATCTTAAAAAAATTATGAAAAACAGATTACAAGAGAATTCAGCTTCGGAGAAAACATGTATTGCATTTATTCGGAAAAAATTGTAAATTATTGAGAAGAGAAAAGAAATGTACAATATTTAACTGATTGTCAAATTTCAGAAATATATTCACATTTTGACATGAAAAATCAGAAAAGATAGAATAAATGTTCCTCTGATTCAGGTTTTACACAGAGTTTTTTTGGGGTAGTGAAACAAAAAACACATGAAAAGAAACATTCAAAAGCGACCACTCTTGTTGTATTTCTTCGGGTTTGAGTAGTTGTAGTAACTCTTAGATGAGCTTTTTGGGAATGTGACAGGCTCTCTTTTTTTCAGTTTCTTCGATGGTTTCGGTTGACGTCTTCCAATAATCGCTTCTTCACGTTCAGATCTGTTGCTTAATTCAATTCCTTGAGTGATTTGATCGGCTCCCATCTGACGGCTTCGGATAGTCAGAACAGAACCTGGAATATGGTGATCTTTTTTTCTGGTAATCATTTTGAAAAAAACATGTGTCTAGGAACGAAAAATAATCCAAAACTTGAAGAATTGGTGTTTTTTGTTGATCACTTTTTAACAAATCCTGAAGATTGAACACTTACCATCCCAATCGAAGTTATCGATACCATCAAACTCAGGTAGTGTTCTTGCATCATCTACGTTGCGAAAGTCGACCGAAAACCCTTCAGGACAGGTTAAAATAAAGTTCACCCATTCCAGCCATGGTCGTGACATTTTCTTCATACAAGCGTTGTGTAGAACAGGGTAGTTTTCCAAAAACTTCATTTCATTGTTTGTGACGTTTTCTGAAAATCATGAGTTTTGAGAGAACACGTTTGTTTTAACCAACCATCATTTACGAGAGTAACCAACATTTCTCTGATTTCCTCATTTTCAAGTACTTTGTGGATGTGCTGCTTGAAAGCAAGGTTCATTAAATGGTATTCGGTCTTTTCGGAATTTATTGGAACCAACTTGTCTTTGATTGTACTAACATTGAAACCTTCACACAACGAGAAGCAAATTCTGACGAACTTTACGAAGAATGACACCATTATTACCTGAAATTAGGAAATATTTGATCGTATTCGCAGTTTTCTCTGAGCCAAAAAGCATAAGATTATGTGATTGGGTTACAAACTCTACAAAAAATCGAATTCCTATTTTCCAATATAAAGTCTATGTGCTAAGATGTCTAGCTCAATAAAATAATCAAATAGGAAGAGTTATAGAGCCGCCTCACATCAAATCTGACAAGCAGGAGCTGGGTTAATATATAAATGAATTAATATAAGGAAAAATGAATTTTTTTCGAGGTAGGGTGTGATGTGGAGAGGCTAGATGGCCATGAAACTTTCCGGGTCTAAAATGCGATTGAGAGGTGTTATGAGATATAATTTTATTTTGTGTGAGGCGACATGTCTCATTAATCAAATGGATCGAATACAAAATCTTTCTGTGTTACAGGTTCAGTGATTTCATGCATAAATTCGGGGAAAAAAATCGTTTTTTGTTTGATAAAATAGTGCCTGACAGTAATATTACGAATCGGAATAACGAAAAAAAAATATCGAAAAAAAATGAACTCCGGGCCGAAATGTTCCGAGTATAATTTTAGGAATCAATTCTTTTTGCACGTTGAGAATTGAAGTTTTCAATCGAAACCATAAAAGTAATTTCCACTATTTTCATTTTGGGTGAAAACCTATCAAAAAACGTTGGTCGCCTTGACAAACTAAAGAAATCAAGAGGAAGAAAAAAAAACAATTTCTGATGAAGAAATGAAATTCAAGCAGAACACACGATCTTCTTCGGGAAAAACTACTAGTAAACACTGTTTTTGCTGTGAAGTCAAACACGGTCGACAACCGCAACAAACACATTCGCATTCGTCAAGAGGGATATGAGTGAGAGGTCAACCATCGATTTGCCCTTACACATCTCTAATGCAAGGGACCAGCAAGTGACAACCAATGTAGACACAAAAAAGGGAGAAGAACGGTGATAAACAAATATGTTTCACCAAAACTGTATTTTTTTCTTTTTTTTTATCTGTCACAGTATTACCTCAAAATGTATTCATTATTAACGTTTCCGTCACAAACCCAACAGAAAAACGAGAGGCACCAAGTGGTGGAGTGCGCAGACATCACTCGAGTTGACCACCCGTTACACAGAAAGGACTGAACAAACGCACCCATTATTCTCTCTTCACTCCAACGTCGGTGTACTATTTCTCTTTTGCGACCTGACCTCCTTCAGCCCTGTGTACGCCTCTAGTTCCCTTCATTCTTCATGTCTCTTCGTTAGGGGCTCGCCTTTTTCAAGTCTCTTTGATAGGGACTCACCCTTTGATTATTTATAAACTTCATAATATTTTATTCTATAAAAAAGCGAATGGGCTATTCATTCGAAATGAAAAAACGTAAGTGTTCAAGCAAATTTTTTTTTCCAAAAAACAAATTATAAAGTAGTAGTTCACCAGAAAGCAGAAGCTTAAGCAAATTCGATAGAGAAACGGTTTCTAGAAAAAACTCATACTTGTGAAATCGCGGGCTGGGCCGGGCCGGATTTTCCCTGGCCCGGCCCGGCCCGCTCGGCCCACACCGGGAAAAATTTTCGAAAATTTACCCCAAAATTATGGAAAAACACAAAATTTTCAAAAAATTTTCTACTTTTGGCTGATTCGTGATTCAACCACTCAAACTACTCCCAACATGCAAAATATGTGAAATTTACAGAAAATAGGCAAAAATCAGCTGATTTTTCGATTTTGAAAATTCAAATTCAAACTTCGCGGTAACTGGCGGGCTGAGCGGGCCGGCCCGGCCCGGCCCGGCCCATCACAAGTATGAAAAAACTAGTTCTTCGCAGTGAAAAATGTGGGAAACAGGATCCTTCCCTGATGAAATAGGAAAATTATCTCCCTTCTGGTTTGTTTTAGACCTTTTTTCATTTTTTTGGCTGCTGAAGTTTACGACCAATTTTCAGCTACGACGATTTCAAAGCCATCGAAGTGGTGTTTCCAGCGGCACGGAACTCAGCGGAGAAGGAGTACCACCTGGACATGTCCTCCTACTGCTATCTAGCGACGGTGGCGCCCGCATTCAAGTATGGTAAGTGTTTTCTGATGGGCAAGCAAATGGGCAAGTTGCCCGACAACTTGCCGATCAGTTTTCCTCTAGATAAATCCATAAAAATTGTTGATTTTAGACAAACCAATTGGCCGCCTGTCGTTGAACTCCGAGGACTCTTCACTCCAACAACCCTCAACTTCATGACCGTTCCCGCCTTGTCACAACATATGCCACATATTACGGGCACGAAAGTAAGATTTTTTTTCAATTTATGAAAACTCAACATCAAAAGATTTGCAGTGTTCTGGAGTCAGTCCCTCCACTGACGCGGTTAACATGACTGTGTTCCGCAACAAGTTTGAGAATCTTAGCGTAGACATTCTCGGTAAACAATACGTGAGTTTGCTATAATTTTTTGAAAATTAGAATTCTAAATTTCAGTTGAATGTCACGAGCTTCGTCTGCCCGAATGGTAGGATGGAACAACTGGAGGCAACGCGAGTGGAGCTGGTCAGCCCGTGAATGTGGATCAGGACGGAAAGAAGAAAGAAGTCGACTTCAAGAATCTTGAGGACTACTTGAATAAGTGCAAGGCAAGTGTTGCTCGACGCAAGGAGGACTGATTTTTTACTATATTTTTTCTTTGTCTGTCAATTTTCATAGTTTCTTTTCTCATATAAAAAGTTCAAAGTAAATTGACTTGAAGGCAGCGTTCACACAGGTTACGATGAAAAAAGAATTGATGGGGCTCACAGGGTGATACATAAAAAAGCGAAGAGTGTATGAGGGAAGAAGAGGCAATAGAAAAGTCTTTGATGTATCAAATTATAGGTGCGAAAAGTGGTAATAAAGTAAGAGAATGAGAGAAAGAAGGGCGCGCAAATGTGCACTTTTACGACTTATAAAGGGCAAAAATGGAGAGAATATTTGAATTCGGATGTGATTTTTTGATAGGAACGGGACAGATCGCCATTTTCCTAAGCACTTTTTTTTTAAAACGAGGCTTCGGAAAATGGAGAAATACTGGGAAAAAAACAAGAAAATAATGAGAAAAAATTGGAAAAGTATTAGGATAAAATACAGACAGAGTTCCGCGAAAATAGTGTGGAAACACAGTGGAATCGAAGCCATCAAGCGACCAATAAATCGAAATGGGAATTGAAATGGGAATGGGATCTTTTGATTTTTTCTGAAAATCTAAAATTGATATTTTCACTGAAACACGAATCGAAGTCACTAGAACTTATTACACTGATACCCACAAAAATTATTGGGAGTAGAATCGAAGTTCTCAATCGCCCGAAAAATCGAAACGGAAATCGAAAAGAACAACGCATTTTTCGAATTTTTCTAAAAATCTAAAATTGATATTTTCACTGAAACACGAATCAATGTCACTAGAACTTATTACACTGATACCCTCAAAAATTATTTGGAGTGGAATCGAAGTTATCAGTCGGTCGAAAAATCGAAACGGAAATCGAAAAGAACAACGCATTTTTCGAATTTTTCTGAAAATCTGAAATTGATATTTTCACTGAAACACGAATCAAAGTCACTAGAACTTATTACATTGATACCCACAAAAATTATTTGGAGTGGAATCGAAGTTATCAATCGCCCGAAAAATCGAAACGGAAATCGAAAAGAACAACACATTTTTCGAATTTTTCTGAAAATCTGAAATTGATGATTTTCACTGAAACACGAATCAAAGTCACTAGAACTTATTACACTGATACCCACAAAAATTATTTGGAGTGGAATCGAAGTTATCAATCGGCCGAAAAATCGAAACGGAAATCGAAAAGAACAACGCATTTTTCGAATTTTTCTGAAAATCTGAAAATGGTTGTTTTACTGAAACACGAATCAAACTCACTAGAACTTATTACACTGATACCCTTGAAAATTATTTGGAGTGGAATCGAAGTTATCAATCGGCCGAAAAATCGAAACGGAAATCGAAAAGAACAACACATTTTTCGAAATTCTCTGAAAATCTGAAATTGATGATTTTCACTGAAACACGAATCAAACTCACTAGAACTTATTACACTGATACCCACAAAAATGATTTGGAGTGGAATCGAAGTTATCAATCGGCCGAAAAATCGAAACGGAAATCGAAAAGAACAACACATTTTTCGAAATTCTCTGAAAATCTGAAATTGATGATTTTCACTGAAACACGAATCAAACTCACTAGAACTTATTTCATTGATACACACAAAAATTATTTGGAGTGGAATCGAAGTTATCAATCGGCCGAAAAATCGAAACGGAAATCGAAAAGAACAACGCATTTTTCGAATTTTTCTGAAAATCTGAAAATGGTTGTTTTACTGAAACACGAATTAAACTCACTAGAACTTATTACACTGATACCCACAAAAATTGTTTGGAGTGGAATCGGAGCCATCAATCCTGATTTTTTCTGTCTTCTACCATGCTTCTCACCCATTTTTAGCGGCTTCTCTTATGCCTTTCCCCTGCTTTTTTTGGCTTCTCCTATGTTTTTTTCCTGTTTTTTTCGGGCTCCTCCCATGCTTTCTCCCTGCTTTTTCCCTGTTCCCCCCCCCTGGTTCTTCAATGTTTTTATCCTGCTTCAAATAGAAGTTCGAGTCATTTTTTCTTATTGGTCGGTTTGAAACTGAGTTCAATATTCTGTTCAGCGCTTTTGCTTCAAAGCGAGTTCAAATTTACATTTAAAAATTCATTTTCTGTCCTTTGCTCAACATCTGCCAACCGGTAACTTACCAGGAGTTTGTTTATCGCATTTGATTATTCTTGTGACAAAATTTTTTTCGTTTTTTCGTAACGTGAATTTTTTTGAAATGAACAAACATGTTTTACCAAAACTGTTTTTCTCTTTTTTTTTCTGCTCCGTCACAGTTTTATACCCGATTTCATTTTTTTTATCGCCGTTTTTGTCACCACCCCAACAGAAAGACGAGAGACAAAAAAAAAGGAGGAGAGTGCAGACATCAATCGATTCGACCGCCCGTTTCACGAATAGGACTGAGCAAACAAACACTTTTTCTCTCTGCACTACAACTTCGGTGTACTATTTCTCTTTTCCGACCCGATCTCCTTCAGCGTTTTGTGCGGCCAATAGTTTCCTTCATTCTTCATGTTTCTTTGTTAGGGGCTCCCCTCTTGATTTTTTCGAACCTTTTAATATTTTATTCTATAAAAAGCGAATGAACTTCTTATTCGAAATGGGAAAACGTAAGTTTGCTTGACTTTTTCAAACCATAATTGACTGGGAAATATAGTTAATGTTTTTAATGAAAACGTAATGAAATTTCTAAAGAAACTCTAAAACAGAATAAACAAAAAATATCCACCGTGCTGTTTTCAAAACTTTTTTCCGAATTTTGCCTGATCACTTTTCAAAAAATACGAAATTTCAAAATTACGAATTTTTAGATATCAGAACTTTCTCATTGTGATGATAAATTTAAAGTTTTGTAGTTAAAATAAATATGTTTCAGAATGTCCTTCAAATCTCCATAGCCGAAGCCCCAAATGCGAGTTTGATGTCCATCAAGATCAAACCAGCCCGAGACGACTGTTGGCTCCAGGTATGTTTTTCAAAAAGTTGTTCAATTTTTAAAATTTTTTTTATTCACTTAGGTCCAAGTCTGATGAGTGCATCCGCGGAGCCTCAGGCTGCAAATTTGCCCATCCACCACCAGCACTGAAATACGACAGAGGCCGTGCAAAGGTATGCTGTGACAAATTCAGAAAATTTAGGTTCAAATCAATTTTAGATCAGAGTTTTCTAGGGGTTTATAAGAGGTCTCAATGCCAAAACCGTGATAAGTAATTGACCAAATTTGGAGGTTTAACAGCTCTACAATAGGGACTTTAGTTCCAACAGGAGCGTATAGTTTTCCAATTTTGATTTTTGAACAGATCCGCGGATCTGAAACCTAAATAATAGGTTTTGCCAGACTATAACCAATTTTTTGCGAGATGAATGACTGAATTTTTGAGTATTGTGAATATTTTCAATGGTAAATTTTCTAAGACTTCGGCCATGAGAGATAATAACCTGTCTGATAACCTATCTCAAATTCTGTCTTTTTTTGCTTGAACACTTGTCAAAAATTATGAATTTCGACTTCATAGTAACTGCAAAATTTTCACAATGTAAAGCAGACTATGTGCCAAAAATAAGAGTTGAAAAACACAGAAGAACACAAGTTAGGATTCTTGGTTTTAAATCATTTAGAAAAAATCTTTCAAACGATAGTCGTAGTTTTATAGACAAAAACCATCGTTAGCAGGGTTGTGCAAAAAAATTTCGAAAAAATGTCCATTTTTTCCGGTCATTTTCCGAAAAATTGTTCGGGGTAAACCAAAACAAAAACGGTTTTTTGGTTGCAAAATATAATGTTTTCACCGCCTTCCATCCATTCTTGCTGAAAAAAACCAAAAATCTCGAAAAAAAATTGAAATACCCCGAAAAAATTTTTTTTCGCCCTGAAAAATTCGGAAAAAAAGTTTTGTGTTTTTTTCGATTTTAAGTTTTGTTCGGTTTTTTTTCAGTCCGAAATTTTGAAAAAAAAAATTTTGTTCGATTTTTTTCTCAGTCCGAAAATTCGAAAAAAATAATTAGTTCAATTTTTTTCAGTCCCAAACTTTCAAAAACAACTTTGTTCGATTTTTTCCAGTCCGAAACTTTCGAAGAAAAATTTCGATTCGTTTGGGGAATTTTTTTCGCACAGTCCTGATTGTTAGGCATAAACCGCGAGTTGGTTCAACCTATCTTTGTTAGGCCCATTGCCAAGTTTTGCGTTTTACAGGTAGAGTTGAAATCAACTGACACCCAGCTGCCTGGTGTATCCGTTCATCCAAACACATGCAAAATTTTTTGTTTCTCTTGTTTTTTTTTTGTTCGGCCCATGCTCTTATGTTACTTAACCTTCAATGTTCACAATATCTTCTTCATTTTCTGTAGCCATATTCTTGTAAAGAGACCCTCTTTCGCATGCACTGTTTCCCAACCAAAATTTTTTTTTCTCTGAAATTTCCCATGCACGGTTTTATTTGTTTCATGTTCGAACCAGTTCCTTCCTTCCCGTCAAAATTTTTAAGTTTGTCAAAAAATTTCAAAATTTTCGATTGTAGAATGCCTAGTAACATCCTCAACGAGTTTTCTGCACGTCATAATGGCGTTCGCATTAATAACCGTGTCCTTCAAATAAAAATATATATAATAAATCGTTCCTTATGTTATCTTGTCTTATGTTTTGTTAATCGTTCACTGTTTTCTACAGTTTCAATATTTCCAAAACAGTTTTTATTATGGTTTTATTTTCAAGGCTTTTCAGAGTTAGTTCAGATTTGCAGTCGCTTGGCGTTTTTCATTGCAGTCGGAAAATCTCCGAAGGTAATTTTTTAAAAGTTTTCACACCACAACACATTTTTTTGATTTTTTGTTCTTTTTTTTGCAATCCAAAAATATAATCAGATTTTTTTCAGAACTCGCAAAAAGTATTTATCAAAATGTTCATCGCCACCGGGCTTCTCATTTGCCTTCATCTCTTCCTATCCTATCTTTATTGGCCTCCTGACAGTATCAATCGACTATTGCCATCTATTCAATCTGGCTCTTTGGGTTTAGGGCCTGCCGCATCAATTGATTATTTATAATTGAAATTCTGCAAAAAACAAACAGGTGGGTTTTTTTACAATTGAAACTTTGAAAATACTGCCCCAAAAAATTGAAATTACAAAAAAATCATAGTTGGACTAAAGAATTTGCCAAGAATTACAACCTTTTACTCAGAAAGGAAAAAAGCTTCGTCTTGTTTGGTACTGACTTGGAAGGTTATTGAATTTTCAGAAATTACAAATGGAAACAAAATCATCTTGATGGACGGAGAAGAATATTGAGAAGCTCAAACAAATCTATGGGAAAGTTTTCAATCACGTTGATTTGAAAACTGTCTATGTCGACAACGGGAACGAGTTTGAGAACACGGTGGCTGCTCAGGATGAAAAAATGAAATTGGAGCCAATCAAGATCAATCTGGGTTCTTTGAAGAAGGTTATTTCGGAAGATACAACCGATTTAAAGGTATCAAAACATTCAAAATAACGACAATGTAAAATTTCTAATTTTCAGAAGTTCATTTCTGACTTTTACAACCAAGGGCTGAAGAAGAATCGGACAAAAGTGAGTAGAACATTCGCGATATGCAGTTATGATTGTTTTCCAGTAATTCAAATCATTCGAAAAGTTCAAAATGAGATTTGTGGACGAGAAGGAATATGGAGTTTCGGAGTTTTGAATCGATCACCTCCACAAAATCCACAACAAAGGCCCAATTTGAAGATTGGATTCACAGATTTTGTTAAGAAATAAATAAAAGAATATTCCTGAATCAAGCTGTTGTGTTGTTTTCCCTCTATTTCGGTTTCAACCGGAGTTAACTACTTTTTTGAAGTTTTTTATTGCCTCTTGCCTCTTTCGCCATTCAAAAATATAATCAGATTTTTTTCAGAACTTGCAGAAACTATTCATCAAAATGTTCATCGCCACCGGTCTTGTCATTTGCCTTCACCTATTTCTATCATATCTTTATTTTCCTCCTGACAATATCAATCGGCCATTGCCTATCGTCATTTATTCAATCTGGCTCTTTGGGTTCAGGGCCTGCCGCATCAATTGATTTTTTTAAAATTTAAATTCTGCAAAAACAAACAGGTGGGTATTTTCAATCAGAGTTTTTTTATGAGAACATATATACGGTCCTTATAGTCCATTCCGACCATTCTTTTATTTATTCTTTCCGTTTTTGTCCGTCGAACAATGGCCTCCCCCGGAAAGGAGCAAATCAAAGCCCCAGTGCTTTTTCTCCGTCTTTGTGTTCTTGTTTGGCTCTGTGCCGTTCTGTATAACATCGGAATATTCTATGTCTACGGATTCGATACCGCCCTCTTTCAGTCTATTCTGATCACTTGTGTTAAAATTATGATTATGTGCATGATGTTGAAAAAACTAGTTCAATGGATCCATCAAATTTGTTGTACGCCGTCAAAGTTTCAAAAAGTTCGGGTAAATCTTTTGACTGGCCTTCTAGGAATTATTACTTTCTCGTTTACTCCGACTAACGGATTTTTTAGATCCAAATTTAGAGCTAACGGATTTTTTAGATCCAAATTTAGAGCTAACGAATTTTTTAGATCCAAATTTAGAGCTAACAAATTTCTTAGATCCAAATTTAGAGCTAACGGATTTTTTAGATCCAAATTTAGAGCTAACGGATTTTTTAGATCCAAATTTAGAGCTAACGAATTTTTTAGATCCAAATTTAGAGCTAACGGATTTTTTAGATCCAAATTTAGAGCTAACGGATTTTTTAGATCCAAATTTAGAGCTAACGAATTTTTTAGATCCAAATTTAGAGCTAACGAATTTCTTAGATCC
>GL379927.1:304465-314882 GCA_000143925.2 Caenorhabditis brenneri | reverse complement strand
TTTTCAAAACTTGTCACTTCTGTCGGCTGTAACTCAGCAGGCATGATAGCTGGAAAATTTTTATGTACTACAAAAATGTAGACAATTGTATACTCTATGGACCTCTAGTTGATCACTTTTTTCTAACTACAATGGTTTTTGAGATAGGACCATTCTTAGCTAGGATGCTCTGAGGTTTGACCGTTTTGGTCTATCCTATTTCCAAAGGTAAACTTTTTATTCCACGGCGTGTAACTCGGGAGCCGTAAGAGATATCAAAAAGCGGTCAACTAATGACCTTAAGATTATTAATTTTTACACATTTTCATAGTTGACAACTTTTCTCTATCTCATTTGGCTCTAAAGTTATGGCCTCTCAAAGTTGGCCCACCAAAAATCTCAGTACAAAATGGCTTGAATTTTCACGTGGTGTTCGTATAAATATGGCCGGTACTGTAGTTCTGATTCGGCCAGTTCTGATTCGGGGTAGCCACATTTTATCTATTTTTCTTTTATTTTTAATGTTTAAAATGAAGATATAACATATAAATACTGGAAAAAATTGAGAAACGAGCAAAAATAAGACAAAATTTGAAATCGCATTGATTGGCACCTTTTACTCCTCTTTGAGTTGGGGGGGCTATGCATATCGTTTCAGAGCAACTTTCGACGTGCTCCGAGAGGAAAATGTTCATAGAAAAAGCAAATATACCGGAATAATGAATAAAAACAATGTGACTTCAGTCCTCCTTTGAGCTATTTCCAAGCTGCAAACTCTCCCCGAACCTTACACGGTTTGCAGACAATCCCTCCGTCTTGTCTCCAAACCCCTCTGCCAATTCATTGAGACCAAGAAACTATCAGTTCCCATTGATAACCTTCGCGTCAGAGTCACCCAGGACAGTGTGGTAATGAACCTGAGATCATGCGGTTTGAAGTCCAATCTGAGGATCTATAAGCACGAAGAAGGAGTCGAAATCTGTTCCGGTGACAATACTCGTTGCTATGAGGGTATGGATTACCGTGACTACTCACTCAATTTGCTCAAGTATGTGTTGAACTCTCCAACAACACATACATTCAAAATACTGGAATATTCTGATAACGGCAAATCGAACTTTTGCAAGATGTTCGAGAAGTTTCTGACTAAACAAAAAATTATCCTAAAAGTTTGCGAGTTCTCTTTGGAGGGAAATGAAAACCAAGCAATCCAATTGCTACCATTTTTGGATTCGAGTATTCTGAAGGAACTCGATTTTACTTGGACAAAGGGAAACAAATCAAAAAAAGATGGCTTAATGAAGTTGGAACAATGGAAAAAAGCGAAGATCCTCTTTTCCGAGGACGAAAAAATCTTCCGAGTTCCGATTCAACATTTTGGTCATTTCGAGATTTCAAGATTCAATATGCTAAATATCACTGCTAAGGACTTGCTCTATTTGAAAGAGGTAACAACTTTTAATATCCACATCAGGGCTGTGCAAAATAAAATTCCGAAAAATATTCGGAAAAATGATTTTTTGGAATTTTACGGGATTTTTCGATTTTTTTTCGAATTTTTCCGTGTTTTTCAATGAAAAATGGGTGAAAAGGCGGTTTCGGAAAATGACCGAAATAACCGAAAAAAAAAATTTTTCGAAAATTTTTCGCACACCACCTGATCCTCATATTTTCATCCCATTCCTTTTTTCAGAAGTACACAAAGTCTCCAGTTTTCTCGAGAGCTAATATTTACTGCGAGAGATCAGTTTCACCGGATGTAGCTTACGGGGAGCCAGTTGACAGGGGGTCATCCGGAGCGGGCAAGTGGATCTTCAAATGCTCCGACCCTAATTACGAATTGATCATTTATTATGGTGACGACTCTTATCGTTATAGTCGTGAACATATTTCGAATACGACACTCTCTGCGGTTTGATTATATTTTTTTTTTCAAACAATCATGCTTCTAATGTTTATTTTTATCTCAAAATCGTGTTCAAAATTACCATGAAAGTTGTTTTTTCGAACAAAATGTGGGTCTTCAGATGCTCCAACGCTATCCACTCATCATTTCTTATTATCAACTCATGTAAAATTTTTTGTTATCGTACGCTCTTTGCGATGACTCCACACTCTGTGTTTTAATAAAGTTTTTTGACATAAAAATAGTGTATTGGTATCCAAAAAATTCACAAAACAACCATATCCAATCCACTGGTATTTGTCGGATCACCCTCCGTTTTGGAACTTTTTTACCAAAGAATTTAGAGAAATATTCAGTTTATGGAGCATGAAAATAGAGCATGATTAGGGTTGCCGATGTACCATGTATTGACATCATCAAGTAGGCGTCAAGTAGGCGTCATCAAGCATTTCGAGACAGTTCATGTAGAGATGTCCGAGGAATATCATCTCTCTCTTCTATATACTAAGCGGCAAGCTCTATCTGTGTGCACTTATCACTGAATAACTTTTGAGCCCCTGAACCGTTTGGTGCCATACTTGGCACATGGTCATGGGTCCCTGAGCGTTTTTAAACTTTTTTTTTAAATTTAAAAATTCTATACCGTTTGAAGCTTGGGTTACTGTAGGATTACGGTAGCTACAGTAATCCGAGCTCTGAATCGAATCTGAAACGGGTTCAGAGTTTTTCAGCACCGCGTGAATTATCTGATATTTTTAATTGTCGTTGAAAGAGAATTTCAACAACACTTTCCACTAGAACCTCATTATTTTGATGAATCTGCAGTGCAAAACGACAAGATCACTGTTGAAAAATGACACACGTGAAACGAGTGCTACCGTACTTTTCCTTCTGTTGATTTCTTTTCATTTCTCACTGAATTTCTCAAATTTTTTGCAAGTTTTGCCACTCTTTCGACTGAAGATGTAAAGCTCTTTTGATTCATAACAATTTTAAAACCAATTTCTATTTGAAAAGATCACAAAAAGCACGTTGAACTGCCATGCGCGTCAATTGGATTAAAGGCGCACACACTTTCCCGTCGCACCGGTCTCGCCGCGCGCTCTCTTCTCTCTCGCCGCTTTGCGAATGGCGTTCGTTTCTTTACCTAAATTTTTTCTTCTTTTTTGGTGCTGTTTTTTGAGATTTTTGCCGATTTTTTTTCGCGATTTTTGTGTTGAGAATTTGATAAGCAATACTTTCCATCTTTTGCAAGACGAAAAAGTTCGATTTTCCATGTTATTGGTGATTTTTTACAGAAGACGTTATAGCATTATTCACGATATAGAATATAAAAATATACAATGATTAGGGTGACCAATGCGCTATAAAAAAGACCGAAAGTAATTCTGATCAGAAGATCAAGGGCCATATTTCCTTTTTGCCCTTTACCTGAACTAATTATTTCTTTCTTAACATCTTAGTGCTAATCCCACTGACTCCTATTAGCATGCCAGAACGCTGTCATACTCGCTAGACTGAAACTCTAACTGGAGGACGCAGAGACACGCGCGGCAACTTTAAATTTAATTTTTTTTTTAACGCCGCGTAAATCGACACAACTTTGTCCGAGAGGAGTCCATTTTACACGTAAAAATTAAATTTAAACTTGCCGCGCGTGTCTCTGCGTCTCTCTAGTTAGAGTTTCAGTGGAGCGAGTATGACAGCGTTCTGGCATGCTAATATGACAGATGACAGATGACATTATGGCTCCGCGACATTTCGAAATTAGACATTTCGAAAATGCGACGTTTCGCAAGTGTAGGACATTTCGCAAAAGTGACGTTTCGCAAGTAGACGTTTCGCAAGTTGTATATTTCGCAAAATGGTCAGTTCGCAATTAGACATTTCGCAACTAGTCGTTTAGAAAAGAGGATATCTCGCAAACAGGCGTTTCGCAAATTTGATGAAGCGAGTGCGAGCTTTAATTGGAGGACTCATATTTATTTTTTTTTATTGTTATTTAGATTGTTTTTATTATTTTTACGTGACCCTGAAAAACCAACAATTCAAAATTCAAAACAGTTCTCAAGGATGCTAGAGTCCTCAAAGTTCTGGTAAACAAGCCAGCTCCTCCGTGTGTTCCTTTGAAAGGACTAGAATATTTGAAAGCAATGCGAGTCGCACGGAAGTATACTTGATTGTTTTTGTTTTTCGTTGTTCTCTAATAAATTTTTATACTACTGATTTTATTGGAATTTCTCCTGAACTTTTTCGAAACATCTGTTTGCGAAAAGCCTAGTTGCGAAATTTCCTGTTTTCCAAACGTGACATTTGCGAAATGACTAATTGCGAATTGGTTTTTTGCAGAAAGTCTACTTGCGAAACGTCACTTTTGCGAAATGTCCTACACTTGCGAAACGTCGCATTTTCGAAATGTCTAATTTCGAAATGTCGCGGAGCCGACATTATAGGCGGCAGGTCAAACCGCGACGCACAGCCGCAACGCATCCGTAGGAGTGCAGGAGAGTAGGCGAAGGAGAGACAAACAGTCATCCTCTTCATTATTCACCTCTTCTCGTTAGTCATCGTCCTGTACACCACAAGATGTCTTCTTCTGCCACCACTTCTCCTGTTTCACTACTCGATATTCCGGAATTGCCACTCAAACTGATCTGCAGTTATGTAGGATTCAAATCACTGTAAGTTTAAGGGTGGTGTAGATTGATGAAGACTGTAATATACCTAGATTTAGAGGAGGTAGCTTCACCCCTTGATGAAGTTTTTTCAAAAATTCCTCTCCCGAGCCGGGTCGAAAATTTTTATAAGTATGATTTACCGGAACATTGTATATTTTTCAGACAATCCCTCCGACTGGTCTCCAAACCCCTCTGCCACTTCATTGACACCCAGAAGCCATCAGTTGAGATTGATGACTTCACAATCAGAATTAACCATGACAGTATGCAATTGAAACTGACGTCGTGTGGTCTAAACTCTCATCTGCTAGCTCATGTGTTAGAAAAAGAAATGCTTGTTTGTTCAGGTGGCAGAATTCGAGGTTCTGAAAATAAGGACTACCTTAACTACGCATTCAATGCCGTAAAATTTGTGTTGAACACTCAAACAACACATACATTTAAACGACTAGAATACTCTGATGAGTTCAACCCTGAATTTTCGAAAATGTTTGAGAAGTTTCTGACTGATCAAAACATAATCCTGAGGGTTTGCGAGTTTTCTTTCGAAGGCAATGAGCACCAGGCTCTTCGATTCCTTCCATTCTTGGATTCGAATATTCTAAAGAGATTCAATTTTTGTGGAGGATCGGAGAGCATCTCGAGTGACGATTTGACGAAGTTGGAGCATTGGAAAAAGGCAAAACACCTCAGTATCAACAATAAAGTGTTTTGTGTTTCGATTCAAAATTTTAGTCATTTTGAGACTGCAGGATTCTGTATGCACACTATCACTGCACAGGATTTGATCTATTTGAGAGAGGTAACGATTTTTGATGCCAACATATTTTTCAGTTAAATTATTTTTTTCAGAAGTACTCACAGTCTCCTGATTTTTCAAGTGCTATCATTAGCTACCGGATCTTAGAGCCAGCAGCTGCTCAAGTTTTCGGAGAGCCATCCTGGAAGGACAAGTGGGTCTTTAGATGCTACGACCCTAATTTTGCATTGATTATTGACTTCGCGTATCAACATATCCGTTTTCATCGTACCCACATTTCGAGTACCACACTCTCTGTGATTGAATAAAGTTTCTTGAATTCAAAATATTTTCTTTCTTTTTTGTTTTTCAACAAAGTCGAGTACCCCATAGAGAAGTATGGGGCACCATTAGGGACACATTTACAGACGGGGGCACAGGGCGGAAAGGGGCCCACCGCTTTGTTTACTTAGTGACTCATCACCAACAGGCTTTAAGCAACACCGATTATCGATTTTTGATAAGATTCAAAGTTTCTATACACAAGATCCATTTCCTTATCAGTACAACGTTCGCATACTGATTAAATTCATACCTCATTTGCATATATTCATTTTTCGAAATTCATTACACACCTATAATTATATATTTCTAGAACCATGCAAATGGAGCAAAAATAAGATAGTCTCAAAACACCCATACCAACACCTCACAAGGTACACTTTTGATCTTTGATCTCAAAGAGCCACAAGTTTCATTAATGAGTATACGCTAATTGTTTCTCTATACAGATAGTCTCAAAACACCCGTACCAGCACCTTATAAGGTACACTTTTGATCTTCGATCTCAAAGAGCAACAGGTTTCGTTAAACAGTAAAAGATTCTTACCTCTCTCTATACAGATAATTTCAAAACACCCGTACCGGACTCATATAAGGTACACTTTTGATTTTTGATCACAAAGACCCACAGGTTTCGTCTCTCTTCACAGATAGTCTCAAAACACCCGTACCAGAACCTCATAAGGTGCACTTTTGATTTTCGAACTCAAAGAGCTTAGATTTAGTTAAACAGAGCTTAAGAGCTTAGATTTAGTTAAGGTACGCTTCTGTTCCTTGATCTTAAGGAGCCTTAGATTTTGTCTCCCTCTCCAGATAGTTTCAAAACACACGTTCTCAGACCTTATAAGGCTCTTGATCTTTGATCTCAAGGAGTCACAGATTTTGTCTCTCTTCACAGATAGTCTCAGAACAGCCCGTACCAGAACCTCATAAGGCACACTTTTGATATTTGATCTCAAAGAGTCACAGGTTTCGTTAAACAGTGAAAGGTTCCTGTCTCCCTACACATGTAGTTTCAAAACACGAGTACCAGAACCTCATAAGGCACGCTTTTGTTCCTTGATCTCAAGGAGTCACAGATTCTGTCTCTCTACACATATAGTCTCAAAACACCACGCACCAACACCTCAGAAGGTACACTTTTAATCTTCGAACGCAAAGAGTCACAGTTCCCGTTAACCAGTAAAAGATTCTTGTCTGTCTCTCTCTATAAGGACAGTCTCAAAACACCCGTACCATCACCTCATAAGGCACACTCTTGATCTTTGATCTCAAGGAGCCTTAGATTTCGTCTTCTTACCCAAGTAGCTTCAAAACACACGAACCGAAGCCATGTAAGGTAAACTTCTGATTTTTAATCCCAAGTATCCAAGCGCGGAAAACACCAGGGGCCTTTCTCGAACACCATATCGCGAAATACAAAAACGCCGAAGCATTCATTATCATTGATTTCATTTATCAAAGTTTTCATACGTTGGTACTTCCCTCTATTTTCCCACTCACTCGAATTTGAAAAAACACAAACAGAAACAAAAGTTCTCGATTCAGATGATTTCAACCTAAAAATGTCTATCGCGAATCACAATTTACACACTCCATCTATTCCAGATTCACGATATTGAATTTATATCTACAAACCAAAAGTTCTCAATTTCGAATTGTCTACTTGTTCCGTTCCCGACGGGAAAGAAAAGGACACAGCAAAGGGTCGAAGAAATCCTCCAACAACAGGTTGTAGGATTACGAGAGCGGGAGAGAAAGGATATTGGGTTCTAGGAAATTGGAAACAACCGATTCGGTTTTCAAACTGAGAACTCTTGTAGACTTCTATACGCGAACGAAATATTCTTTTTTCATTAACCAAACGAAAATCACAAATGGCGCTTTCATCAACGTTTTCAACAAATTTTCAAACAGTGAGCAATTTTTCAAAACGTCTATCGACAGTGTATACACACCTAACCAGAAAGGAGAACACCGACAGAAAAATTCCTATTCCTCTCCCATCTAACGAAGAAGAGCACCGAAACTACTCTAAGATTCTGAGAACTAATCCAAACATGATTTCATTCACAACGACAATCACAACCAGAAGTTCTTCAAAGTTTCCAACAGATTTTTCAAACCGATTTTCGAATAGTGCTAAATTTCTCGAAGTTGTATCCACACCAGACTCACACCTCATAAGAAAGGAAATCACAAACAGAATTATTCATATCCCTTTCTTATCTAACGGAGAAAAGCACCGAAACTTCTATATTCCAAAACACGATTCACACTCTTGCCTTTTCTGAATTACGATTCCGAGAACCACTCAAAACATGATTTCATTTACTTAACGGAAGTCAAAACCACGAAAGTTTTCAAAGTTTCCAACTGACTTTTCGACAGATTTTTCAAACAGTGCTAAATTCTTCAAAACTTCTTTCGACGCTGTATACATAAAAGCAAGAAGAGAAATCCTTTTTCGTCCAACAAAGAAGAACACCTATGACAAATCACAATTCACACTCTTCACATTTCTAAGTTCCTCCAAACTACGGACAATCTCTATGCTCCTGAGAATCACTCAAAACATGATTTCATTCACTCAACGGAAATCAAAACCGAAAAATTGTTCAAAGTTTCCAACAGAGTTTTCAAACAGACTTTCAAATAGTGCGCAATTTTTCAAAGCGTGTACCGCCATTGTATGATGACACATTCTTCATATGTCATCAAAAGGCAACCCCCGACAGAAAAATTTCTATCCCTTTTCCGTCTAACAAAGAAGCATGTGTCATGAAGAGGTAACAGTGTTTTTTGAAACTGGGAAAGATTTAGACATTGTGGAAAAGCAAGTACTTGAAATTGAAGTATAGAAGCTATCTGGTACAAAGGGTAACCGTGTAATTTAGCCATGGATATATAAGCCGGAGTACGGAAAGAAATAACTACTCAGTCACTGAATTTGTTAACAGTTTCCTTATTGACGTCATAAGAAGGGCAAACACCGAAGAGAAATCCCTTTCCCTTTTCCGTCTAACCAAAAAGCATGTGTCAGAGGGTAACAGTGTTTTTTGAATTTCGGAAAGGTTTAGACGCCGCGAAAAAATAAAGTACTTGAAATCACAGAATGAAAGTTATCAGTTACAAAGGAGACAGTGTACCGCAAACATGGATATCCAATTCGGAATACAAATACACAGCTCCTCATCCCCATTGATAAACGTAGTCATCTTGAAACTTCAGGAAATCCATAGCTCTACTGGAGATCCATAGCTCTAGAGACCAACTAAGACTTGAGAGCTCCTTAGTTCCAAGACAGGTTTTTTTTAAAGGCCTCTGTAAAGATATATAGAGATACAAAGTGGAATCTTTAGATGCCAAATTGTTCAGTTCTACTGTCAAGTTACGTGTACAGAAAATTGCCTCAGAGAAGTTTGAAACAAAAAACCCCACAAAGGTGTCTGTACATCCTATACTTGAGCAGAAATCTTCTACAAAAACACTTACAACCTCAGGGCTTTCTCGAAAAATTCCAGACAACAAACTCAAAACTTGGAAAGTAGCACCTATCGTGACAATGACTTTTGTTAACAAGTTTATTCGGCCCAACCGATGTAAGGAGAGAACCGGGGACATCCTATAAGTTAAGGGCTTTTTTTTTTTTTTTGAGCCCTAGACAATCGTGTTTGAAAAACTTCAAGTTCTAAAGAGCCTTGTCATTCTATCCAGATAATTTTGAAACACTCGTACCAGAACCTCATAAGGTACATTTTTGATCTTCGAACTCTAAGAAACACAGATTTCCTTAATCAGCAAAAGTTCCTTCTCACCATGCCTAGATAGTTTTAAAACACTTGTATCGAAATCTTATAAGGCACACTTTCGATTTTCGATCTCACGAAGCCACAGATTTCGTGAATCTCCGAAAGTTCCTTCGTTAACTAACAAAAGCTATTCATCTTGTCATCTTTTCCAAGTAATTTCAATTTACGAACAGAATAAGGCACAAGTGAATTATTGCTTTTCTGAAGTACCCCATGCACATTGTTTCTGATTTCGTCCTATCCTCAGCATGTCTGTTAAAATACAAGACGCAATTCTATAAATCCGCATCTGCAAATTACGGCATCGGCAAACATCCATGAGCATTGATTCCATTTTTCAAAGTTTTCGCACATCACTAAATTTTCACACTCACACGAATTTCAAAATATAACAGTTTCTGGATCCTTAGTGAACCAGAAAAAATTCACAAGTCGAACTTGGTTATCTCCATTCACACAAGTAGCCATCAGATTTCAGAAACGGGCACTTTACAGATGTTCCGCAACGTCTTCTGCAAGCCGACTATTGGTCTATATCAACGAACGAAATCTCAATCTTTCAAATTTTTCAACGTTAAAGTTCATTATTCCGATAGCAATTCACACGATCACCCTATTCTAGATTTCTCCTCGGATATAGGTTCAAGTAAACAGAATAACAACCTCACAGTTTCAATTGTTTCCCCCATTCCACGTTACTCTCCGACTAGAGGAAACAGGACACAGAAAAGGGTCGAAGAAACCCTTCAACAACAGGTTGGAGGGTTACGAGAGCAAGAGAGAACATAACATTAGACTCCACGGAATTGAAAACAACCGATTCGGTTTCTGAATTGTGAGCTTCTGTATACCTCTGTATCACAAACAGAACATTCAGCATACGATTTCATTCACACAACGAAATCTACCTTTTTGCAAGTCCCGACAGAGTTTTCAACCAGCACTGACATTTTTCCAAAAC
>GL379927.1:281346-303351 GCA_000143925.2 Caenorhabditis brenneri | reverse complement strand
TCTAAAGACGAGATTCACCATTCAGACACTTACAGTTTCGTTCTGGCGTTGAAATCCGTTCTGGCTCTGAAATCCGTTCGGGCACACGTAGCCAATGCTCTCATTCTTGCCAAGAGTTTTTCCATCCACCATACTTACGCGTTCCAGAATGAACAAGTTCGACAACAATTTCAATGAAACTCCGGGAGAAAATGCAAGTGCAGCCACTCACCAGGAGGGTCAAACAAAGAATGAGGAAACGAACGTGCGGGAAACTGTGATGACTCATCGCAGAAACATAGAGAGCTCATCAACCAACAGCGCTCCAACTGACAACCTTCTAATCGTATGAAGTCCTGTTAAGGAATGTCTAAAACCAGAATTTTCAGGAACAATTTGGAGGAGCCACACTTGAGGTTTTGAAAACTTTGGAGAAAAAGGCACCCTCTGATTACGCAAAGTTTTTCAAAACAATCCAATTGGATGTTCAACTGCCAAAAACAGTTACGATGGATCCCTTAGGACCTGAAAACTTTGGTACTATGGTGGTGGAACTCATAAAGAAATATACTCCAGAGAACGCAACTACTGAAACCAGAGTAGGAGTTACATTTGATTCTCCAGAATTCGAAGCGGGAACAGCGGTTGGACTATCGATAACACCGATTGACAAAGTTTCAAGTGAAAAAATTGTTCACACTATGGAGCTTTTAACACAATCCAATAAATCACCACTGGAAATTCAGAATGCGAGACTTCAAGTCACTCTGAAGTACTTCACTCCACCATCAGGAAGCGGACTCAGAAAACGGGAATTTGGAATGGAGGATATTCTAGAGTCCAATTTATTCGAGAAGAAACCACGGGATGATGAACATGAATATGAACACAGCGAACACATTGAAGAATCTGAGGAGGCACTAGAAGATGACGACGAGTGCGAGGAACTGAACAATGATACCGAAAGCAAAGAGAAGCTACCCAGATCGAACATTATGAAAAATGACGGTACTTCTGTGATACAAAGGTCTTGAAAATTATTCATATTTCAGTAACAAACGACTGTCTCATTCACGCTGTTTATCAAAGTTTTATGTACCACGAAGCATTTCACGGCACAACAGCTGAAAATCGGAAACGTGGTTACACGCGGTACCGATATTCACTCAGAAAATCGCCAAGCCATCCCAACAGATGTGGAAAAGTCTTTGCCGAAGTCAGAGAAATGAAAGAGGCAAGTTAAAGAGTAAAGTACAGCCTAAAGGATTTCTCTACAGAAAGCCGGTATAACTAAAAGCCGAAACTTTGGATACACGGATATTCAGAAACTTCAAGACACTGTTTTTGCGGGAAAACTTCAGATTATTGCTATCGTTGAGCATCAATCAACACCTTACTTTGCGGGGCCTTATTTGGGAAAGAACAAAACTATAACAGTGTTTCTAAAGGACGTCAATGGGGAAGGTCACTTTGCAGGAGTCCGTAAATTACCAGCGCTCCTAAAGACAAAGTATTACTGCTGTCTGTGTCAGACCAAGTCTGGAACTTTTTCTACGCATTACAACTGTCCGCTTCTTCATAGACCTTGTGGAGCACTTGATTGTCCAACATCACCAGATGATGTACCCATTCGCTGCGTCAAATGCACAGTTGTCTTCCGATCAAAAACATGTCTCGAAAATCACAGGAAAATCGGTAAATAGACCAGTCTAGTTTTCAAATCACATGATGTTCCAGGGCCCAAAGCTGGACGGAGTAGATGTGACTATACCAAGTTGTGCAAAAAATGTGGTCAAGTGTACTATACCAATAAGTCAAAGGCCAAGGGTGAGCACGAGTGTGGGAAAAAATGGTGCTACAGATGTCAATGGAAAATGCCTTTGAAACATGATTGCAAAATGTTCAAATCAGTCAAAGATGAAAAGAAGCTTACATGGAAACGGTTCGCTTATGACTTTGAGGTTGGGAACATTTATAGAAATGGCTCATAAACTATAGTTTTTAGAGTATGGTTGATGAAGAAACAGGCGAACAAATTCCGGTCCTTTTCATTGCCATTAAATATTGCAAAAAGTGCTCAACCACGATTCCCACTACATTGGAAGAAGCTCAAACTATGTCATGTGACACGTGCTCCAAAAATGGTCGATGCAAAGTCATTGATTGTATTCGTGACGGGAACCGATTCATCAATGTTGCCAAAGAGGCTACTGAATGGATTTTCTCCAATGAAAACACAGGTTTCGTAGGAATCGCACATAATGCCTCTGGGTAAATCTTATAATTTGTTATCAGTAACAAACATTTTCTGTTACAGATATGATGCTCAATTCATTTTGAAGAGCCTTATTTCAAGTAACAAAGCTGCACCAAACGTCATTATGGCAGGAACCAAGATAATCTCACTCAGACACAAAGGTGTGCACTTAATCGACTCATTGAAATACTTAACCATGAGCTTGGCAGCAGTAGGAAAAGCTTTTCAAATACCGACGGAGAAAGGGTAAGTGGCAAAGAAATTTGGCGATTGTTTATAAAATTTTACAGAGATTTCCCGATCAAATTTATCAAACGAGAAAACTTTGACTATGAAGGCCCACTACCGGAAAACAAGTTCTATAACTTGAATAACAAGTCACCGAACGTTAAGGCAAAACTTGTTGATTTTCTCGACGAAGAACGAGCAAAGGGAAAAATTTTCAAGTTTGTAGATGAGCTTTTCAAATATTGCTATGGTGATGTTTTCATCCTGGCCAGTGCACTCAAAGTTTTTGAAAAAGACTTTGAAGCAGTCACTAACGTTTGTTTATTTGAAGTGAGTCAAAAAACCGAATCAGCTCGTAAGACTGTTAATTTAGGAGTCAGTGACAGCAGCTTCAGCTGCTATGAAAGTGTTCAAGCGACAACATTTGACCAACAAGAATCCAATAGTTCTCGATGCACGACCATCAGCCTCAATGAAATCATCAGTTATTAGCCAGAAGTATATGGCTTGGTTCGAAAGCGTTGAAAAAGTCACTGTCGCTACTGCCACAACATCTGGAGAACGGAAAATTGGTAACTACTCTGTAGATGGGTTCGTGGAACCATGTCCAAAATACCCAAGAGGACTAGTTATCGAGTTTATGGGGTGCTACTGGCATGCTCACGAGTGCAAGTACACCGATCGTTCAATAATTGAAGACGAAAACGGTGAAGAAATTCGGGAGCGAGACAACAAAAGAATTGCATTCCTGGAACAATACCACGAAGTCAAAGTTGTGTGGGAATGCGATGTGAACAAAGAACTGAAATCCAACGCTGAGATGAAACATTTCTTCGACACTTTTGAACCAGTGGTAAGCGATTCAAATTTTGAAAATTTTCATAAGAGTCTTCAGGATATGATTGAGATGGAGAAAGCCTTGAGCGGTGGACGTACTGAAGTCTTCAAACTTCATGCCGACAACAGAAGAGGAACACTCAAACATGTTGATGTTGTCAGGTAGCTCAGAGTCCGCAAAAAATCTCAGAATTTACTCAATTTCAGCATGTATCCTGCTGCAATGAAATTTCAAGAATTTCCGGTTGGTCCACCGAAGAGCATATCACGGAGGGAAATCCCGACACCAATCACTACAAAGGCACAAATATTCTGGAGGGGCTTCATATCATGTCAAATTTTACCACCACGTCAACTGGAGCTACCTCTTCTCCCAATGAAACCTTCAGGAAAACTTGTTTTCGCTCTATGTTGGCGTAAGTCACATCTTCTCAATTAGAGTTACAATTTTGCAAATTCCAGAGTGTGCCAAAACATCAAACCAGTACAACTGCACACATAGTGATGAGCAAAGATGTTTCACGGGAACTTTCACAACCGTAGAAGTGACAAAGGCACTGGAGCTGGGATACACGATCACTAAAGTTTTTGGTGTAAGATTTGAAACCTAAAGCTAAAGAAAGTCAATGTCCCATTCAGGCAATTTCCTATCAACGTTGGGCCAAAAATGATGACAATGGCAATGGAGGTCTCTTCACGTCGTATATGAATGCAATGCTGGGGTTAAAAATTGTAAGTTTTTTCGAGCACAAGACATCATTTTTTGAAAATTCAGTACGCCAGCGGATGGCCAGCCGATGTCCAAACAGAAGAAGAGAAGACTCGTTTCATTGAAGACTACCGGAAACAAGGAATTGTACTTAATGATCGGGATCGGTTTGTAGAGAGTCCTGGTGCACGGCTCGCAGCAAAACTTTTGCTCAACTCTCTGGTAAATTTTTCCAAGTAAAAATTGAGTCATTGTAATTTTCCAGTGGGGAAAGTTTGCACAAAGAGTGGACGTCCCGAACACATCAGTTATCATCGGTCCATCGCAATTTTGGAAACTCTTCCACGATACAGCCGTTGTTATAGAAGATGTTTGGACTCTCAACGATACAGTCATGGTCCAACACAGAAGTCGCTCGGAGGCATTGAAAAGTCTCAGTACTGGTGCAATGCATATTGCTGCCCACGTTCCATCGTATGGACGGCTCCACCTGTACAGGCTCATGGAAAAAGTCGGACCTGAGAACATTTGCTACACAGGTAACCAAAATTGATTTTGTACTCAAAATCGAAAATTTCTTTCAGATACTGATTCGGTGATTTATATCGTTCCACATGGAGAAACCGATCCACTAGCTGATGAGATGGGACCGTTTCTCGGTCAATGCACGAGCGAGTTGAGTGGTAAAGTGACCAAATTTGTAACAACTGGAGCGAAATCGTATTGCTACAAAGAGGTTTTAGCCAACGACGAAGAAAAGGTATCATAAATATGCTCATGTCCTGTGGAACAAATACTTTTCTAGATCAAAATCAAATCAAAAGGGATCTCACTCAATTCGGAGGCGGCGAAGCGGGTGACGATGGAGAAGATGGAGACTCTGGTAGATGAAGTGATTAATGGAAGCTTGAGATCTGTTGTGGAGGTACCACAACAGCAGGTCAGACGGAACCGGGATCATAGTGTCTTCTTCAAAGAAGTACAAAAAAGATTCCGGTACACGTTTGACAAACGCAGGGTGCTCCCCGATGGATCAACGTTACCATACGGGTTCTGTTAGGATCTATTGTATTCCTGAATGTCTTTTATATTTCTAAATTTACCTTTCACACGACAAAATTTGTCTTTCGAAATCCTAAATCTGTTTTTCTTCTCTGAATCAAATCATAAATTCCATATATAATCTCCCGTAAATCAACATGGTCGCGGCCTAAAAACTTAGTTGACACAGATTCTTCCAGAACATGACGTCACTGTCCGTACACAGACACATAGACCCAGCATACACAGCATACCCTACGCACACTCGGTGTATACAACCACAATGTACACAACATGACGACAGTCGGAGAAAACGCTCCGATTTCGCAATAACGACGGGAAAAGGGGAAAAACAGGGGATATCTGACGGAAATGTGGTATATTGAAAATGTTGGTTATGGCTCTTGCAGGCACACTACTTCAAGCGTGGCTAAAAACAAACGATGGAACGTTTATTCACGGACTCTAAGAGTGGTTTCGGTAGTGCAACAAAACTTTTCTTGCCAAGCACGGCACATCGGGCCCTGACAGCCATCATTTGACTAACCTGCAATGCTCCCTACACTGAAGAGATTCAACAAGGGGTATTGCTACTTTTCGGTGGTTGTTGACGTGTTCAACCGCTATGTATTTGCTCGTATGTTGAAGAATAAGACATGTATAACCATCACCAAACCATATGAAGAAATTTTGTATTCAAAACTTTCATTTCTCCTTTTATGAATTTTCTCATATAGTTGACAAACTCTTCGCCCTATTTCAAAATTTAAGCAATGTCAACGACTCCGCCACGTCCACCAACTCCACCATCGCACACCTCAACACCAACATCTTCACCACGAATGAAATCAGAGGCTCAGCAGATTATCCTAGATTTATTTGATATGAAAGAGGATTCCATGCCATCAGAATTGTATTCTATGGCTAAATTCACTGCCAATCATAGACGCCTAATTTTACCATGCTTGTTTATTTTGATCCTGATACTTCTATTTATTGGGACTCTAATCTTGCCATGTTTGTTCATTTTGATCCTGGTATTTCTATTGATTGGGTCTCTTTCTTTGAGCCTGACCAAACCCAACCAGGACCCAACGGATTCCTCGCCTGTAGTCTCTATCAACGGGGAAATGGCCCATTCTCGCAATTACTCGGAAAACTCTTCATTTCCACTATCCCCTGCTAAAACGGATGAGCGTATCAACATGCCGTGAAGTCTTGGACTCGACACTCCGTGTAGTAAATCACGTTGTAGCTGGTGACTCGTTCAAACAGCCGCTATCTGAAACTGCTTCAAGTTCCCACAATAATCTGGTTACTCTGTCAATCGCTCCGAAACGAAGAAAAAACCTCTCAAGAGACCGCATACGAAACGGAAGAAGTTTTACAAAGTCGTCAACACGTAAACGCAATATACTTGGGAAATGGCAAAAGACAACAAGAGCTTGGAAAACCGACCTAAAAATACTCCTGCTCACTCTCCTTTCACAGTCATCAAAACCAAAGTCATAGCAATTCCTGATACTATGGAAGGCGAATTGGGTAAAAACTGCTTCAAATTCGAGCACATAAACCTTCCTGAAATTCAAATTGATGGCACCATGTGTTCTCCCCAACCATGCAAGTGTGATTTTACAAACCACAATTATGCTCAAGCATTTATGAGATATGGAATGCAAATTGGGCAAGCTCTTGGGAGCTCTTGAAAAATCTGGTAGCACAGAGTTTTTCATGAAGTTTAGCGCGAAAACCCCCGCCGGGGGTCTCAATGCCCTGATTTTGTCTCAATACGACGGAATGTCAACAATCGACGGCTTCCACAATGTGACTCATCATCGCTGATGGCTACAAACTTCATTCTGTCGAAACATGCTGCCAGGAGTTGTGCGTCCAATTGCTCTTCCTTCTGTTTTTGCACCTCTGGAACCAGGAGTAAGTCTTTAAAAATTTATATTTATCCAAATTTGGAAATTCAGTATGTCGACATCAATCTCAGTTCCCTCTTTTTAATGCATGGTCGTATCGAGCATGTTTCCATTCCCCAAATACATGATATGAACCGATACTTGCAAGATTTGAAACCTGTCATGATGTGGAATTCGTGCAATGGCTATCTCATTAACCCAGGATCAGAACTCAGCCTGTAAGTTTTGGAAACAGTGTGGAAAATGTAAATTTTGTCATTTTCAGTGATGCAACCCCGATTTCCCATCACTTCTTCACCAAGTCGGCTCGAAGTCAACCCAATCGTCGTTCCACCTCAGTCAAACGCTATTTCGAGAATAAATATAAGATTCAACTCGGTTATTCACATTCCCCACTTTTACGCGACCCCTCTGGTGCAATGTTCCCTATTGAAACTGTCTGGATCCGTTTCCGTCCCCGTTAATAAATGTCTCTATCTACAAGTCAACTTGAACAATTTCTTGGCAAATGCCGTATCACTAGAACCCATTTTCG
The DNA here is from genome assembly GCA_000143925.2 of Caenorhabditis brenneri. Lineage (NCBI taxonomy): Eukaryota > Metazoa > Nematoda > Chromadorea > Rhabditida > Rhabditidae > Caenorhabditis > Caenorhabditis brenneri. The sequence continues at coordinate 295,840 of GL379927.1, read as the reverse complement.
CGGAGTCTTTCCATGTGATCAAAATCCGATAATTGATAAACGTCCAAGCTCATTTATCTGGAATACAGCACCAAGTAGTGATTCTGGTGAACATTGGGTAGCACTTTGGGTAGACGATAGAAACTATGGCTATTTCATGGATAGCAGTGGTGGTAACCCTCAACCTGAGTTTATTGCGTTTTTTGCCAAAAACTGTATACGATGGAAAAAGGTGTTCACTTTCCCGGTGCAAGGACTTCTTTCAAACGTTTGCGGCTACTATTGCATTTACTTTCTCATTCGGAAAGCAATGAAACACTCAAACAAAGTGATCCGAGCCCCATTTTCGAAGAATTTGGCCAAAAACGATGCGCTAGTCAAAAAGTGGGTCAAACTACATCTGAAACGGTGCGAATGCAGAGCATATAATCCGTTGAAGTGATCCATTCATTCATTCATTCATTCATCATGTCTGAAACCAATGAAGTTCCCCTCCCAATGGATTCTTTCGATTCCCCACCGACTCCAACACAAACTCCACAAGTGGAAAATCAGCATCATCAAAATCAACAACAACAACAACATCGTCCATACCCACAAACGGTTCCGCTTTTGGAAGACGGATTCAAGAATTTGACTCTAGTTGGTTCCATCAAACTCTACAAAGATGTTTCTGGAAGCTTGCACATTGCTTCTGGGTAAGAAGCAATTTCGTGTTACACACGAAACATGGTGCAGGGGGTGTTGGACAGTTATGAATCATCCGCTCACCCGCACTCCAGCTCGACTCTCGAAACACCTTCATTTCCCGCAAATTCACTCTCCCAAGTTCACTTTGCCAAGTTCACTGTTGTGAATCTATCGATTTTTGCTCTTCTACTTCTCCTCTGCTACTCTCTACTAAAAATGGATCAAGCTCCACATTGGGATCAAATCCCCCTCGTAAAACTGTCGTGGAAACAACTCGTCCCGTTGGGTAAGTTTTTTATTTTTGAACTAAAGTTCTGCGGATTCATTTTTTAAGCTAAGGTTCCGTGGATTTATATAAATTTTTCAGACGAAAAATTAGCCGGTAAGGCTTTGTCAGTGGCTGTGTGCCCTGTACCAGGATGCTTAGGCTGGGGCAATGTTCTTCGACAAAAGAACGCTTTTCATAGGACAGAGGAGGCCTGCCCAGTTGCCGCTCATATGAGACAACTCCGCAACACAAAGGTAAATTTATAGGTTTTTGATATAATTAAATTTGTAGATTTTTGATATAATTAAATTTGTAGATCCTTGATATAATCAAATTTTGCAATTATAGGACACCCGCCATCAACAACTCCTCGCCACTCCACCTCCACCAACTCCACAGCACTTTGTGAAGGTAAATTTGCGAAAAATCTGAAAATTTTTTCTAAAAAATCTGCATTCCAGGAAGTCAAGGAGGAATTCCAACACCCACCACCAATGCCACCAGCAATGGTCCCACCACTGACGTTTGAGCAGCTGCCCGTCACTGAGCAGGTAAAATTTCAAAGTTTGAAAAATCGAAGAGAAATAAATTTGAATTTCAGATCCGTGTGGCCTACGTCACAATGCTCTCGACTGCAGGGAGAGTCTCCTCCACAACTTTTGATTTTATACCTCAGCAATAAATCCATTTTTATCAAATCTTGTTTATCAAAGCTTGTTCCAATAAAGGCAGTGAAAAGAGTACCCAGACATAGTCAGAGAAAAACTAGAGAGCGGTAGAAGACAGTGAGAGCGAAATTTAGACTGAGCAAGAGCCTAGACAGTACAGGCGCAATGCTTTATACCAGAGAGCGTGTTAGAGAAAGTCATAGAAAAAAGAGACAGTGCTATACACTATACCTTATACCTGAGAGGGCGTTAGACAAAGTCATAGAAAAGCAAAATATAACGCTGCGGAAAGGACGCAGACAAGGGAGTCTCGCACAGGTAGTGGCGCGCACAGAGCAAACAGAAGGGAGACATGGCGCCGCATGGCGCCCTCTCTCTGTTTGCGCTCCTATATAAACATCATTTGTGGCTCGGGTATGGATGATACACTTAGCAAACACGGTAAGAGAGATGGACATGGTGCGAGCACTCACAGGTTCGACACCCAACGGGGGTTTCGAAAAAAAAAAGGGGACATGGCAAAAGGGGGAGTAGGCAGGGGTAGTCACCCCCTAGGGACCATCGAAAAGGGGGGTCCACGGGGAGCCACGTGGCAAAGGGGGGGGGGTAGGTAGGGGTAGTCCCCCAAAGGGGGGGGGGGTAGGTAGGGGTAGTCCCCCACAGAGGGGGGGAGAGGGGTGGGGGTGTCACCCCCGTGCCCTTGTATAAGGGGTAGAAATAAGAGATCAAAGAACAAAAATTCGGTTATTCGGCTCCCATACTTCTCTCCCCATTCTTTTAAATCAAATCTGACCTTTACATGACAGATGACATAATAGGCGACAGGTCAAACCGCAACGCACAGCCGCAACGCGTCCTTGGGAGTGAGCGAAGGAGAGTCAAACAGTCATTCTCTTCATTGTTCACCTCTTCTCGTCAGTAATCGTCCTGTACACCACAAGATGTCTTCTTCTGCCACCACGTCTCCTGTTTCCCTGGTCGATATGCCGGAATTACCACTCAAACACATCCTCAGCTACGTTGGATTCAGATCACTGTAAGTTGATAGGGGGGCGGTGGTTTTTTTTTTGTTTCCGGTTCAAAATTGCCTAATTACTGGTTGTCTAGAAGAGAGACAGTGAATCACAGATATACCCAGAGGTATCTTCAAGTTTCTTACTTGAGTATTTGTTCTCATTAATTTTGTGCATCTCCCAATTTTTTAGGCCGGTTCTCCGAATGAAAATGCCATTTTTAGGCTTTACTTGGTCGAATTTATGCCATCTTTACCTGAATTGAGCAGTTTTCAATCCGCTTTCAAGCCAAAAATTAGCGACCACTTTCCAAAAACAAAACAAATTTTACAGACAATCCCTCCGACTGGTCTCTAAACCCCTCTGCCAATTCATTGACACAAAGAAGCTGCATGTTCAGATTGACTACATTAAAATCAAAACTTATCAACGGGGTGTAGAACTGAAATTAAAATCGTGTGGTCTAGTCTCCCATTTGGAAATGAAGATGCAAGGAGAAGGCACCAATGTTAGTTTCGGTGACAAAAGCAGATATTATGGGAATACGGACTACCTTGGCTTCTCAGTCAATTTGCTCAAATATGTGTTTAACACTTATACAGTACATACACAAAAAAGACTGGAATACTCGGGTGGTGAAGACTCGACGTTTTTGGAAATGTTCCAGACATTTCTGAGCGAACAAAGAATCATTCTGAGAGTTTTCGAGTTATCTTTCAGGGGCTTTGAGCAGCAGGCAGTCCGATTCCTTCCGTTTTTCGATTCGAATACTCTGAAGAGTCTCATTTTCAATTGGATTTTCATTGATGAATTGAATTTTGATTTGATGCTGTTGGAGCAATGGAAAAAAGCGAGATTCCTCTTTTCCGACCAAAAAATCTTCCGAGTTCCGATTCAACATTTTGGTCATTTCGAGACTGCGAATTTCTATATGCAAAATATCACTGCTCAGGACTTGCTTCATTTGAAAGAGGTAACCAATTTTAATACCCACATATTTTCCATTCCTTTTTCCAGAAGTACACACAGTCTCCAGTTTTCTCGATAGCTAACATTTACTGCGAGAGATCAGTTTCACCGGATCAAGTTTACGGGGAGTCTGAGGAGAACGAGTGGATCTTCAGATGCTCCGACCCTAATTACGCATTGATCATTGATTATTTTTACGGCTATTATCGTTATTGTCGTACACATATTTCGGATACGACACTCTCTGCGTTTGAATAAAGTTTAATGAATTCAAAATAGTTTATTGAAATCGTAAAAATTCACAAAACAACCATATCCAATCCACTGGTATTTGTCGGATTAACCTCCATTTTTGGAGTTCTTTTACCGAAGAATTTGGAGCAATATTCACGGTATGGAGCATGGAAATAGAGCATTATTAGGGTTGCCGATGTACCATGTATTGACATCATCAAGTAGGAAATAGAGTTCATTTCGGGACTATTCATGTAGAGGTATCCGAGGAATATCATGATTATCTGAGGGACAATCATCACGAGGGCAGGGATGGCGATCTGGAAGATAGGGTCTGTCTGTCTGTATGTTTGACGGGTCGGATGTCCTAATGTTTCTTTGTGAGGACTGTTCAAACTGAAAATTTCGAAATCTCTGCCAAAATTTTCGGAAATTTGAATTCCCGCCAAAACTTTTTCAAAATTCGAGTTCCCGCCAGAATTTTTGAAAGTTTTTAGTTCCGCCAAAACTTTAGAAAACTTGAAATCCCGCCAAATTTTCGAAAAATCGGAATTCCCGCCAAAACTTTGAAAATTTGATTTCCCGCCAAAACTTTGAAAATTTGAATTCCCGCCAGAACTTCTTAAAATTTGAATTCCCACCAAAAAGCTTTGAAAATTTGAGTTCCCACCGGAAAGTTTTGAAATTCTGAACTCCCGCCAAAACTTTGGTAAATTTGAATTCCTCCGCCAAAACTTTGAAAATTTGAATTCCAGCCAAAACTTTTGAAATTTTGAGATCCCAACAAAATTTCGGAAATTTCAAATTCATGCAAAAACTTCTGAGAATTTGATCTCCCGCTAGAATCTTTGAAATTTTGACTTCCCGCCAAAACTTTTCCAAAATTCGAACTCCCGCCGAAACTTTGGAAGTTTTCAATTCCCGACAAAATTTTGGAAATTTGAATTCCCACCAAAATTTTTGAAGGATTTGAATTCCTACTTTGGAAATTTGAACTTCCGCCAAAACTTCTCAAAATTTGACATCTTGACAAAACTTTGGAAGTTTGAAATTTCAAATCCCCGCTAAAATATTTTGAAATTCTGAACTCCCGCCAAAACTTTGAAAATCATCCGGATGTCCCCCACATTGCTCACCTGCATATAAACGGCTCTCAAAAACGTTCTCTGCATTCTGAGACAATTCTCCGACATTGTCATTCTCCTAATTGACACATGAATATTATAATGGAGTAGAATCAGAAAAGTGGTCCCCTCCACAATTACAGTAGCCAGACTAATCAATTGTCTGTATCCAATGTATTTTCTGATTTCCATTTCATACGCAACCACGTACACAGGATGTTCTTTCGTGTCGAAATGACGGATTTGGGGGTACATCTGTAAATTTATGAGGAAAAAAACTGCTTTAGTGTAGCTTTTGCATTTGGAATACTAGCTCACCTCGAAAATCTTCATTCTTGCCAAGTTTTGTTCTGGAACCTGGATTACTGTAGGCAGGAAGTACAGTAGGGCGAGAGAATAATTGATAACATAGAACAATATCCTGCCAAAACGCCACCAACTGTGTTCAGCGAACAGGAGGAAGAAACGGTTTTCGAAAATCGCAATGGTGGAGACCGCACACACTGAAAACGGATGATTGAATATCTGGGAATTCGGGCAGACATACACGTAGGGCGACGGTCTAATTTAGGCCGTTTGGTTCTCTCAAGGCCCAGTTGGTCTAGTTCGGCTAGATCCGGCCTATCGGACAAGTTTCGACCTGGTTCATCCTATTTTGGCCCATTATGACCCGAATCGGGCCATCTGGTCCGATGAGGCCTAAACTGGCCCATTAGGTCCGATATGGCCCAAACGGTCCATTTGGGCTGATATGGCCTGAACTGGCCCGATATGGCTCAAAATAGTCCTTTCAGTTCGATAGGGCCTAAACCCTCCTATTTGGTCCGATGGTCCGTTCGGTCCGATTTGGCCCATCATGGTCCGATCAGGCCTAAACCGACATGTTTGGACCGCTTGGTTGTGGTCAGAATTTCTGTCCCGAATCGGCGCGTGGCCCGAAATATCCCTGTTTAGCCCGTTTTGCCCAGGATCGGAGGATCGGGCCGAAACGGCTATATGGTCCGATAAGGCCTACATCAACTTGCTTGGCCTGTTCAGGCCCGAATCATTTTGATCCAGGTTTGCCCGTTCGGTCCGATAAAGCCTAAATCGGTCCATTTGGTCTGATAAAGCCTAATCTGGTCCGTTTGTTGCCATAAGGCCTAGGCTGTTCCATTTGGTCCGAGATGGCGCGAATTGGTCCATTCGATCCGATAGGGCCTGTACTGGTTCATTTGGTCTGATAATACCTAACACGGCCTGTATGACCTGAATCGGCCCTAACGGCCTAAAAGACAGTCGATTTTTGGCCATCGGGTCATTTCTAGCCAAGAAACCCTGTTCGGACCGATACCCGGCCAATTCGGTCCAAACAATCCAATTCGGATCACATCAGGCTTCCAAGTTCTGGCCCAAAACAACCCCCATTTATTCATTGAGACCGACATCCGGACAAACCAACAAACTCACTCTCAATCAGCGTCACCATAACATAAACCTGCAACCTCATATCCACTCCTAATGGATTCAGAATTCCAAGGAAGAATCCTCCAAAAACCGGCGGAATCACAAATGGCTGACTCAAAATACTAATAGTCAAGTCTAGCCAACAATTCCAGAAGTGTAAATTGAACAAGACCCATTTGACATGTTTCATTGTTGGTGGGGTTTGACAGAGAATACAGTAGGCACCAAATATATGGATAGGGAGGGATACGGTACCAATAATATATAGACATAAGGAGTAGTACTCGGGATCACTGAAAAAGCCCATTTTGAGGAAGAGGAATGAGTAGAGGAAAACCAATCAGTTTCGGGTTTCTGTTTCTGATTGGAGTGTTAGTCTCGTACATAGCAATTATGGGGTGAAAATGTTATATTTAAAGGGGAGAGAATTGTTGTCGAGTACCTGTTATTTGTCTAGATATTGGATTAGTTCCTGGTTCTTTGAGTGACGAATTATAATAAGAACAATGTAGTTTAGAAAGAAAATGTTCAAAAGTTTGAAATTTGAAGAGAAAAGCTATTTTTGATGAAATCATTTTTGGAAAAATTACCATAGTCTTGTTATTCCAACCTGACCTTATTTTCTAGAGAGGCAATTTGATGTTCCGATTTAATCGGCCCATATCGGAGCAAATCGGCCCAAATCGGCTCACATCGGATGCGAATCGACCCAAATCGGCCCAAATCGGCCCAAATCGGGCAAAATCAGGGAAAATCGGCCCAAATAGGCCCAAATCGGAGCAAATCAGCCCAAATCCCAGCAAATCGGCCCAAATCGGTGCGAATCGGCCTAAATCGATGCAAATCAGCCTAAATCAATGCAAGTTGGCCCAAATTGGCCTAAATCGGACCAAATCGGTGGAATTCGGCCCAAATCGGTGCAAGTCAGCCCAAATCGGTGCAAATCAGCCCAAATCGGCCCAAATCGGCCCAAATCGGACCAAAACGGCCCAAATCGGTGCAAATCGGCCTAAATCGATACAAATCGGCCCAAATCGGAGCAAATCGGCGGAAATCGGCGCAAAATGATCCAAATTGGTCCAAAATGGTCCAAAATGGTCCAAAAGGCCTGAATTGGCCGGTTTAAACGGCTCTATTTTGAAAAATCGGGCCAACCAGCCTGAATCGGATCCAACGTCAAACGGACTGGATAGAGACCGCAATGGGCCCCTAAGAAATCCAATCAGCCCAATTCGGGCCAAACTGAGCCAAATGGGACAAAAACATAAGGTCAAATTGGTGTATAAAATTTATTTCAAGAGGATAAATTAAGTTATCACAAATTTATTTAATCAAATCAATTTTACTATTATTATGTTCATTCTCACACTATGATTCTCGCATTTTACACCCCTTTGGAACAGCAGTAATCGGACAACGAACAAATTTCAAGAGTTTTCTAGTTAAATACAAATAAAGAGCACTTCCATGATCGGAGCATTTGAAGTACCACTCCCTGTCATCATCATGAACTTCGAATGGCTCTCCGAATGCAGGAACCATGTCCTCGGTATCGATGTATTTTGTCACGTGAATTATTGCGTGTTTGAAAGTTGGTGAGGTGCTGTAGGTCTGCAAAAAAGAATGATGTATGTTCCGAAATCAAGATTTTCTGGCGTCTGTATGTCTGTGTGTATGTCCGGATGTTAAGATTTTGTGTGTATGTCGATGTCCGGATTTCCAAATGTCCAGATGTTCAGATAGCCGGATTTCTAGATGATCAGATGTCCTGACAACCCAATGTCTAGATGTCAAGATGTCTAAGTATCTGGATATCCAGACGAAAATAGCATGTGTCTGTGTGTCCTGGTCTCCAGATGTACGGATGTCCATCTCTACGAGTACCTAGATGTTTGTGTGAGTAATTGAAGCATTGTTCTCATATTTTGTCTTTCTGCTTTTCTTTACATCTGTCTGTCCAAGTGTCGGTCTGTCCAGTCATCCGGAATACCCGATGTCCGGACTTCCAGACTCTTTAATAACTGTGTGAAGTTTATCTGTCTGTCTATCTGTATGTCCGGATTTCTTTCCATTGAGGCTGCCTTAGATCCATTTCTCTGTCTATCCTGATATCTGAATGTCCGGATGTCCAGCTGTATATGTCTACTCATTTATAATTCCTGATAACTGAACCTCCAGACCCCCAGACTCCCTCAAAAGTTGTATATCTGTCTGTCTACCGGTTTGACTGTCTGTCTGTATGTCTGTATGTCTGTATGTCTGTATGTCTGTCTGTCTGTATGTCTGTATGTCTGTATGTCTGTCTGTATGTCTGTTTGTCTGCATTTTTGTCTGTTCGTCCAGATATCCAGAAGTCCTGACGTCCGGATGTCAATAAATCCCACAGGTTCTCATTTTTCTGCATGTCTGTCTGTGTGTCTGTCTATTCAGACATCCAAAAGTCCGGATGTCCAGATGCCCACTCGTTTATATTTGCAGTAATCCGGACCTCCAGACGCCCCCCCCCCCCCCCAGACTCCCGTATCTCTGTCTGTCTGTCCATCCGTATATCCAGATATCCACCCTCCACTCACCTTCTTCAAAAACTTCAAATCCTCGAGAGTAACTCTAGGCAGATTGACATCCAACAGCGAGAAATGAGTGAACATCTTCAACGGAATATTCTTGAATCTCAATTGAAACGAAAAGAGCTCCTCAGCATTCTTCCACTGCTCCGTCTCCATCAAATTTTTATTGTCTATGTCAGCAGCCGGCGAGAAAATGAACTCTGGATCCGGATCTGGATCCGGATGGTAAAATGGACCCGGGTTATTCGAGAATCCTATTTTTTTGAGGGATGTTGGATCCAAAAATTGGAATACCCGGATTGCCAAATACTCGATTAATTCGAAATGAATAGATTGAATTTTCATTTTTGAATTCCTCTTTTTCACGATTCTTCTGAAGGTATTCTCGAATCTTCTTGTCAAAATCACTTGAATTTCTTTCGAAAGTGGCACTGAATTGATCCGTAACTTCTTCAGAATTCCCACTTGTCTCGTCAGAATTTTCTTCAATTCTTGCAAAAAAACTTTCGAGTGATGATGATTCACCACCTGCATAAATGATCGATCCGAGGGTCCACTGATGATTTGAGTGCCTCCGAATTCGTGGTCTGCGTATATAATTCGATGTTCTTCTCCGTCTTGAGTCAGTGTCATGGTTATTTGATGCCGATCGATTTCAATGAGAATTTTATCCAGACGATATCCCACTTTTCCCTCGTCAATGAATTTTGAAAGAGTACGGTTGACAAGGCGGAGTTGGGTACTGAAAAGTGCGTAGTTTTAATGGGGAACGTGTTTTTATAAACCAAACAGGTCAATTTAGGCCGTTTTCAGCCAGAATCAGGCTGTTTTGAGCCGGATCTAAGCAATTTTCAAGCCGGAACCAGAACAGTTTAGACCAGATTTAGGCAGGTTTAATTGAGAATTAAGCCATTTTAGGCCAGTTTTAGGTTGTTTCAAGCTGTAAATAGGCCGTTTTAAGCCAAAATCAGACCATGTTTAGGCCGGAACCAGGTCCTTTTCAGGCCGGAATCAGGCCATTTTAGGCCAGATATAGGCCGTTTCAACCCGGAATTAGGATGTTTCGAGCCAGAATTATCGGCCCGCACTGGATAAACTTCAAACGTTTCCCCAAAACTATTGAATTTTGGCAAAATGTGATTTGCAGACTGAAAGTAAGTCGTTTTGAGTCAGAAAACAACAGTTTCCAGGCATTGAGCCGTTTTTATGTTCAAAAAGCGATAAGAATAACTTACATTGCTCGATATCCCGATTCCTCGCAAATTCTTGACACAAGTTCCTCTGGAAGAGTGATCAGAGATGGTGGAGACTTTGTAGCCGTAGAAGAACAGTCAGAGTCATTGCTAAAGTCGATTTCAGGAAGATCAAGGCTTTCAAGACCAAATGTGTCCATTGTGGATGCTGAAAGTACTGGATAATTCAAGAAAAGGTGTGGAGAATGCTGAAAAAAGTGAGAAAAAAGTCACGAGAAAAAGGACGGGATAGGTAATGCAGCTATACCTTGGATCTCAAGTTTAGAATCTTTTTTTTTTCAATTTCGTACTTATCAAAATGGTTTTTTGGAGGAGAGATTTTCCGTTTGCACTTCAAAAAATCACGAATTTTAATTTGAGAATATCTGAAAAAAATGTAGAAAAGCACCGAAAACTCCGAGATAAATTCAAGATTTTATTGAAAAAACTGATTTGCCGGTTTTGTTAGTGAGAAGTTCGAAGAAGAATTTTTTTTTTCATATTTTGAAACATTTGTTTTGCATATTGTTTCAAAAAAAGGACACGTAAAGTTTTGAGAAAAAGTGAAAAATAAGAAGGAAAAATGAAAATCCCTCCCACAAAAATAGTCTCCTGGCAACTAGAGCTCTCAAAAGCCTCAAATCAATGCTTTTCTGAGGGCAGTCCCCATAGAAAAATGATGACGAAAAAGGGTTCAGCCGGGCGCATTTGCATTCTCTTCTTCAGGCAGGAGAAGAAAGAGATGAAAGTGAAAAGGGAGAGGAAGAGAAGAACGACCAAAAAGGAGACGACGAGACAAGGCTAGGAGGGTATAATTCACATTTTATGTGATGCAGCAGAAAGTAGTCGTCCATTTGAAACGAAGAAAAAAAGACGGGAAGGGGGGGGGGGGGAAGAGAGAAAGAAGAAGGGAAAGGAGAAATAAAGAAGTGGAAAAGTGAAAAAGAAGATTTGAGGTGGGTACTGGACATAATAAAAAAAAGGCGGAAAGAGTGAGATTTTGTTTTGGAATATGAGAAATTGAAAGTAAATGTGAGAGAACTCAAGAAATTCAGAGGGAAGAACAAAATGATGAGCACTTTTGGAAAATTGCTCAACTGAGGAAGAATGCACACAGCAAAAAGGTGTGGTTTTTGTTTGTCTATTTCTGACACACCTCTGATTTCAACGGCAGTGAGAAAAATAGAGAATTAGATTGAGAAAGGAAAAGAACGACAAAATTACATCAGAATGCGGAAAAATTGTGAGATATAGATGGGGACTTCAGGGCCGGACAAACGGACAAATGGATATACAGCAGGACAAACCGACGCAAAGACTGACAAACCGAAAGGTAGAACAGAGCAAATTTCAGTTATCTTAGGGTATTTTCAGGCTTTTTCAGCCAATCTCGGGCTATTTCTCCTTTTTTTGGTTTATCTTTAGCCAATTTATCCTTTGCCTCATTTTTCTCAGGTGGACCCTATAAACGGACAAACAGATAAACAGACAGATAAACGAACAGTCAATAAGAACTTTTGGGATCGTGGTGGGACCTTCCCAAAACAATTGTGTACGCCTTTAACTTAACTTATTGTCTAAAAAACCTGAATTCCTCTTGGTATCGATGTAGGGATACTGTAAATATTGGACCGCCCCTATTGACCAGAATCTCAAAGTAATCTGCTTACTGACTAACTATCCATTTCTCGATCAAACCACAAAGATGATTTTTTTTTTCAAAATCAAAAAATCACGAACCTTTTTTTCTATATCCTACTTTTCGGCTTGTTAGTCATAGCATTATCTTCTCCCAATACACAATTTATGAAAATTCACGTTCTTTGAGGTATAGTTTGACCAAAAAATGACTCACTTATTCACAAAAAGATCAAAAAACTTTCCCGTTGCCTCCTCCGAAATAAACATAGTATAAAAAGTGTGAGATTTTTAAAAATCGTATTGGATTATATTTCGACCAAACGGAAAATGAAAATTCTGTTTATTTTTTGTTTTTTGTTAGTCGTTTTCAATTCGGTGTCATCAAAGAAGACATATGGACATATTACAGTAGGAGCTCTTCGGAGATTCTTCCCGTATAATTCGGTGGATGAAGTGGAGAACGTGAGTTTCTGATTGAAGATGGACTGAGCAAGAGAAGCATTGGAAATAGGTCAAGAACCAGTCAACGGCGCGCAATTTTTTCAAATTTGAACTCCCTCCAAAACTTTCCCAATTTTCGAATTCCCGCCAAATTTTTGATGTCTGAAATTTAGAAATATTTTAGAATTAGAGAGCCTAACACATAGGCTTGAAGAGCCTGAAAAATAGGCTTGAATTGCCAAAAATAGGCGCAAAGCACTCTTAAAATGAGCAAAACTAGTCTTGATAGTCCCATGTAGTTTAAAGCTAGACCTGAATAGTCTTCCCAAAAAAATAGGCTTGAAAGCTAAGAAAACTGTCCTAAACGGTCATAAGAAAAAACCTGAATAGCCTAAATAGTAGGGTTGAAATGCCTAGAAATAGACCTAGGCTGGTTCATAATGAGGCTGGAAGAGCTTGAACAAAGGCCCTTAGAAACATACAAAAGGCCGGACCGGGATCAGTACTTTGCCCGACCGTCGTCAGCACATGTTTGTTCTGGAGCATCATCTGTAAAAATTTTGAAAAAACCAGAAAAACCAAAAAGAAAAACCTAAAATTCAGCCCGTGCCGGGCCGAAATTTTATTTTCTTCTGGCCGTCCCGTGATTTTGCAAGTATTCTTAGAAATGCGCTGGAACAACCCTAAACAGTCCTTATGAATAGCCTAAGAAGCCTGAAAAATAGTCCTGAGCAGTTGCAAGAATAGGCCTGAAAGGCCTTAGAATAAACCTTGAAACGCCATAAAAAAGTGCCTGATATACCTATATACAGCCCTAAAAACAGACATGTCTAGCCTTAAAAATAGAACCAAAATGTCGGAAAAATGGGCCTGAAAAGTCTAAAGATAGCCTGAAAAAGCCCATTATAAATGAATTTACAGCTAGCCATCCGCCTATTCCGCCAGAACACCACCAAAAGAGCTAAGCGGATGATGAGTAATTGGATTGATCGACATTGGCCGTTTCCTGAGACTACAGTAATCCCGGATACTGTAGTGACAGAAGAAGTGAAGGAAACTACCTCCACCCCTACTGACTTGATGACCGAAGCCACCCAATACACACAACAGCCGGAGGACGCAGTAACCCTGACCACCAATTCATCCGAGTCAGCAGAAGGAATGGGAAATCTGATAGACAATTTGAAGAAAAATCATTCGGATCGGTTTGACATTGATAATACAAGCGAAATTGGGACGGATTGGGAGGATGAATGGTTCAAAAATGATCCGAAAATAGTGAGTAGTCGGACATCTGGATATTAGGATATCTGGACGTCTAGACATGTAGTCGTGCGGATATCCAATGATTTAGAGGCTAGGAAATCTGGGAATCCAGACAACCCACCGAGCATTTCAAAAACTAAATGTCTAGAAAAAAAAATCAGACATCTGGACATCCAGATTCCAGGACGTCCGGCTATGCAGATATCCTGATATTTGGAATTTCGGATATTTGGACTTATGGACATCTGAATACCCTAACAATCATGTATCTCGGCTGTTGGACATCTGGACATCCGGACACCTGGATATCCAGACATCCGGCCCTTTTTTACAGACAGTCAAAAAATATTCCTGAAGGACCTTTTCTTTGTTGTAATTTGTCATCAACTGTTCGCCGCAGTTCTCAAATGGGATTACTGTAGATTACTGTATTCCAGACCACGCCCTACCCGTATCCTGATAGATGTCGCCACAACAAAGAGTTCATTCGTCAACAAATCCTTCAATTTTTGGACCACAGAGACACTGTTCAGATCTACATTGAAGTTCTCACTGGGATGGCTGTGAGGGACAATCTGGTTACTGTAGATGAGTCGGAAAAGGTAAGGAGTACGGTAGTTCCTTTGAAAATTTTTAAGTGGCAGTTCAGATTCGTCGAATCTTCTGGAGGAACGATCGCCTCTATGACAACAACTTTTTGGTGGCGGACCCCGCGTTCCGAAGGGAAATATTGGAGAATAAATGGAAAAAATCATCGTCGTCCAAAATTCAGAAGGAGTTCATTTTCTATACCCAAAGATGGTATAAATTCCCGGTGGTCGGAGAGAAATTGGACTGGAAATTCGATTTCAATTCAAATTGTATGGCTCCCCGCATTCCGAAACTTGTGAAATGCGCACCGGGAGCGGCCACTCGGAAAGCGCAAGCCCTACTTGACGCATCACTGATTTTTGGAT
>GL379927.1:232636-280933 GCA_000143925.2 Caenorhabditis brenneri | reverse complement strand
TAAAAAAATCGCGGACAAGAAAAAAATGTTCGGGTGTCAAATCGATTTAAATTGTCGTCTGTCCGTCTGTTTTTCGTTGTCCGCTGGTATATCTGTATACCCGTTTATCTGTCTGTGTGTCTGTATGTCCGTATGTCCATCTGTGTGTCTGTATATCAGGATGTTCGCCTGTGTGTCTGTATGTCCGTTTGTCTGTCTGTGTGTCTGTCTGTCTGTGTGTCTGCCTGTGTGTCTGTCTGTCCGTTTATCTGTCCGTCTGTGTGTCCGTTTGTCCGTCTGTGCGTCTGCCTGTGTGTCCGGTTGTCCGTCTGTGTGTCTGTATGTCCGTCTGTGTGTCTGTGTGTCTGTATGTCCGTTTATCCGTCTATTTCTCTGTATGTCTGTCTGTGTGTATGTCTGTCCGTCAGTGTGTCTGTATGTCCGTTTGTCCATTTGTGTGTCTGTACGTCCGTCTGTCCGTCTGTGTGCCTGTATGTCCGTTTGTCTGAATGTCTGTTTGTCCGTGCGCCTGTATGTTCGTTCGTCCGTCTGTATGTCTGTATGTATGTTTGTCGGCCTGTCGGTCTGTCCGTTTGTCTGTATGTCCATCTGTATATCTGTTTGTCGTTTTGTCCTTCTGTCCGTATGTGTATCTGTTGGTCCGTCTGTGTGTCTGATTGTCCGTTTGTCCGTTTGTCCGTCTGTGTGTCTGTATGTCCGTATGTCCGTCTGTCCGTATGTGTATCTGTTTGTCCGTCTGTTTGTCTGTTTGTCCGTCCGTCCGTATGTGTATCTGTTTGTCCGTTTGTCCGTCTGTGTGTCGGTTTGTCCGTCTGTCCGTATGTGTATCTGTTTGTCCGTTTGTCCGTCTGTGTGTCTGTATGTCCGTCTACGTGTCTGTATATCCGGATGTCCGTCTACGTGCCTGTTTGTCTGTCACATCCCGAAACTTTTCCGCGTCCAAAAGCTCCGGAGACGCGACGAACAACTGATGAATATCAGAAAAAAGACAAGGAACTGGACCACACCACACCACAGATTTCTTCCAAATTCAAAAAATTCACTATAAGCTCCGTTAGTCATAGGATTACCCTTCCCTCTACTCTTTCGCTACTCAGAATAGTTTTTGAAAATTCACGTTCTTTGAATACTTGTGTTGTATAGTTTGACCGAAAAATGACTCACTTATTCAAAAAAAAAGATCGAAAATCTCCCCTGTGCCTCCCCTGAAATAAACAGACGGGGGTATAAAAAGTAGAGGTCTTTGAAAGATCATATTGAATTATATTTCGATCAAACGGAAAATGAAAATTCTGTTTATTTTCTGTTGTGCGTTGGTCGTTTTCAACTTGGTGTCACTATCGGAATCGAAGAAACAATATGGTCATATTACAGTAGGAGCTCTTCGAAGATTCTTTCCCTATAATTCAGTGGATGAGGTGGAGAATGTGAGTTTCTGGCCTAAAATGCCTTGAAAATAGGCTTGAAATGCCTGAAATTGATCCTAAATAGTCTCAAAAATATATATGTACAGCCCTAAAAACAGGCCTGACTAACCTATAAAATAGGCTTGATAAGTCTGGAAAATGGGCCTGAAAGCCTGAATAGCCTAAAAATAAGCCTTAATTATCAATTTACAGCTAGCCATCCGACTATTCCGTCAGAACACCACCAAACAGGCTAAGAGAATGATGAGTAATTGGATTGATCGACATTGGCCATTTCCAAAAACTACAGTAATCCCGGATACTGTATTGACAGAGGAAGTGACCTCCACTACTACGGAATTGGTGACCGAGTACGTCCCATATACGCAGTACCCCATGGCTACAGTAACCCAAAACTCCAACTCATCTGATTCAAAGGGAGGAATGGGAGAAATGATGGATAATTTTAAGAAAAATCACTCGGACTGGTTTGCTGGTTCAAGCAAAAATGAGACGAATTGGGAGGATGAATGGTTCAAAAATGATCCGAAAACGGTGAGACATCTTGACAGACAGACAGAAAGACAGACAGACAGACAGACAGACAGACAGCCATCTGGACAGACAGATAGACATTGGGACATCTGGACAAACAGACAGACATTAGGACATCTGGACAGACAGACAGACGTTAGGACATCTGGACAGACAAACAGACACCAGGACATCCAGACAGACAGACAGACAGACATACATTAGGACATCTGGACAGACAGACAGACATTAGGACATCTGGACAGACACACAGAAATTAGGACATCTGGACATCCGGATAACTGGAGCTTAGGCATCCGGATATCTTGATATTTAACTTTCCGAAGGTCAGGACGTCTAGACATCCGGACATCCAGACACACAGACAGACAAAACTATATTTTCCATGTATGGAAGAGATGTTCACTGTCCCAAAAAACCGTGTTGTATAGTTTGGTCGCAAATTTATTTTTTGACCTGTTCGAGTTCAATTTTTTTGGTCTGTGTCGTCATAATTGCATAGATCACTTCCATTTTTCGAAGGAGATCAAAAAGGGATTACTGTAGGATTACTGTAGACATCCAGACATCCAGATGCACAGACATTCAGAACTATACCTCTAGTAGTTGGATGACTTCTTTATTAGTGTTATTCGTCATCAACCGGGGGTGGAATTAGTAGATCGAAAGGGGATTACTGTAGATTACTGTATCTACCCCTTTCCAGACCACGCCCTACCCATATCCTGATAGATGTCGTCACAATAAAGAGTTTATCCGTCAACAAATCCTTCAATTCCTGGACCACAGAGACACTGTTGAGATCTACATTGAATATCTCATTGGAATGGTACTGGAGGACATGCTGGTTACTGTACAGGAGTCGAAAAAGGTAAGGAGCAAGCAGGATTGCACGAAACAATTTTCGGTTTTTTCGGACATTTTCGAAAAATTGCCGGAAAAGTGGTCTCGAAAAATTTTTTCGGAATCTGAAATTTCTATCGAGGAATCGATAATTCACTGGCGATCTATGAGAAAAAATTCTGAAAAATGAAACTTTTTGGCCAATTTTGGTGATTTTTGAAGTTTTTTGTTGCTTTTTGTTGAAATGTTCGAGACTGGAATAGGAAAATTTTCATTTACTTTCCAAAAATTTTTTCCAATTTTTTTTCGGTTTTTTTTTCGGACAAAAAATTCTGGAAAATAATTTTTTCTGTTATTTTCGGACAACATTTTTCGTAAAAAAGTTGTTTTTTTTTCGATATTTTTGGACGAATTTTTCCGAAAAAATATTAGTCATTTCTCGCACAGCCCTGGTCAGGAGTACGGTATTTCTGCGGAAAAATTGAATTTTCAATTCGAAAAAAATATCAGATTCGTCGAATCTTCTGGAGGAACGATCGCCTCTATAACAACAATTTTCTGGTGGCGGACCCCTCGTTTCGACGAGAAATTTTGGAGAATAAATGGAAGAAATCATCGCCGTCCAAAATCCAAGAGAAGTTCATGTTCTATACCCAAAGATGGTATAAATTCCCGGGAGCCGGAGAGAAATTGGATTGGAAATTTGATTTTAATTCGAGTTGTTGAATAAAAAATTATGGAACATTTCAAGAATGTTTTTTTTTTTCAAAAAACAGTAACAAAAATTAACAACAACAACAAGAAGAGGGCGGAGCTTAGAGTATCTGCAGGTTGTGGTCCCCAAAACTGAGAATATCCTTGAATTCCTTCGCCAAATCGCTCAATTCCTTGTTTTCACGTGGCTTGGAAACGGTCTTTTTGGCGGCGCCGCCCGCTGGAGTCACTTTGAATGGATACTTGTTCTGAAAAAAGGGGCGGAGTCATGGGGTGTAAGCTACAAACTACAAAAATGGAGACTACAAAGACTACAAACTACAGAGACTACAAACTACAGAGACTACAGACTAACAAAAACTGCAGACTACAATGAATTAGATTTTTCTTTCTGAAAATTCAAATTCCCGCCTGTCCATCTGACCTACCGTATCGACGACACATCCGTTCTGTTCGCATCTCTCAATAATCGTACTCCAATACTGAACTTTTTTGAGCATTTCGACATTTCCCACCAGGATGGTGACTTGTTTCGAACGAGACATTGCAACGTTCAGGCGATTCTTGACTTGCATGAATTCCTGAAGGAGAAACATGATTGATTTTTGTCGAAGGGGATTTTTGAGGGTGGCTACGAACTCCAAAAAGTACAGACTACAAGCTACATAGACTACAAAGACTACAAAAACTACAAACTATTAAGACTACAAACTGGAAACACTACAGACTACAAACTACAGAGACTACAAAGACTACAGACTACAAACTACATGGACTACAAAAACTACGGAGACTACAAGCTAAGAAGACTAAAAAGTCTACAAACTACAAAGACTACAGACTACAACAACTACAAAGACTAGAAACTACGAACTAGAAAGACTACAGGCTAGAACCTACATATACTACAAACTATAAAAACTACGAACTACAGCGACGAACTACAAAAGTCTACAAACTACAAAGACTAAAGACTACAAAGACTACAAACTACAGACACTACAAACAACAAGCTAGAAATACTAGAAAATACAGACTACAGACTACAAAGATTACAGAGACCATACTTGTGAAATCGCGGGCCGGCCCGGCCCGCACCGGGAAAAATTTTCGAAAATTTACCCCAAAATTATGGAAAAAACACAAATTTTTCAAAAATTTCCAATTTTTGGCTGATTCGTGATTCAAACCACTCAAACTACTCCCAACATGCAAAATATGTGAAATTTACAGAAAATAGGCAAAAATCAGCTGGTTTTTCGATTTTGAAAATTCAAATTCAAACTTCGCGGTAACTGGCGGGCCAAGCGGGCCGGGCCGGTGAAATTCGTCATCCGGCCCATCACAAGTATGACAGAGACTATAAACTATGAAGGCTACAAACTACCGAGACTACAAGCTTTAAGGGATACAAAGACTACAGGCCACAAACTACAAAGACTACAAAAACTACAGAGACTGCAAAAACATTAGACTACAGACTACAAAGACTACAAACCACAAGCTACGAAGACTACAAACTACGCTAATTGATGTTTGTCCTGATGGCCTAGGATACTCCATTTCGATTTCTAGGCGAGCCAACAAAAAAACAAGCTGGCCTAGAAAACCGAAACTAGTCCGTGAGAAAAAACTAGGTCATCGTTAAGTAGATTGGATTTTTTTTTAGGCCATTGAAATGGATGTTTTAGCATAGACTGGCCTAGACCATAAACTCGGCCACCAAACGACTCTTATTGGATTTCTAGGCCACCAAGCTAATTCCCGTTGCCTAGAATACTCAAAACTAGTCCCCCCAACAGAATAAAAATAAGCACCTGAATATCATCATTGGTACAACAGAGCACAATAATCTCCCTCTCGGATCCTTGAAACGAGTCAACCGTTCCACACTTCACACCAATATTTCGAAGTGCGTCAGTCAACAGAGACGTCTGAGCACTATAATACGAGATGACTCCAATGTCAGCTGGAGAGATTACGTATTTCTTGCGAGCGGAATCCGTCAAAAACTCGATGATCTGTTTGACAATTAGGCGTTCGTGTTCATTGGCAAAGGAGGTTCCCATTGATTGAGCCTTTGATTTATTATCGACAATCATAATGGGAAATTCGGGATTCGGCCAGAAATGCGGACGATTCTTCATGAATTCACTACGATCTTGGGAGGAGACTCCAGTAATCAATTCATTATTATAGAAGAGTTCTCCGAGAAGTTGAGTCGTCACTGGATGACAACGATAGACACTTTTGAGTGTCACTTGTGGAAACATTCTCTCTTTTACGGCACGTTCCATCGCGTTTCCGATACCGTAGTCCTGGAATAGGGGTACTGTAGTTGAGGGTCCCGACAAGAAAAACCTAGTAATTACTGTATCTGGCAGAGTGTTGATTCAAAAATTATGAAACTCTCGTTATAATAACCAGTAGAGCAAGGCTTGGGTCCCACCACGAAAAAATTACTTCTACCGTATCTCGGTTAGATGTTGTTTGAAAATAATGAAACTACCACCATTAGAATCAGCACGTTAAAGCGGCTCGAATGCGCATATTTGTTTTTTGATTTGAGTGTTTGGGTCCTACCACGAAAATATAGAAATTACAGTATCTCGGTCAGTTTCGATCCGAAATTAGTGACATGACGAGACCCAAAAAAAAATGAATTTTTCTCTAAACTCAGATGTGGTTATACTCATTCGAACCTCTTTTTTTTGTGGCAGTCAAATTTTGATAATTTTTGCATTAAAACTGACGAACTGACGGTGGTCATTCAATTTTCGTGGCGAGACCCAGTCATATCAAAACTCGCATCGCTGATTTCAAACACTATTTTTTCACAAAAATCTGTTTTTAAACATTGATCCGATTTTAAAAAATTGTAGGAGCATGCTGCAATTTTCGTGATGAGACCCAAAATTCTCTACAATTAAAAGTAGGTCGTCTTTAAATTCAAAGATAAAACGGTAGATACTCAACTGCTATTCCTCAACTCCTATGGGGTGACAAACTGCTATGTTGTAACTGCTAGTGTCTCAACTGCTATATTTGGCTCTTTCGCTATGGATCAACTGCTATTTTCGCCATTTTTGGTGTCTCAACTGCTATGGCTGTAGCAACTGCTTAATAGCAGAAGAACCAAAAATAGCAGCTGAGACACTGGCAGTTACAACATAGCAGTTGAGAAATAGCAGTAGATATACATAGCAGTTGAGTATTTGCCAGATAAAATTACCTTCAACTTTCCGGTCAACTCCTCTTCACAATAGGGTGGTAACTGTTGAATATCACCAATCAGACCGAATTTCGAGTCAGGTAACAATGTCAACAGGCTCAAAAGAGTGTATTCAGCTAATTGAGAGGCCTCATCGATTTGAACATTTCTGATATTATCCTTCGAAATGAACGTGGAATTCAGAAGTCCGGCAAGAGAACTGGCAGTGACAATGATGATATCCGGTTGGTAGAGTTGGAAGAATGGCTCGAGGAGTTTGCGTCCATACGGTGGGAATCGGAGTCTGAAAGAAAGAAGGATTGTTTTTTCTGTGTGTCTGTATGTCTGTATGTCTGTATGTCTGTCTGTCTGTATGTCTGTATGACCGAATGTCTGTATGTCTAAATGTCTGGATGTCTGTACTTCTGGATGTCCGAAAAGCTGGGTGTCGAGATGTCTCTCCGCCCGAATATCCAGTTGTCCAAATGTCCGTATGTCTGTATGACCGGATGTCTGTATGTCCGGATGTCTCTACACCCATCTCTGTTCTTCAATGCTCTCTCCCTACCTCGACGCCTCCACCGCAACACTTCTTGCCAACGGATTCAAACGATGCATGCCCAATCCCAACGTCTTCATCACATAACAAACGATTTGAGCCATTACGGACTCTTTCAATGCTGGATACTTAGAATGAGCAATGCTTGGATTCAAGTGTGTCGCCCAATCGATAAAAACGTCGTTCATCAGTTTCGGCATGTCCAATTCGGAGCGACAAGCGTCCGGCATCTCTTTCCAGTTACTTTCTGAGACGTAGCGGAGGAATTTGACGTTTTTGACACGGGAGACCGTCTGAAAATTTCAGGATTTTTTGGGTTGAGAAAATTTATAGATTCGCAATTTTCTTTGAAAATTTCAGACTTGTTTTGTAACTTGTGTTTCCGGATGTCTGTACATCTTTATGTCCGAATATCGGAATGTCTGTCTGTTCGTCTGTATGTCTGTCTTTTCGTATTTCGCTTGTTTGTTTTCTTCTGTCTGTGTGTCTAAATGTCTGTATATCTGTGTATTCGTTTTTGTGTGCATGTCTGTCTGTATGTCTGTCTGTTTGTAGATCTATATGTCCGGATGTCTGTACGTCCGGATCCGGGCAGTGCGAAAAAAAAAACTGGATCGAAAAACTTTTTTCGAATTTTTCAGAGCGAAAAAAAAAGAAATATTATGTTTCGGGTTTTTCAATTTTTTTGGAAGTTTTTGGTTTTTTTTCCAGGAAAAATGGATAAAAAGACGGTGGAAACATGAAAATATACAAATAAAAATCGTTTTTTTGTCGAATTTTTTTTCGGTTGTTCCCGAAAAAAAAAAGAAAAATTTGGACGAAAAAACACAATTTTTTTTCGATATTTTTTCGCACAACCTAGTTCGGAATGTCTCTCAACGTCTGTATATCCGGATGTCTTTACACCTGTAAGTCATTTTTATTTTTTCTGTCTGTGTGTTCAAAACCTGTTTATGTAGGTGTCTGCATTTTTGAATGCATGTCTGTCTGTATGCATGAATGTCCAGATGTCTGAAACGCCCGAAACTCGGAATTCTAAGAATTTTTCTAACTTGCAAAACTACAAACCCGACTTTGCAACTTCAAAACACGTTACGAGACTTTTTTCTTCAAAAAAATTCTAAGACCTGACGTTTCGCAACCGATTGAAAGCGCTAAATTGGGTCGTAGATGCGTTTCTAGCTACCCTATATCAGTTGCGAAACGTCTGGTTATAAACTGTCGCGGAGCTAATTATATACCTTCAACGCAATATCGACCAAATTAACACTAGCATAATTGCTCTGTGTCACCAATAACTGTTGAGATTTTCCCGAATTTCTCGTCTTCTCCTTCTCATAGAGATACAAAGCGGCGGTGACGATCGTCATCGATTTTCCACATCCGAATGGTGAGTTGGCGATCACAATCGGCACTCCATCCAACACTTTTTGCACGTATTCACACTGGAATTCGTTCAGTTGAATCGAAGGAGTGGCTGGGAACAAGTATTGATTTTTAGTGGGGGAATCACGAATTTCCAGTTTCGGACCACCGTACAACGTTCGAATAATTCTTTTTCCATTGGATTCTGGAAATAGCTTTTGGAAGAATCCTTCTTCAATCAACGGATTATTGAATGGAGCTCTCTGTTGAACTGTAAAAAGTCCCTTGAAATCCAGGTCATCTGGAGCGTCTCTAGACAATCGAGCGACGATTTTCAAACGATTTCCGACACAGAGAAGTGTTTCAACCATTGCATTCACTCCTTCTTTACTATTTCTTTTCGAAGTTTTCGATGTGAATCGAATTCTTCCATTCGAATGCCAAAAACCGTCCGTCGGATGTTCTTTCGGATTATCGATTGAGAATCTGACGAGATTTCCGTCGCGTTTCGCATCATGCATCACGAATTTCCGGTGATCGTCGTGTGATTCGAAGACGGTCTTCGCAGCGTAGTAGCCGATGAGAGCACAGAATTCGACGGTTTCTTCAGCGGTGTGGATCGTTTTTGGGTTCTAAATGAAAAAGTTATTGATAGTCATAATTGTTAATATTATTGCAAATGTCTGCTCTATTGATGAAATCAGTCAAAAATCAGACAAATTCGTCGAAAAACTGCAAATTTCGGTTGAAACTAGTATAAACATGGGAAAAGAAGCGGTGAAGATTAACAAAACAAAAACAATCTTTAGACCGAAAGAAAAGACTGATAAATTGCCGAAAAAAAGTGATTTCAGCAAAACACTGTCGAATTCAGTCGAAAATACTCAAAATTTGAAAAATTGTGGTAAGAAGTGATAGAAAAATGCTAATTTTGGCTAGAAAGGGGTCAAACCGGCTCCACGACATTTCGAAACTCGACATCTCGAAACCGTTGAAATTTAGGCTAGAAATTTGCAACATTTTCGGCTCGATTTTAATAGATTTTTATCGATTTTCTGAAAAAAAAAACCCGAGCAAAATAAAAAATTTTCCAACTTTTTTTGAAAAAAAAATTTCGAAAATATTTTTCGGTCAAATTTTTTTTCTAAAAAAAAGTTCGAAATTTTGTTTTTTTTTTATAAAATTTTAAAATTTCGAGCCCAATTCTCAACGGTTGCGAAATGCCGATCATGTTGAGGAGCATAAAAACAGTGACTTTTCGGCTTAGAATTGGGAGAAATTGCCGAAAAAAAGGGAATTTTAGTGAGACACTGTCGAATTCAGTTGAAAAAACTCGAAACCTTGCAAGTCAGCAAGAAAAATGACAGAGAAAATTCTCAAAAATTGATAAAAAAAGAGTTCGAAACCGCCCATTCTTGACAATTTCTGAGCAATAATGTGTCAAAATTTTTCACTGTGAGTAAGAAATTACTACTTTTTACCGCGTTTTTCTGTTTTTTCACACTTTCAGCTACAAATAATTGTGTTCTTATTGACTGAAAATGCTAATTTTCAATGATTTTAATTACAGAATCGGTGAAGAACCTACTAAAATTGACGATTTTTCGTAATTTTCGAACGATTTCAGGTTGAATTTGTCTTAACTTTTTCTCCCCGTATTAGCTAGCTACCTTAAAAGCATCAGTTCCAGCATCGAACATATCAGTATGTATTCCCGACACATTATACTGGTAAACTGTTCCATATGGTGGTTTGACCTGTGGAAACGCCGCGGAAATCGAAATCATTCGATTCAAATCGTTCGAATGATGATCTGATGTGTAATTTGTGTCTATTTTCAGTGGAATAAACACGTCTCCCATATAAACAGTGTCCTGATCCAGTGGAATCATTGGATCCAGTTTCACATTGATCGGCTCTCCATGTCCATTGACGACGGCCGTTCCGTTCTCCAGAATAGCGAATTTGACGTTGGATTTGAGAGTTCGAGGAAGGATTGACAGAGAATGGGCGAGCCAGTGACATTTCTGAAAAAAGGAATGATGATATTTGTGAACACACGTCCTGCCGTTAGCTACATCAGAAAGGGCGCCCTATTGGACAATTTCGCTGTTTTAATTGCCGTTGCCTGAGTATTCAACATTCGCGTGTTGGCGGTCGTTTGAAATCTACGTGGCGCCAAATATTTTCACGTGGCGGGAACACACGCTTGCCTACGAATCTCATATTTTTAGGGCCACAATTAAAATATAATTTTTGCGACAATCGTCCGATAGGGCGCACTTTCTGATGTAGCTCACGACCACGGTTCGGCTGTGGCGACGGCGGCCTAGAAAAATTGGCAGCGGCGGCCGCCAAGCGATAATGCGTTACATTTCAAAATCCGTTTTAAATGCGTTTTTCACGTAATTTTCTGCCTATTTTTCATAAAATATTGTTCAAATAGAGCATTGCAAAGTTTTTTAGGCACCCTTTCGCAATATCGTCGGAAAATTTTTTTTTCAGAAAATAAGTCTTCAAAAAGTCATAACTCCACAAATAATGCCACAAACTTTTTGAAACTTGCACAAAACGCGCTCCTGGGTGTGCTGAACATTTTGATAACAAAACTTCATAGGGTTCATGACCTAACTTTTGAGAGAATCGAGAAATCGTCAAAAAATAGTGCCACAGAATCACAAAATCAGAAATATCTCGGCAAAAAATGCCACAATTTTTTTGAAACTTTCCAAAAACTTGCTCCGGAGTTTGGTGGACATTTTGATATAAAAACTTAATGGGGTTCATGATCTAACTTATGAGAAATCCGTCAAAATATCAAAAAACAGAACTCAAAAATTACAAAATGAAAAATATCTCGGGAAAAAATGCCACAATTTTTCTAAAACTTTCTGAAAACCTGCTCCTAAATGTAATGAACATTTTGATATGAAAAATTAATGGGGTTTATGATCTAACTTATGAGAAAATCGAAATTTGCTTGAAATTTCAAGAAAATAGTTCATTTAATCTTTTAATGCCTACTTTTTCAGTAAATCATAGATATAAATGTGATAAACATGTTTTTATGTCAGTTTTGTCATATTTTATCGATTTTCCGAGACTCTCTGCTTACTTTTTAGCTTTTGAAAATAAGAATGCGATTGAAAACGCGAATTTTAATGTGGGTTACGGTACGCAAGCCGCAAACACCGCCACGTCAGATTGCGGCCAATTTCGCTGCTGACTTCGTATCAAACTTTTTTTTTTCTCGGCCCCGTGTTTTTTCGGCCGAACCGTGCGACAGGACGTGTGAACACGCGACGCAAACCGCGACGCAGCGGTGTATTTTGTAGAAAACGGTGTAAAAATGTTCTCTAAACTCAATAAAATCAGAACCAGAGCTGTAAAAAAAAAAATTCTGAAAAAAATTTGTTTTCGAAAATTTTGGTTCGAAAAAATTCAAAAAACGTTTTTGTTTCGTTTTTTTTTTTCGAAAATTTTGGCTTTTTTTCAGGAAAAAAGGATAAAAACGCGGTAGAAACATAGGAATATACAACTAAAACCGTTCGTTTTTTGAAATTTTTTTTTCGGCGAAAAACTTTTTCGGAAAATGACGGTCAATGACCGAAAAAACCAAAAAAAATTTTTTTTTCGACAATTTCTCGCACAGTCCTGATGATGATATTGGCGAGCACGCGACGCAAACCGCGACGCAGAGGTGTATTTTGTGAAAATCTGTTTAAAAATGGTCTTAAAAGTCACTAAATCAGAATTTTAGCTCCCAAAAACTTCAGCGCAAAGAGTGTCGTAACATGTGATGCCGAAGTCTGCAAACACCGCTACGTCAGACTGCACACACTTACCATTCCCTCATCAAAAATCACACTTGAAGTATTCGGTGGCTGAAATTCTCCACTTTCATCCAGTCTTCTCAATTCGGTCACCGCCACAATATCTCCCAAAAACAGTCGTCCGACAACACTCTCATCTACAATTCCACGTGTCGTCGTTCGATCATCCACTTGCACGAATCTCAAGTCGCCACGATGAGATCCATGAGTATTCTGATGACATGCCATCAGAATATACTTTTTCGGAGATTCGAAAATCACAGTGTAAAATGCATGAACCCCGGAAGTATGCGAATAAGTCGGCACATTTCCGGTGCCACGTGGAAGAGCGTCCATCGGTGATGCCACTTTATCCATCCATTTCCACGTGGCGGTCATAAAATCGATCGAATCTTTGTGTTGATACGATTTCAGTGCTTTCTCAGTGTCTGTCAACGTTTCGAGATCTTCCTCGGTGACCGGATAATTTGGGGTGTAGAAGGCGGTGAAGACGTGCTTTTGTTGCTCGAAAACGCGTTTCGATGAGATGTCGACTTCATTCTGAATGTGATAAATTTGTAAATAATCGAGAAAACCACAGAAAACCCAATGAAATTCACCGTTTTGTCCGAAAAATGCTTTTAAAAAATGCGAAAATAAAAAATTTTTCCGAACTGTGTGCATTTTTACGTCTTGGTGAATGTTCACCGCCACGTCAGATTGCAGAAATTGAGAAATTTTTCTATTTTTTTGAGCTTTTTCCTATCAAAAAACCAGCGAACAACAATAAAAGCATGAAAATAATTTTTTGAGCTCAATATATAACCAAAAAATTCTGAACAGAGCACATTTGCATACCTTCTTCTGGATTTTCTTCGACAACTCCGCCTCCTTTTTCTTCTTCTCTTTTTTCGTCTCCTCCGCTGGCTTCACCTCATCATCTGCCTCTTTTTCAGCCAATTCGAAATTCTCCAAAGTGAATTTTTGTCGTCTGGAAAAAAAATAAAATTAAGCTCCGCCCACGTTCTAGAAAATTATGAAAAACTAACCTTTTGACAGCGTTTTTCGGCATTTTTCGTCTCAGTTTCTTGCGATTATCGATAGAAAACGTCGATTTCTGCTGTAAATTTTCAAAATCAGGAGAAAAATTGAAAGGAAAGGCAGAAATTCAATATAATTGCTCATGCTACATTTCATTGCTCATCGTAAAATTCAAATGAAAGTTAGCGGTTACTGTAGTGAATATTGTCTTGAAAAAAGATGCAAGTCTGGAAATTTCAATAGAAATTAATGCTTAAATTCAAAAATTGGCTTATGGGTCTCGCAACGAAAACATGAAAAATACAAAAAATCTGAAAATTACACCGTTTTTATCAGCTCTTAAAAGGGTTTTGAATGATTAGTTTTGGGTCCCGCAACGAAAACTATAAAAATATAATTTTCTTCGTTTTTGCAATAGAAAAGTTAGCAAAAAAAATTCTTCATTTTTCACAAAAATATTTTTTCAAAGAGCAATACACGAAGAAACAATAATTATCGATTTTCTCTTCTCGAATGATTTCCGGATGTATCCCTGAATATCCGAATTGAATAAGATTGTTGTTAATCTGAATTCAGAAGTCAAAAATCTCTTTTTTTTCAAGTATTTTTACCCATCAAAAGCATGCAAAAAGCACCAAAACAGGGTGGAAACTAGGAATGCTCTGATCGGATCTGATACCAGTTCAGGGGCAAAAATGTAGACAGACAAGCCTAGGAATATCGCGATTCCTTGGCTGAATGACTGAAAATCGATAAATTCGAAGAAAAATTCGGAAAAAATGTGGTTGACCTGTTTCAAAAAATCAATCTCTTTTTTGTTGAAAACTGGGAGTGGAGAGTAGGAATTGTTGGGTTTTAGGAGCTGAAAATCGGAACTATGGACAT
Organism: Caenorhabditis brenneri; assembly: GCA_000143925.2. Taxonomy (NCBI): domain Eukaryota; kingdom Metazoa; phylum Nematoda; class Chromadorea; order Rhabditida; family Rhabditidae; genus Caenorhabditis; species Caenorhabditis brenneri. The sequence goes on along the minus strand of GL379927.1, from coordinate 266,542 downwards.
CTGGATACTTGGAAGTACAGACAGACATATGTACTGGCTACCGGATAGGATGACGTCCGGACAAACAGACAAACAGATATACAGACATACAGACATCCGGACATACGGACATACAGACATCCGGACATACAGACATCCGGACACACAGACTTACAGACTTACAGACATACAGACATACAGACATCTGGACAAACCGACAACCGAATCGACTCACTTTCTGTTTCTTATAACTCAATCTGGTTATTGTGATCGTGTCCAGAACGACATTACAAAACGCGAAAAATGTGATTTTTGTGATGTCGTTATAATTCATATAGGCTTGGCATAGAGGCTGCAAGGAGTATTCGAACATCCACATATCATCGAGATAGGTCATCGTGCAGTCGTCTGAAAAGTGAGGTCTGTCCATCTGTGTGCCCAGATGTCAGGATGTTCAGTTGTCTGTATGTCTGTATGTCTGTATGTCTGTATGTCTGTACGTCTGTATGTCTGTATGTCTTGATGTCGCTTCCGTTTTCGTCATTGAAATTGTTCGAAACAGAGAAAAAAAACAGAAACTCACTAAACCCGAAAAACAATGTGACCACAGAAAATGAGCACACGAAAGAGATGACTGCAACTGCGATTGTGTTCCGTTGACTGAATATTTTGGGGTACAAAAACGGAGTGAATACAGCTAGGAGTCGATTAATAGTCATTATGAAATGGATTTGCATTGAGGAATCATAGAGAATTAGGATCAAATATCCAATGTGATGGGATTGTTTTTTGAGATATTTCGAGTCCAAGATGATCATTGGAGAGACATAGAATAGGTAGACCGATGAGTGGAGGGCCTGGAAATACGGATGTACCGATGAACAGACAGACATGTGTTTGGATATACGGAAAAACAGACATACAGACATACAGACATCCGGACATACAGACAGACAGACATACAGACATCCGGACATACAGACATACAGACATCCGGACATACAGACATACAGACATGCAGACATACAGACATACAGACATACAGACATACAGACATACAGACATACAGACAGACAGACATACAGACATCCGGACATACAGACATACAGACATACAGACATGCAGACATACAGACATACAGACATCCGGACATACAGACAGAAAGACATACAGACATCCGGACATACAGACATACAGACATCCGGACATACAGACATACAGACATGCAGACATACAGACATACAGACATACAGACATACAGACATACAGACATACAGACAGACAGACATACAGACATCCGGACATACAGACATACAGACATCCGGACATACAGACATACAGACATACAGACATGCAGACATACAGACATACAGACATCCATACAGATGACCATAGGAACAGACAACTATCCGAAACTATAGACAAAAGGAAATACAGCCAAAAGAACACTAAAACCGTCTGACAGATATCTGGACACACAGACGACATACAGACATACAGACAGACCTAACTAACCTCTAGAAATGACTGATTGAGTGTCAGAATCAAAAATGAGTGTGTGAGACTTTTCGTCCGCCAAATGACGAAAACAATTAACCAATTGCATATGAATCCGAGGAGAGCGAACTGAAATAATGCCTATTTTTGAAGTTTTCAAGCTGGAAAAAAAGGAACATTTTTTATTTTTTAGATTTCGAACTAAAACCTTAAAGGTGGTAGAACATGAAAAAAATAATTTTTCAGAAATTACAAAAATATATACCTCTGGTGGGTGCGAACTCAAGGCTAGACTGGCGCATTACCAAACGCGCTACCGGCTGCGCTATGCGGCCGGAAAGGGGTAACGACAAGGCTTGCCTATAACTGCGGGGGGAGAAAAGAAGTCGCCGAAAAGTCCCCGTAGACTTTCATGTTCCACCACCTTCAAAATAGTTGGAAACTTTCCAGAAATCGAAAGTTGATTCTATGAAAAAGTATAAGTTCTCACCGGAACCAGCAGCATTCCCATCCATTGTTGCGTTTCCATCTATTCTTCAGACTCAAATATGAGAAAAAAATATGAAGAGAAAGGAAGGAAAAACTTGGTGATTTCCCTGGTTGAGATATGTATGTGACTAATTAGGAAAATATGTTCCTCTGTATGTCCGTTCTCTGTTGTTATTCTTGTTTTTGGTCTAGATCATAGTGTGTTTTCCAAAACGGATTTCTGAAAGAAAAAAAGTTTGCTAATGAGGTCCGATGAGTGTTGGGACACCAATTCCAGATTGAAAAAATCGAAAAAAATGTATTTTTTGCAATCAAATTGACATTTTTCCACTCCATTCTCAACCGTTTCAACAAAAATTCACAAAAACTTTGAAAATCACCAAAATTGGCAGAAAATTTCGGATTTTTTCAGCATTTTTTGCCTAAATTGCTAGGAAATTTTCCTTTTCTCGAAAAAAAACTTAGCATCCAAAAATTTTTTCGACAACCCTGGTCACAAACTTGATGTCACTTTTGGAACAAAATGATATATAATGAGCCCAAGAAAAAAAGAAATTCCTTGCTAAAACAGAATGAAAAGGAAATGGAAATCAAGAAAAACAGCTCTTATATTCTGAATTCATCATAATGAACAGAAAAAAACAAAAAAAAAGAAAAAAAATTCTAAGCTTCTTCTCGAACAATGGCATATTTTTTCAGTTTTTAAAGTAATATCCTTCATCTTTTGTTTTTTGTTAAAAATGTGTTCCTCTTTCCCCAAAAATTCGGGAATAATTCTTTAATAATCCATGGGTCTTGTTTTTCAACATCCTGCATTTGATAGCTAATTTATTATTCACAACAAAAAATTGTTTTGGAAAAATGAAATTTTTTCCATCATTTTAGGATCAAACAAGGAAAACAAAGAACAAAATTTATAACAAAATAACACTAGATTCAATTTTTCATCGGTAAAGAAAGGAGAAAGAGAATATTGAAAATTTGATAAAAGTTTTTTTCGGGAAAACTGGAGTGTAGCCGGAAAATTCGATGGTTTTTGGAATTGCTTTCTGTCCTTCTCTTGGTTCGGAACTCGTTTTTCTAACAAGTAAGAGAAAGAGGTATCTGAAAATCTGAGCAATTGATTTTCAGGACATCCGGACATTTTGAGTTACAGATAGACAAAAAGACTGGGATCCGGAAAACCCGTCCTAAACTACGCCTTTGAACCAAAAAAAAATTTATTCAAGTGTCCAATAAATTCAAAAATAATTTATTAATCACTAAAAAAGAAAATGAGCCAAAAATACAGTGATCAAGCTCTCCAATGCACCTGATCTTCTCGAGTGTTTCCGAATCAATTTCTCATTTTCATTGAAATTCTTCCAATCGAATGTTTCACCGTGATTCGGTGAAATGATTCGGCACCTTCTTCTTTTTCTTCTTGTTCTTCTTCTTATTTTTGTTGGTTTTCAACGAGTTTCTTGAGTTGTTCAAACTGTTGGGCTCGATGGGATTACTGTAGTTGAGATTCTAGTGATGGTGGGTTTAGTGGACAGACGACCGGACATATGAACACCAGCCAGACACACAAGAAAACAGGATACTGTGAAAGTAATAAAGTTCCAGCAAGGAATTTCAAATTTTTCTTCGCGGGCTGGAACGCTTGCCACAGCCTGCCACAGTACGTGTTTGAGCCCGTGAAGAAAAATTTAAATTCGTTGCTGGAACTTTATTATTGGTTTTGATGGTGACATGTTGTCTGTATGCCCAGATGTGTGTTGTCGGAATGTCTTTTTGTCCGAATGTCTGAATATCCAGATGTCTACGGCCGAATATCAGCTCGGCTGTATGGCTGGATGTATTTTTCTTGTATGGATTTATATCTGTTCGTATAAATTTCCGGATGTCTGTGTGTAGGCCGCTCTGTCTACATTTTTGCCCCTGAATTGGTATGAGACCCGATAAGAGAGTTCTTAGTTTCTACTCTGTTTTGATGCTTTCAAGAAACGACGTTGTTAATTTCTGAATTCAGATTAACAACAATATCATTCAAATCGGATGTTCAGGGATACAACAAAAAGTCATTCGAGATGAGAAAATCGATAATTATATTTTCTCTGTGTATTGCGCTTTGAAATTTTTTTTGAAAAAAATAAATGCTAAATTGATTGAAAAATACGGTAGTCTTAGAATTTTTTTTTTGGTTTTCGTCACGGAACCCTAAACGAAATAAAACTGCTTTTTTCATATTCTTCGTATTTTTTTATGTTTTTTATTTTTGAAATTAGGCACTCATTTCTATTGAAATTTTCATACTTTTATCTATTTTCAAGAAAAAATTACTACAGTAATCCGTTAGTTTCATTTAAATTTAACGATGAGCAATGAATGGCAGCATGAGCACTTACTGAATTTTTGCGTTTTCTTTCTACATTTCTCTCTGATTTTGAATCATTTTAGCTGAAATCGATCATTTCAGTCGATAATCGCGAAAACCTGAGACGAAAAATGTCACAGAAAACTAAAAGGTTGGTTTTTCGGTTACATTTTGGCGACTATCGGCGGAGCTTAATTTTGTTTTTTTCCAGACGACAAATATTCACTTTGAAGAATTTTGAATTGGCTGAAGAAGAGGCGGATAAGGAGGTGAAGCCAGTGGAGGAGACGAAAAAAGAGAAAAAGAAAAAGGAGGCGGAGACGTCGAAGAAAATCCAGAAGAAGGTATGTAAATGTGTTCTGTTAAAAAGTTTCTTTTATTTTTCTAGCTTAAAAATTATTTGCATGCTTTTACGGTTGTTAGCTAATTTTTTTCATTGAAAAGGTTCTGAAATCAGCCGAAAAAGCTTGAAATACTGTGAAAATAATAAAAAAAAATCTCAATTTCTGCAATTTGTCGTCGCGGTGAACATTTACCACGACGTAAAAATGCACACATTTCGAGAAAATAATTTTTATTTTTGCATTCTTTGCGCATTTTTCTGACAAAATAGTGAATTTCAATGAGTTTACCTTGGTTTTTCCGATTATTTTCTAATTTATCAAATTCAGAATGAAGTCGACATCTCATCGAAACGCGTTTTCGAACAACAAAAGCACGTCTTCACCGCCTTCTACACCCCAAACTATCCGGTCACTGAGGAAGAACTCGAAACGTTGACAGACACAGAGAAAGCACTGAAATCGTATCAACACAAAGATTCGATCGATTTTATGACTGCCACGTGGAAATGGATAGATAAAGTGGCATCTCCGATGGACGCTCTTCCACGTGGCACCGGAAAAGTGCCAACTTATTCGAGTACTCCAGGAATCCATGCGTTGTACACTGTGATTTCCGAGCCTCCGGAGAAATATATTCTGATGGCATGTCATCAGAATACTCATGGATCCCATCGTGGCGACTTGAGATTCGTGCAAGTCGACGATCGAACAACGACACGTGGAATTGTGGATGAGAGTGTTGTCGGACGACTGTTTTTGGGAGATATTGTGGCGGTGACCGAATTGAGAAGAATGGAGGAAAGTGGAGAATTTGAACCGCCGAGTACTTCAAGTGTGGTTTTTGATGAGGGAATGGTAAGTGTGTGCAATCTGACGCGGCGGTGTTTGCAGACTTTGGCATCACATTTTTTTCTCAATGCCCAATACGACACTTTGATTTCTGAGCTAAAACTCCGATTTTACTGAATTTTGAGACCATTTTTACACAGTTTTCTGCAAAAAAAAACCCTTCTGCGTCGCGGTTTGCGTCGCGTGCTCGTCTAGAACATCATTCCTTTTTCAGAAATGTCACTGGCTCGCCCATTCTCTGTCAATCCTTCCTCGAACTCTCAAATTCAACATCAAATTCGCTATTCTGGAGAACGGAACGGCTGTCGTCAACGGACATGGAGAGCCGATCAATGTGAAACTGGATCCAATGATTCCACTGGATCAGGACACTGTTTATATGGGAGACGTGTTTATTCCACTAAACATAGACACAAATTACACATCGGATCACCATTCGAACGATTTGAATAGAATGATTTCGATTTCCGCGGCGTTTCCACAGATCAAACCACCATATGGAACCGTTTATCAGTACAATGTGTCTGAAAAACATACAGATATGTTTGATGCCGGAACTGATGCTTTTAAGGTAGATAAGGGGAGCGGAATTTGAAATGAGTTTCCGCTGAAATCGTTTGAAAATAATGAAAAGTCGTCAATATGAAAAATAGCTTTTCTTCCCAAATTTTGGCTAATTTCAACCGAAATTTGCGGACTTTCGACAAGTTTATCTGATTTTTGATTAATTTCTTCAGCCTTTCCATCGGTTTTGTGGTATTTTGCAATAATAAAAACTGTCGAAAAAGTCTATCAACAACTCATTTTTTCAGAACCCGAAAACGATCCACAGCGCTGAAGAAACCGTCGAATTCTGTGCTCTCATCGGTTATTACGCCACGAAGGCCGTCTTCGAAGCATACGACGATAACCGAACATTTGTGATGCACGATGCGAAACGAGACGGAAATCTTGTCAGATTCTCAATCGATAATCCGAAAGAACACCCAACTGATGGTTTTTGGCATTCGAATGGAAGAATTCGATTCACATCGAAAACTTCGAAAAGAAATAGTAAAGAAGGAGTGAATGCGATGGTTGAAACACTGCTTTGTGTCGGAAATCGTCTGAAAATCGTCGCTCGATTGTCTAGAGATGCTCCAGATGACCTAGATTTCAAGGGGCTTTTTATAGTTCAACAGAGACATCCATACAACATTCCACTCATCAAAGAAGGATTCTTCCAGCGGCTACCTCCAGAATCCAACGGAAAACGAATTATTCAAACGTTGTACGGTGGTCCGAAACTGGAAATTCCTGATTCTTCCACTAAAAATCAATACTTGTTCCCAGCCACTCCTTCGATTCAACTCAACGAATTCCAGTGTGAATACGTGCAGAAAGTGTTGGATGGAGTCCCAATTGTCATCGCCAACTCACCATTCGGATGTGGAAAATCGATGACGATCGTCACCGCCGCTTTGTATCTCTATGAGAAGGAGAAAACGAGAAATTCGGGAAAATCTCAACAGTTATTGGTGACACAGAGCAATTATGCGAGTGTTAATTTGGTCGATATTGCCTTGAAGGTACATATTTGGCTCCGCGACGTCACTTCGCAACTAGACGTTTGAAAACTATGACGTTTCGCAACTGCTATAGGAAAGCTAAAAACGTATCTACGACCTCGTTTCAATCAGTTATGAAACATCAGGTTTCGAAACGTTTAGTTGCGAAGTGTCGCGGTTTGTGGTTATGAATATTCCGAAAATTCTTAGAATCATTAGTTTCGAGGGCTTCGGACATTCGGACAGAAATACAGACACCTGGATACACAGATGTACAGACATTGGACACACAAACAGAAAAGACAAGCATGCAATATACAGAAATGCAAAGAGACAGATATACGGACACACAGCCGTACGAACAGACATTCCAATATTCAGACATACAGAGTTACAGACATCCGAAAACACAACTAGCAATACAAGTTTTGGATTTTTAAATTTACGAAAATTTTAAGATAATTGCGAAAACCAGAAAATCCTGAAATTTTCAGACAGTTTCCCGTGTCAAAAACGTCAAATTCCTCCGCTATGTCTCAGAAAACAACTGGAATGAAATGCCAGACGCTTGTCGCTCCGAATTGGACATGCCGAAACTGATGAACGACGTTTTTATCGATTGGGCGACACATTTGAATCCGAGCAATGCTCATTCCAAGTATCCAGCAGTTAAAGAGTCAGTAATGACACAAATCGTTTGTTATGTGATGAAGACGTTGGGATTGAGCATGCATCGTTTGAATCCGTTGGCCAGAAGTGTTGCGGTGGAGGCGTCGAGGTAGGGAGAGAGAATTGAAGAACATAGATTGGAAAATAGACATACAGACATACAGTTATACAGATAGACAAACTGGCATAGTGACAGGCCGAAAAATTGACAAAAATACACATATCTTATTATTCTAAAACACCTTTTCTGTGTGTTTGTTGTTTGTCTGTCCGGCGCCGAGCCTAGCCTTCTCAGTTTTTGTCCGATTTGCACCGGGTTTTCACATATCGAAAGAGCTCGATTTAAACTTTATGCCCGTCTTTTTCATTTTTCATTTTGAGCTCTGTGGGACCCTGTGCCTAGATAGGGCTCACGGAATGTTTCTTGGAGAGAGAAACACTGCTATCAACGTGAACTGTCACAGTTGAAATCATTACACATTTTAAGATTGAATTATTATTTTCGTCATTATCTCATTATTCTAAAACGCCTTCTCTGTTGGTTTGTTGTTTGTAAGTCCCTCAATTCTTTACAGCGTTGAAATGGGGTTCGGTTTTCAGGTGCGGTCAATTTTTTTTAAATTACAAAATAACTTGGGAATTTGACTAAAAACGCTGAAATTGGGCGTACTAAGACCAAATTTAACGATGCGAGTGTGCGCAAACCAAGAAGAAGTGAGTATAAGAGAGCCTAAAAGGCAGAATTCACAGTTTGGTGAGGTATATAATCGTGTTATAATAAAGAGGAAGGCGGGGCTTAATTGAAGGGCTGAAAAATTGAACATTTTTCAATAGAAGCGCGACGATTTCTTTAGTTCAAGATATTAGAAAATCTTCTAAGAGCTACTTTCATTGAAAAATCGATAAAAAGTTTTTTTTTGAAATGAAGAAATCGTCGCGCTTGCACTGAAAAAAATTCAATTTTTTAGGCCTTTTATTAAGCCCCGCCTCCCTCTTCATTATAACGCGATTGCATACATCATAGTTCACCAAACTGTGCGAATTATGACTAACCAGACCAATAGGAAATCGGGCCCAGCAGATCGAACGGGCCCAAGCAGACAAAAAAGAAAAAGAAAAAAGGTTTAAAGATGTCCAAAAAGGGAGTATTTGCCTATTTAATCAGGGAAGATCCTATATCCTATCCTTTTACCCACATTTCACATTGCGAAAAATTAGTTTTTTATATAAATTTTTTCCGTCGAATTCGCTTAAGCTTCTTCTCTGCCATTTTATTTTTCGTCTTCGGGAGAAAATTAACTTTTCGGTTTTTGTGATGTCACATACCCCATTAGGACTGATCCAATTTAACGCGATACCAGAAGGTGGACTTTTTGTAGTCCCTATATTCCGCACCCGAGAGACTTTTGTTTTATAAAATTATTGTTTTTGTTCGCTAATAAATACATGAACTGATTCTCATTTTTTGTTGCTCCAACATCTCAGTCCTCCGACAAATTATTTGAAAATTTAAAAAGTGATGAATCAGTTTTGGGAATGGGAAACGAGCGGCGAAGCCGCGAGCCATTGAGGAGCGCAGCGACGAATGAAAGGAGGTGAGCCGCCGTCAGGCGGCGCCACCGACTGGTGTACATTCTGAAATACAGGCGCACGGACATACGGATATTCCGGCATATAGATATCTGATAATAGACATCCGGACATTCAGAAATGCGAGCATCCGGTATGCGACAAGACACACAAAAACATGGTTGCGCGGAGAAAAAACATGTTTCCTTGGAATTTTTCGGTCCAAAATATTCGAAGAAAATTTTTTTTGCTTTTTTGTCCGAAAAATTCCGAGAAAAAAATTCTCCGATCTCTCACGCACAGCGCTGACATACAGTTTTTCATACATACAGATACACTGAAAGAAAAACCAACCTCCTTTCTTTCAGAATCCGTTCCCTTTCCCCACCGTATTTCAAACTCGTTAAGCCATTCTTCCATCTCTACCAACCGGATATCATCATTGTCACTGCCAGTTCTCTTCCCGGTTTTCTGAATTCTAAGTTCATTTCGAAGGATAACATCAAAAATGTTCAAATCGATGAGGCCTCTCAATTAGCTGAATATACTCTTTTGAGCCTATTGACATTGTTACCTGACTCGAAATTCGGTCTGATTGGTGATATTCAACAGTTACCACCCTATTGTGAGGAGGAGTTGACCGGAAAGTTGAAGGTGATGAAAATTACCGTAATTTTAAGTTTCTTTCCTAGATACAGTAATCATTAGGATTTCCGTGCCGAGACCCTCTCCTACAGTAACCCAAACTTTTCCAGGACTACGGTATCGGAAATGCGATGGAACGTGCAGTTAAGGAGAGAATGTTTCCACAAGTGACACTCAAAAGTGTCTATCGTTGTCATCCAGTGACGACTCAACTTCTCGGAGAACTCTTCTATAATAACGAATTGATTTCTGGAGTCTCCGCTGAAAATCGTAGTGAATTCATGAAGAATCGTCCGCACTTCTGGCCGAATCCCGAATTTCCCATTATAATTGTCGATAATAAATCAAAGGCTCAATCAATGGGAACCTCCTTTGCCAATGCACACGAACGTCTAATTGTCAAACAGATTATTGAGTTTTTGACGGATTCCGCCCACAAGGAATACGTAATCTCTCCTTCCGATATTGGAGTCATCTCGTATTACAATGCTCAGACGTCTCTGTTGACGGACGAACTTCGAAATGTTGATGTGAAGTGCGGAACGGACCGTTTCTTCCGAACGGTTGACTCGTTTCAAGGATTCGAACGGGAGATTATTGTGCTCTGTTGTACCAATGATGATATTCAGGTGCTTACTTTTATTCTGTTGGGGGACTAGTTTTGAGGATTCTAGGCCACTGTTTTGGTGGCCGAGTTCATACTTTAGTCCAGTCTATGCTAGGTCATTCATTTCAATAGCCTAGAAAGATGCAAGCTACTTAACGGCGGTCTAGTTTTTCTCTCAGTGACTAGTTTCGGTTTTCTAGACCAATTTTCTTTTCGTCAAGTTATTTTTTTCGGCGGCCTATAAATCGTAAAAGAGCGTCCTAGGCCACCATAGTCTTTATTTTTAATAGTCTCTGTAGTTTGTAGTTCGTAGTCTCCGTAGTTTGTAGTCTTTGTAGCTTGTAGCCTCCCTCAAAAATACCCTTCTTCGTCAAACATCAATCATTTTTCTCCTTCAGGAATTCATGCAAGTCAAAAATCGCCTATGCGTTGCAATGTCTCGCTCGAAACAAGTCACCATCCTCGTGGGAAATGTCGAAATGCTCAAAAAAGTACAGTATTGGAGTACGATTATTGAGAGATGCGAACAGAACGGATGTGTCGTCGATACGGTAGGTCAGATGGACAGGCGGGAATTTGAAATTTTAGAAAAAAAAATCCTTTTTTCTAGTTTGTAGTGGCACTCCGTGACTCCGCCCCTTTTTTCAGAACAAGTATCCATTCAAAGTGACTCCAGCGGTCGGCGGCGCCAAGAAGACCGTTTCCAAGCCACGTGAAAACAAGGAATTGAGCGATTTGGAGAAGGAATTCAAGGATATACTCAGTTTTGGCGACCACAAACAGATACCCTAAGCTCCGCCTCCTTCTGTTGTTGTTAATTTTTGTTATTTTTTTTTGAGAAAAATTTTTATGTTTTCTCTTTAAACTAAAAAGTGTTTATCCAAGAATCTAAATATTCAAAAATAAAATTATAAATCACTAAAAAAGAAAATAGGCCAAAAATACAGTGATCAAGTTCTCCAATGACCCTGCTCTTCTCGAGTTTTTTCGAATCACTTTCTCATTTTCGTTGAAATTCTTCCAATCGAATGTTTCACCGTGATCTGGAAGCACCTTCTTCTTCTTCTTGTTCTTCTTCTTTTTTGTTTTCGACGAGTTTTTTGTGCTCTTTGAGTTTATCGAAGAGTTGGGTCCCGAGGAGGAGATTGAGATTACTGTAGTTGAGATTCTAGTGATGGTGGGTTTGGTGGTTAGGGCCTTGGCGTCGGAAGAAAGGGTAGATGACCGGATTGGTGAGGACCAAGTTAATGTTGAGTATGCTGAAATTTGAGAATGGACATCCGGACGTTTAGACAGACAAACGGATATACAGACATCCAGACTTACAGATAGACAAACAGACTGAAAGTATGAAAAAGAGAGGTTTGAATATCTGAGAGTCTGTATTTCGATTATTGAGACATCCGGACTTATGGATATTCTGAGAGACAGACAGACACACAGATAAACAGACATACAGACATACATACAAACATACAGACATACAGACGGAGAAAAACAGAAAGAAAAACCGAAATAACAGAAAAAAGGTCTGTCTGTTCGATTGTCTGTTAGTCCGGATGTCCGAATGTCCCCACTCACCAATAACCAAGAATGCGATAAGCACAAAACTCTTTCTCATTTTTGTTCCTCCCATTCGAGCAAAAAATGGCGAACAATGTTCAAGAATTTCCAAAAAACCCTCAGAAAAAAAATTCCCCACCGACCCCCAGATGTACTGGTCACTTGGGGTAGAGCAGGGGTGTGCGGAATGACTTTTTTCGGAATTTTCGGATTCTTGCAATATTCCGATTTTCAACTTTGGAAATTCTGGATCTCGGAACTTTCCGTTTTTCGGAGTCTTCGGAATTTTGGAATATCGGATTATTCCGGACGAAATTTGTTTTCGAAAATTTTATTTCAAAAAATTTCCGTCGAAATTCCGTTCCGTAAAAGCTCCGAATTTTCGGAATTCCGAATCCCGCTCCGCACACCCCTGGGATAGAGGTACGGATGTAATTTTTCGAACAAACTTTTGTAGCAATTTTTTTACTATTTTCTCTTTTTTCTCGATTTTCCGAAACCCCAAAACCCTCTCAATTTTTTCCCTTCACTCAGAAAGACCTTTCCCTCCCGTCAAAAACCGATTCATATCTCCGCTAGATCATTTGATCAGATATCATCAAACACACAAATCCACACATTTATGAAGTTCTCAACAGGCATTCGATTTTTCTATTACTCATCGGATTATTTCTGAAGAGTGCAACATTGGAAAAATGATGAAGATGATGAACCTGTTCCTGCAAAACTTTGATTTTAACGGACACCTTTTCTCCGCGGTGACCAAATGGTTCAATAATCCAAAGAAGTAGTGATCCTGAACAGGGCTGTGCGAAGAAAAAAATAGCAAAAAAAGTCGAAAAAAAATTTTTTTTTGAATTTTTTTGATTTTCTTTTCTAAATTTTTGGTTTTTTTTTTCAGGAAAAATTGATACGAAGGCGGTGAAAACAAAAAATACAACTAAAAACCAGTTTTTTTTTCGAAATTTTTTTTTCATCGAAACAATTTTTCGGAAAAAAGGCGAAAAAACCGAAAAAAAAAATAAATTTTCCGAAAATTTTTCCCACAGCCCTGATCCTGTGCTTGATGTTTTTATCTCCAAATTGTGAATAATTGTATCAGGGTACTGTAGGTGACTCATTCTGAAAAATCTGAAAGTTCATATCTGAAATTCTAGTTTTCTATGTTCGATCTCCCACTTTCCATTCTCTCAAAATTTCGAATTTTCTCAAATCTAGCCAAAGAAATCCATCGAACTAGATCATTATCTCGTTCTTCCTTGCCACCCGGTCACCGCCAAAAAAAAAGACATTCGGTGTCAAGAAGTCGGCGGCGTGTCACAAAACCGGGTCTTGTCACTTTTCATTGTGGGTGGTCGTCAATTTCTCGCGTTGAAAGTTCTCACCTTTCAGATGTAATCTACCTACCGTATCCTCTGTATCACTCCCTCCTGCTTTGTATATTTTCTCTCGTTTCATCGTTTTCTTTAGTTATAAGAAAAAAAGAAGAGGCAAAAGGTGGAAGTATGTTACTAACGCCTCCAAAACCTTCCGTTGGTACCTTCTCCCCATCTTTTCCCTTCTGACTTCTCGACCTCAATTATTGTTTTGTTGGTTCTTTCCTACCCCTCATTATTCCCCAAAGGCTGGGTATCCATGACGATCCCCCCGTTTTCCCTTTTCATTCCCTTTCAAGGCTCCCCAAGAAGAACACGAAGAATAAAAGCTTTTATTATAATAAAAACAGATTTAATGAGCTCTCTTAGAATCGGAAAGCCCATTCAAAATCCATTAAAAATGGAGAGAACATGGGGAAGACAGATTTGTAGTTTGTGCTCATCGTACAGTTGGAAACATCAGGTGCAGAATAGGATCAAAGGGGAAATAAGTAATAAGTAATAAGTAAAAATAATGAGTGCTTACCAGGCTTGTTCGGAAAAAAACTTTCGGAAAAATCGAAAAACGGAATTTCCGTTTCCCGATTCCGAACATCCCTGGTGCTTATAGTAACACTGAGCGCCTATTCCTCCATAACTTTCTATGCACGCGTTAGGAAAACATTGAACAGGACAAATCTGCAAAAAAAACCATTACTGACTAACATACAGACACATACTCACCTCTAGGGGCGTGAACATTACTCATATTCTTCTCTTCTTCTCTCTTTTTTGAACCAACAGTTCATTCATTCATGCCTGTCTTCTCCACCGAGTGCGTCAATTTTTTTTGCAGAAGCCTGTTCCTCATTGCCTCCTGAACCGTTGATAGCGATCTTTAATTCGGACAGACATCAATGTTGATGAAAAGCGATCTTCGAATGTTTACTTGGACAATCATTGGTGAACATGAGCATCGGGACTCACAGAAAAAAACACGGTAGAAACTGAATAATTTTATTAAATCCGTAAACTCTGTAATAGAGCGGCCGGGAGCTCTAATTTGAGTGTGTTTTTTTTCAAAAAAAAAAAATGCTCAAAAATAAGAAACTTTTGATGTTTTTCATATCATTTTGTGCGTACACCCCTGTTTAGCGCCTTCGATTGTTTGAATCAGTTTTGATGTTCACACATGTTTAATGGCGTAGGAAACATTTTTCACGAGCCCGTTATATTTTAGGGGTCTTTCAAGTACGGGGGGCCGCTCGAATTTCAATACTCCTTCCAGAGGGCCGTTCTATTACAGGAGCCACACAATTAAAGAGGTTGCTCTTCTACAGAGTTTACGGTACGTTCAATTTTTGGTTGGAACGCTTTCCACCGTAAAATTCGATGAACGCTAACCTACCGCAGAGAGTAAAAATCGAATTTCTGAACTTCGGGAACGCCTCCATCTGTAACCTATTTTTTTCTTAAAGAAGCCGCTTGACCTAGATATAGTCAGGTATAAAAAGAAACCTTTATAAGCGCCCCCGCCCATAAGTTCAATCTTTATTGATTTTTTGATCAGCTTTGAAACTTTTTCAGAAATATTCAAACCCAGTTCTAATACCAGCATAAAATTTTATAAATAGACTTATCTTGCTTAGGATATAAAAACATCAAAATCATAAACTTTCATAATTATTTTTCGTCAATCGTTACCCTTTTATACCGTGTCATGTAAATTTAGCACCACCCACTTAGACTTTTTCCCTCGAAACAGGTCTCTCATAACTCTACATCAAAGATAAACACAAAGAAAGAATCACATATCCAGTGTCTGGGTATATCTTTTTACTTTCAAAAGGTAAAAAAAAAACACAAATCATTTTATGTAAGACAAGACTAACTGTGCTCTGATAAAATTGAAGATATTTCGAATAAAAACTTTCTAACAAAAACGTGAGTTTTTTTCCAGAAATTTTATATGACATTCAATTTTTCTCACCCTCGTTTATCATGTTGCAGGTGAGAAATGACTCAAGTGAACATGTGCCTATGGATTCTTCTTGCATTAACTATTCTGCGATCAGCAGAAACGTGTGTTCCCACAGTAGCTCCAGATGAGTATTATCCTACTGCTAGTTTGCCAGAATATACCACAAGGCCAATGGAAGCTACAACAACTGCTGAAGAGGAAGAGATGACAACTACGGCAGGTGTTGCCAGTACTACGGCTGCAGCATCGAGTAAGTTTTACATTTGATTCCACACATAACCTTCTTTTCCCATACCTATGAAGTTTGAGCTGAGCTCATCAAAGCTTTGAACAAATCTCAAAATTTATAGAAGTTACTATTACTGAGGATATCCGAGGTTTAAACTATCCCTAATATTCAAAATATGAAACAATCACACAAAATAGTGGGTTGCCCGGTCCGGTCCATAACAAGTATGATTTTACAGTGTGTGATCAATGTAATGTTGACGACATCGCTCCAACAACTTTACCAAAGGATTCTCGTTTTATCACGGAGTAAGTTGTTCGTATTTCGTAGACAAACAAAATTGGTTTCGTTCAGAAACAGAGACCCAGTTGATGGGTGTCTAAGAATTTGGGTAAAGTGCCAAAGGACAGATGCAAAGGTGTGCAACGAGGCGTTTCTGTATGTATGTTTCCATTTTTCTCGAATTAGAATCATAAAGAGCTTGCTTTCATTTCAGGCTGAGAACCCGACAGGAACCCATTCTCTGACGGATGAGCCTACTCCTGCTTCCGCTGCTGGTTTGTTGTCTTGTGATGATGATGGAACGTATTCGTATGGAGACGCGTAAGTTTGATCATAAATGAAGCCAAAATATTAAGTTTCTTGCAGAAAAATGATAACAAAGCTTACATGCTTTTTTGACGATTGTTTATGAATGCAGTTATCAGACTTCCAAAATACGATTCGCACACATATTCAATTTCCTCTATCGGTTTGAGAATGTTTTTCAATATATTCATGTTAATAATACTATTACTAACAACTTCAAAGAATTGATAATAAATTATTATGTTGGGTGGCTAGTGGAATCCTAATGCAAGAAAAATTAAGATAAGTGAAAAGTGTTCATAAAAACGCTTAAAAAATCAGTTCTTGATTCTCGAGTGTGACCTCCTGTTTGTCCTATGAGAAAATCTTTTTCCACATCTGTTCAGTCAGTGAACTTTCTAATATCCCTTTCAAAGTTCATGCTCTATAAGACACCAGCTTTCATAAAACGATAAGAGTATCTGAGTGGCGTTCGTATACTTCAAAACGACACAGTATGTATCGGAACTAATAAACAACAAGCAATTTTTTTTATTCAAGAGCTTTAATTTTCAGAATGCAATTATTAATCGAAGTTGTTTGTTTGAATCAAATCAATGGTTTTTATGGACATCTTTGTCCCAATCTCTCAACACGCATCAGATTCGCAACGGGATACGTTGGGGTCTGTCGACCTGAGATGTAACTGACAGCTTCGCAAGCTACCTGAAAACACATTTGAATTTCAGTTAATTTGAGAGACGACTACAAAGTTAATATTTCTAGTTGTATTTCTACTTCCGAGCATTGAATTAGTACGATTTAACTACTCTATCTTCGATGAGATGCGTGCTATTAATACCGGTAAATAGCTACTGTTGTAGAGATTTATTTTCGGGATTGACCTATTTGTGGTGGCTTCAGACCAACATAAGTAAATCGCGAGCTTCTCTGTAACGAGTTATAGCTCTCATCGAGTTGTTTAGGAAAATCAGTTTTACAACTCTGCTGGCTATTCCATCGTTATGCAGTTTCCTTCATACAAAATCTACTGTTCGTTTGAAGTGAAGAAAACACAGATGTAGACTTACATATTCGTTTGTGATCCAATAAATGATGTATTTGTTGTCACTGTTGGAATAGAACTCCTCATAGCATGGGTCCATCCAATTGTCTGTAGTGTAATCCGCAGACGCGTTGTTTGCGGGAAACTTCAGAAGAGCCTGAAAAATTGGTTCGCTTGAGTTTATATCTTCCGTTTCATGAAGCTTGGATTCCCTACTTCTCTACTGTTCTAGAAAAATGGAAGCCAAAATACCTTGCTGGTGCTATTGAATTGGCCCAAGAGTGAATACATTGAGTTGACGTTTGACAGTGGAACTGTCTCAAACCCAGAATAAAGCTGAGCTTGGCCGAGAATCTGAAAAATTTTTGTAAAACAGAACAGAGAAATCGAACTATTCATACCGGCTGTCCGATCAAGATAAGAAGGAGACACTTGGCAATCGACAACATCTTCAGAACGAGAAAAATTCCGAAAGTGAATTGCTCGGAATGAAATGAGCTCTTGAGAGAGGGGCTCGGAAACCACGCCCATTTAGGGCGGGATCAGAGCAAGCATTGGTCAAAAATTTTTTTTCTCTGCGTCTAATAGACGAGAGATAGATTATGCCAGTCATGCAATCGGCTCCGTTTAGAAGAAGGTCTCATTCGAGAAGTTTAAAAAAGTAAGAGAAGTTTAGAAAGTGAAGAAGGTATTGTTTTTAAAAAAGAAAAGAGCTTAGAAATTTGTACTGAAGTAGACTACGATTATTACCGGAAACTGTGGGCCAATTGTATCAAGTCAGAAAACCGATTCGGATGAGTCCCAGAAAAGTTGTTTGGGCCCCGAATGTTGCATGAGTTCCGGGTATTTCCAAGCATCTCTGGTATTATTTACATGGGTCCGAGAAAGAAATGAATACCCTGGAAACGGATACTGTCCATGTATGCAATTCGAACAAACTGTCATAGAAACTCCCATAACTTGTTGTATTTTTTCTAATTTTTCAGTTTGTATTCCTCAATGCAATGTTCTTGTCAACAAAAACCCATCATATTTTAACGCACAGAAGCAGCATTCAACTCTCCGTCGGTACATCGAGAATTTTTCAATAAAAACAAATTCTGCAATTACAATACAGTCGGAATAAGTTTTCCAAAAACTAATAACTGATAAAAGTTTTGTGCGAATCCTCTTTCGGTAAACCCATAAGGTAACAAGACTGTTCTGTCCAACATATTATTTCATTACAGTTTCGTCTGTATTTTGAACTTTCCAATCCTGATTTCTTGGCTCTTTTTTGTTTCGACAATTCGTTTTTCCAAAACATCACGTTTTCTTCGTATTCTATAGCCAAATCTCATTATTGTTCAATGAAACACGAAAGGGATCTCGACTAATACACGTTTCCTAACGAAAAGCTGCTCGAGAAAAACAAGAAAAATGGTGTAGATGTACAATGTTGTCACTGGAAACGAATACGAAACCAAACTATAGTCTTAGAATACAGTCTAGGGAAAGAATGAAAGGATTTGAAGTTAGATTATGAAGAAGTGAGTAGGGTTACATGTTAGGTCGTTTCCAAAATTTCAAAAGTAATGAAAAAAGTAACTCGAAACACCTAAACAGTAAAATCCAGAGTCGAAGAAACAGTAATGCACGGATAACAAAATTTCAGCACTAGTTTTTTAAGGATAAGAGTTATCTGTTTTTTTTTAAAGTTTCTTCTGGAACACGGCTGCAAAAATCATAACTACAGCTACCCTGTAACCAGCCCCCCAAAACTGCTAATTCGTGACCCGAGGTTTTGATGTTAAAAGGAATTTAAGGATGTGAAAAACCTGAAGTTGAAGGAAAAAGTTCTTTATCAAATGGTATAAATTTAAAACAATGGTAGGCCGCAAAATTTAGAAAAAACTGTTTCGATTCAAACAGGTCTAATCAGTAGTTGACATTCGTTTGCGAATCACAGTGTGACTAATCGTCATTCTTCAATTCTCTAATTTTTTCAGGAAACCCATTGAGATCTGTTCTACAAAAACAGACAAATTTATTATATAACTTTTCTCTCATTTTCTGAAGACTTTACTTTGTTCCCAAACTTGCTGTTGACAGTTCAACATCTTTTATCTCCGCTGTTTTTTCCCGATAACCATTTCATCGATTTTCAGGATTTGTGATTTGTGCCGAAAAACTCCAGCTCGACAAAAAGACCGCCCCAAAATAACCATGGAGATTTGCTGCTAGGCGCCAGCCGGCCTATAAAATGCTCGAATCGCTTCATGCCTGCTCATAATCGTTGAAAAATGATTCTCCTCTCCCGAATTTTTTTCCTATTTCTCGTCTTTTTTGTGGCAGGTTTTGCTGCGACGGCTTCGATGCAATATATTGTAAGTTGACAATAAGCTCTCTAGAGTTCAGGCCAAACTGAGGATTTTCTAGGCGTCCAAGACCTTCTCGTTTCCGGAATATTGTTCTGCCATGGTGACTGCATCGGAACCAACATCGAATCTATTCAACACTGGCACTGCAACTACCACTACATCAACAACGGAATCTACATCGCCAAGTTAGTTAATTTTAGTTTTGTTCAGGAGTAGAATTAGCGAAGCCTTTCTTTCTTTTCTCTTAATCTATCCTTTCGAGCTCTCCTTATCATCGTTCCAGATAGTAGAACATTTATTGAAGTAAATGCTAACCATACTCGTTTTTTGAGCTTTTTAGTGCTCATTTTCTGAAACATATATAAAATTACGATCACTTGATAGAGAACTTTTCTCTCTACAATCTTATGCATCCACTTCCCCAGTTTTTCACAATCAGAGTCCGCGCAAGTTCAAAAACTCTGGTTTTGATTCAGCCGGTTATGATTCGGGGTAGTTCTGATTCGACCAGTTCCGATCCGGAAAATTTCCTCTTCCTTCCTAAAACTACTATTTCCTCTTCCCTATCCTGAACTCTTGGCTCTCAATGTTTTGACGATCCACTCTCCTGTTTTTTCGTATTCTCCATGGCAATCCTTATTAAAAGCCCATAAAAGAGCTTCTAGATTTCGGCAAATAAACGTTTCATAAGAAAACGCTTTTCTGGCAAAAACAAGAATAATGAGGGCAGTTGCTAAGGGATACGAGGAGGGAAAGGAAGATGTGTTTTGAAAAAAGCGAGCACCCATTAGGAAAGTTTATTTGTGCCGAAGATCGAAGGTAGCTCTTGGAAAACATTAATAACAGGAGTAAAACCCAAGAGGAAAAGTGCTTGGTTATAGTTGTTCAGGTCATGAAAAGAGTTTAGTTATTACTTCCTGCCCTATTACAGAGGTTTCAATCACCGGTACTACAACTTCGAACCAACCATCTACAACTGGAAGAACTGTTACCACCTCTGACCCTACCACAGCTGGAACTTCCACTCCCTCATCTAAGAACACATCTCCTACAGCCGATGAGCATGCTACTACTTTCGAACCAAATACAATTCGACTTGTTACATCCGGCGTATTGTCATTAGGAAGCGCGTCTTGCATAGAGCTTGAATGGATAACTGGAAGTGAAACAAATGCCGCTTCGGTTTCTGAATCTATTCTATACGATTCAGAAATGACTTCTACTGAGAATTCTCAAGATGACTCATTCGAGGGAGGTGTGCAAAGTAGCAGCAAGGGCTTCGATACAGGTTCTACGACTGAAGAATCGGTTGAATCGTTCAGTACTAACAGACCAGATTCTTCCGAATCAAACACAATTCAACACTCTTCTACTACAAAACCAATGATTGATGTTGCCAAAACCCCCATCCCAGTTATGAAAATAAACTGGCTCGTTACATCTGACGTATTGTCATTGGAAAGCGCTTCATGCATAGAGCTTGAATGGACAACTGGAAGTGAAACAAATGCCGTTCCGGTTTCAGGAGCTACTCAATCCGATTCAGTAAAGTCTTCTACTGAGGGCTCTCAAGATGACTCATTCAAGGGAGATGTGCAATGTAGCAGCAAGATCTTCAATGCAGGTTCCACCACTGAAGAATCGGACGAATCGTTTAGTATTAAAAGACCAGGTTATTCCGAATCAAACAAAATTCAATACTCTTCTATTACAAAACCAACGATTGATGTTTCCAAAACCACCATTTCAATGATGAAAATAAACTGGCTCGGCACATCTGATGTAAGGTCGTTAGGAAGCGCGTCTTGCATAGAGCTTGAATGGACAACTGGAAGTGAAACAAATTCTGTGCCGGTTTCTGAATCAACACTATCCAATTCAGAAATGTCTTCTACCGAAAGTTCTCAGGATAACTCGTTAGAGGAAGACGGGCAAAGTGGCAGCAAGAGCTTCGATACAGGTTCCACAACTGAAGAATCGGTCGAATCGTTTAGTACTAACAGACCAGATTCTTCCGAATCAAACACAATTCAACACTCTTCTACTACAAAACCAATGATTGATGTTTCCGAAACCACCATTTTAAAGATGGAAGACCGACTTCGTACTTCTGAAGTAATGTCATTGGGAAGCGCGTCATGCACAGAGTTTGAATTGACAGCTGAAATTGAAACAAACGCTGTTCCGGATTCTGAATCTATTCTATACGATTCAGAAATGATTTCTACTGGGAATTCTCCAGTTGATTTATTAAAGGGAGATGTCCAAAGTAGCATCAAGGGCTTTCATGCAGAGTCCACCACTAAAGAGTCGGTTGAATCTTTTAGTACTAACAGACCAGATTCTTCCGAATCAAACACAATTCAACACTCTTCTACTACAAAACCAACAATTGATGTTGCCAAAACCCCCATTTCAATGATAAAAATAGACTGGCTCGTTACATCTGAAGTAAGGTCTTTGGGAAGCGCGTCATGTATAAGGCTTGAATCGACAACTGGAAGTGAGAAAAATGCTGTGACGGTTTCTGAATCAACACTATCCAATTCAGAAATGTCTTCTACTGAGGGCTCTCAAGATGACTCGTTAGAGGAAGACGGGCAAAGTGGCAGCAAGGGCTTTCATGCAGGTTTCACCACTGGAGAATCGGACAAATCGTTTAGTAATAAAAAACCAGGTTCTTCCGAATCAAACACAATTCAACACTCTTCTACTACAAAATCAACGATGGATTTTACCGAAACCCCCATTTCAATGATCAAAATAGATTTGCTCGCTACATCTGAAGTAAGGTCGTTGGGAAGCGCGTCCTGCATAGAGGTTGAATCGACAACTGGAAGTGAAACAAATGCCGTTCCGGTTTCAGGAGCTACTCAATCCGATTCAGAAAAGTCTTCTACCGAGGGTTCTCAAGATGACTTATTAGAGGGAGATGTCCAAAGTGGCATTAAGAGCTTCGATACAGGTTCTACGACTGTAGAATCGATTGAATCGTTCAGTACTGACAGAACAGACTCTACCAAGGCCATATCCAATGATGGAGGATCAGCCACCACTAGAGCTACCGTGCCCACCAACCAAGCATTTTCCGAATTGAATCAAGATAGAACCACTGGTTTTACCGAAACCCCCATTTCAACGATGGAAGACCGACTTCTTAAATATGGAGTAAGGTCGTTGGGAAGCACGTCTTGCATAGAGTTTGAATCGACAACTGGAAGCGAAACAAATTTAGTGCCGGTTTTGTTAAGTTCCACCACTAAAAAATCGGTTGAATCGTTCAGTACTAAAAGACCAGATTCTTCCGAATCAAACACAGTTCAACACTTTACTTCTACAAAACCAACAATAGGTTTTACCAAACCCCCTATTTCAATGACGAAAATAGACTGGCTCGCTACATCTGAAGTAAGGTCGTTGGGAAGCGCGTCTTGCATAGAGCTTGAGTGGACAACTGGAAGTGAAACAAATGCTGTTCCGGTTTCTGCATCTACTCTGTCCGATCCTGAAATGTCTTCTATTGAGAGTTCTCAAGATGATTTGTTAGAGAAAGACGTGCAAGTTAGCAGCAAGGGCTTCGATACAGGTTCTACGACTGAAAAGTCGATTAATACTGAAAGACCAGATTCGACAGAGGTTGGATCAAATGATGGAGGATCAGCCAGTACTGGAGCTACAGTATCTACAAACGGAGAAACTTCCAAATCAAATCAAGATGTAACCACTTTCGACAATGGAAGATCTCATGGAACAACTTCATCAGGAAAGACGGCTAACAGCCCAACTGTAGAGACCAACAGCCAATTTTCAAGCTGCGCGAAGTCCTATGAATGCGTCCCTGTTCCTACGTCAATGAGTCACCTTTTCATTGCAACTGGGGTAAATAATGTCAAGTTATTCTATGACTATAAGAAAATTTTGTTCCAGGACTTCTATAAAATGTGCAACCAATCACAGCCGTTCCACGAGCAACCGGAAAGCGTTGCTTCTCCACACAATCTTCCGGAAACCCGGAATGTCACATTGTTCGCCGAGGTAATTATTAGCGGGAGTTTATAGTAAGAAATTGTTCGATTCTCAGAAAATGGCGCCCTTGAACCCTAAGCAAACTGTCGATCTACCATTCGAATTCGAGGATATGAACGCAGTCACCTTCTTTGGCTCCGCTACCCATTCGAATTCGATTTGACCATTCTTTATTAATTTCTCCTTTGTAACTTCTAAATCTTACATGTGTTAATAAAAAATAGTTCTAGAAGATTTTTTTCTCTAGTTGAACAAAACATTTCGATGGGTCTTTTGTCACAGGGTTCCAAAATCAATGACAAATGATGCGGTGGGTGGGTGAAATGTTTTGTTCACTTAGATATTTTTTGCGCGGTTCCAAGTAATCTTGGAATGAGATTGATTTTCTCTGTTCGAGGTGGCAGAGTTCTCTTTTCTTCCTATTTCATTTTTTTCCGTCTTTCTATTCCTTTTTTTACAGTTTACATCTCACTCTCTTTCTTCAAAAACCCGAAATTCCAGACAATGCGATCTCTTCGTGCTTTACTTCTACTGCTGCTCATGCTCCATCTCTCCTGGGCAGCCACCACTCAATACATTGTACTTTGAGACAATGCACTTGCAAATATCAGAATTGTATTTTTTTTTTAGAAAAGCACCATCTACTTCTTCCCGGATAGTTGTGTCACATCAACCACTCGGAAAACTACCACGGTGACTACAACTACCCCGGTGAAGACGTCTACAACGACCAAAGAGGCGCCGACCACCACCACTCCTAACCCTGAGCCAACCACCTCTACCACTACTACACCAACCACTAGTAGTACTGGCAGTAGTACCACAAGTCCAGCAGCCTCTTCTAGTGGAATCTCGAAGCCAACCACCACCACCACCCCTGTCAAGAGTAGCTCGGTAAGAATCTTCGAAGGTTATAGAACTCGAAACCCTGATAGCTTTTAGGCCACTGCAACAACTGGAATTCAGAAAACTACCATTTCGGAGCCAACAACGTCCACGCCAACAACACCAGGGACAACGGATACCCCGACTCCTCAACCACGAACCATTGTTAAAACTGATAGGGTAGCTCTCCAGACGTCCTCTCCATCCAAATCGACTTCCACAATGTCTTCTCCATCTTCTACTCAATCTACTCCTACATCTTCTGAGGTGACATCGTCAACTTCTTCCTCGTTTCAATCGATTTCAACAAGCACTGGCTCCACAACGGCAAATTTGGAGACTTCAAGCGGGCAGAATGCAATCATCACTGAAGCAGTTGCCACATCAACTGTGACTGCTATGAAGGTAAGTTGAATCAGAAGCTTGTAGAATCCTCATCATATTTATTCTCAGTCAACCACTCCAACCAGCTCCTCGACATCTTCTTCGACTACTTCTTCCGCAAGTTCTACTGAGTCTACTAGCTCAAGAGCTTCATCGGTGAGTGATGACTCAATGGAATCTTTGGAAAGACGAAAATTCCTAAATTTCAGACCTCTGCTTCAACCACTGGTTCGACTAGCTCATCTACCTACGATGCAGTTGGAACAACATCTAGAGAAGGATCTCCTGAGCCAACTGAAGAGAACACTTCTAAGTCGACTTCGCACTCTACTCAGCCAACAACTGAGACACCGCCATCAGCTCTGATAGCTTCTACAATAACCTCTACTCCGGTTAAATTGGCTCCATCAACTGAAACAACTGATACAGAGTCAATGAGTCCACTTACCTCTTCTTCAAAAACACCACCAAGCTTGGTAAGTTTTCCCAGTTTTTTATAACTCAAACACTTTCAGTTCAACCTGAGGTTCTTATTGGTTCAGACTCCTGTCTCCACAATATCACCAACAACTTCCGGCTCAACGTCTTCAAACACGCCGAGCATCTCTAGCCAGACAAAGAGCTCGTCCACACCGACATCTACAGGAGCACCATCAACAAGCACTCAATCGTCAAGTACTTCTACTGGAACCACAACCACGGGAATGGTGAGATACTGACTTCATTTTCCTAAAATACAATCACAAATTTCCAGACATCTCACTTCACAACTTTTGGAACTGGAACTCTGACATCAGCGAAACCACCAGCAACAACAGCAATATCTTCGACTACTCAACAATCATCGACTTCGTCTACCGAGAGATCTTCCACATCTGAAACTGGAACTCCGACATCGACGGAACCACCAGCAACAACAACGGTATCTTCGACTGCTCAGCAATCCTCGACTCCGATTAATGAGACATCTTCCACGGCTAGCCCTTCGACTACAGTGACTAGTGTAAAGACTGATAAAACAACAACACCAAAAAAGATTAACGGAGCGGTGAGTTAAGAGAAAATTACTTGTAAAACCTTGATCTGAAACTTGTATTCTTCCAGACTTCCTCAGTTCCATTGACATCTTCAACTGATTTCATTACAACAACGGAGACTTCCACCACTGAGTCAACGACAACTGGAGTTCCTTCTTCGTCAACGTCCACTTCATCTAGCTCCTCGAGCTCCTCAGTTTCTGCTGATACGTCCACAGAATTCTCAACAGGATCCTCTCCTTCATCAACAACCTCTACGACTCAGTCACCAGTCGCCACGGCATCCACAACGTCGACGGCTACTACAACCACCTCTACAAAACCAATATCACCCCTTGAAACCACAACTAGTGCGTCCTCCACGACATCAACTACTGGAAAGTCTCCAAAGTCCACCAAAAAATCCACAAAATCGTCCACAAAGGCACCAAAATCCACCAAAGAAACTACTCAAAAACCATGCGCGTCTTGCAACACAAAACCGGCATCAACAGTGAAAACTTCCACCTCTACTGCAGTAAGCAGAATTTCCAGATTATTCTCACCAAAAATTTTTTATTCCAGCCATCCACCACAGGCACATGCAGAAAACAGTTTGTGCAGAATTGCCTTGCAGACGAGGGCAGATGGGTCGACTCATGCGATGAAGAAGATTCAAAAGAATTGGATCCGTGGGAAACAAATGAAGTAATTTTTGAAATTCTTCAAACTGCTGAAAATTTTCTTTTTTTTCCAGAACCATCTCTTCTGCACCATTCCACCATACACCTCCTCTGTGTTCCTGAGACAGTATCCAATTCCCGGTTATGAGAGTATTCTGGATTACCAAATTTTGTACAGTATGTCAGTAGCTGATTACATGACAAATAAGAGTGTCTTATATACAATGAAGTATGCTCCGCAGCTTGATTATTTCTCGGTGCTCGTCGGCGACTGGGTGAGGAAATATGGAAGGGGGACTAGAACTAGGTTTTACTAAGAATCGGAATCCTTCTTGAAAATTCTCAGAATCACGTGTTTCAGGTATACATCCTCAACGCTGCTCGAAAATGCTCATACACATTGGACAATTGTCCAAGATTTGAGTACTCCGAAATCGAATTTTTCACTTACTTCTACTGCTACAGTCGGCTGGATGGAAAGTTTGTCGGCGAAGACATTGCCAGACGAAGGATTGCTGAATTGAAGGAGGAATAATTATTTTTTGAATCACGATTGTTTTTTGGGATATGTAATTTTCAATAAAGTTGGGTCAACGCGTTGTCTAGTGTTCTCATTTGTTTGTCTCTTTTGGAGATTTTTAGGTGCAATGAATTGAGTTTGCAAGATAGAACGTAGGCTCAAGAGGCTTTTTTGAAGACCTGTTAATGATAAGCCAAAAAACGACTACAAACTTTTAAAGGCGGCCTGTCAAGATAAAATTCGCATTTGAGATTTTTATACCATCGGATAGAGCTTGGCGAAATACATCGAAAATCCTCTTGGAGACATGGTCGGAAATGCCTTTCTGACCTGATAAATCACGTAAAAGAAAACCTCGTCGCTTTTTTTCAGTGCAAAATTCCATTAATTTTCACGCTATTCATTTTCGTCGCCTTTACTTTTTTTCGTCGCTTTTTTCGTCGCCTTTAGGAAACAAGCTCCTAACTTGAGAGCCGTCCATAAGAAACAAAAGTGATCAACTACAAAGTTGTTAAGCATGAAATTTATGACAACTCTTCAGTACATCACTTTTATCCGAAACTGCTGGCTATCGAGTTATGGGCCCCTAAAGTACATAGGTATTGAATTTTTATAAAAAATATTACTGCGTTTTTTTTCAGTAACAATACATGTGATCAGTTCGAAAAACCAGTTTGCCGCTTCTCCTGATTTGCTAAAGTCTAAGAAAAGTATACAGTCTATATGTGTACTTTAGGGGCCCATAACTCGATAGCCAGCAGTTTCGGATAAAAGTGATGTACTGAAGAGTTGTCATAAATTTCATGCTTAACAACTTTGTAGTTGATCACTTTTGTTTCTTATGGACGGCTCTCAAGTTAGGAGCTTGTTTCCTAAAGGCGACGAAAAAAGCGACGAAAAAAAGTAAAGGCGACGAAAATGAATAGCGTGAAAATTAATGGAATTTTGCACTGAAAAAAAGCGACGAGGTTTTCTTTTACGTGATTTATCAGGTCAGAAAGGCATTTCCGACCATGTCTCCAAGAGGATTTTCGATGTATTTCGCCAAGCTCTATCCGATGGTATAAAAATCTCATATGCGAATTTTATCTTGACAGGCCTCCTTTAAAAGAACGAAGTTATGTTGTCCAGAATCTCTATCTTTCTCTCTCTCTCTCTCTCTCTCTCTCTCTCTCTCTCTCTCTTTCTCTCTCTATGCGTTCTTCCCGTTTATAAACTGTCTCTCCTGATGATTAACAAAAACATACCCTTCCTCCAGACCGATCCACTTTCCTTTTCAGACTGCTGTGGTAGGCTCCGAGAGATTGATAGTGGTTGATAGTCTATTTGTGGTTTAGTGACGATGGAACTGGAAAACTTTGCCTTTATAGGTTTTCATTCCTAAATTCTCACCCCGTAATAGTCACCATAGGTGGTTTTTCGTCCTTCGCAGTAGACAATTATGAAGTGTTCTTTGTTCTCATACATGCGGAAAAATGTTTCAGAAGAGATATACAATTAGAGTGATTGAAATAGTTAATAACCAGTCGGTGGCGCCGCCTACGGCGGCTCACCTCCTTTTTGTTCGTCGCTGCGCTCCTCAATGGGGGGTTAATTTGCCACGCCTAAACTCATTTTTGATCATTGAGCAGTGATGCACTCTAAGCTTCCTTCTTGTTCCAAAAATGTTGCTAATTTGAATTCCCGCCAAAAACTTCGAAAATTTGAATTCCCGCCGAAAATTTTGATAATTTGAATTCCCTCCAAAAATTTTGGAAATTCGAATTCCCGCCAAAATAATCAAATGTTTTGACGTTTCAGGAAGTTCCTAGAAGTTTCTGGAAGTTTCTAGAAGTTTCTGGAAGTTCTGGAAGTTTCTGGAAGTTTCTGGAAGTTCTGGAACATTCTAGAAGTTTCTGGAAGTTCTGGAACATTCTAGAAGTTTCTGGAAGTTCTGGAAGTTTTTAGTAGTTTCTGGAAGTTCTGGAACATTCTAGAAGTTTCTGGAAGTTCTGGAACATTCTAGAAGTTTCTGGAAGTTCTGGAAGTTTTTAGTAGTTTCTGGAAGTTCTGGAACATTCTAGAAGTTTCTGGAAGTTCTGGAAGTTTCTGGAAGTTTCTGGAAGTTCTGGAACATTCTAGAAGTTTCTGGAAGTTCTGGAACATTCTAGAAGTTTCTGGAAGTTCTGGAAGTTTTTAGTAGTTTCTGGAAGTTCTGGAACATTCTAGAAGTTTCTGGAAGTTCTGGAACATTCTAGAAGTTTCTGGAAGTTCTGGAAGTTTTTAGTAGTTTCTGGAAGTTCTGGAACATTCTAGAAGTTTCTGGAAGTTCTGGAAGTTTCTGGAAGTTTCTGGAAGTTCTGGAACATTCTAGAAGTTTCTGGAAGTTCTGGAACATTCTAGAAGTTTCTGGAAGTTCTGGAAGTTTTTAGTAGTTTCTGGAAGTTCTGGAACATTCTAGAAGTTTCTGGAAGTTCTGGAACATTCTAGAAGTTTCTGGAAGTTCTGGAAGTTTTTAGTAGTTTCTGGAAGTTCTGGAACATTCTAGAAGTTTCTGGAAGTTCTGGAAGTTTTTAGTAGTTTCTGGCAGTTTCTAGAGGTCTCTGGAAAGAAGGAGAATGTTCTGGAAGGTTATCCATCCAGAGCTTGCTAGTTGAGTTTTTGGAGTACCGTAACTACCGTAATCCTACAGTAATCTCCACCATTTTTTGTTGGTGTACTATTGGGGTCCCTTAGGTAGTACATGCAAAAAATGGAACAATTCTGAGCACTTCGAACCCGTTTTCTAGCTATCGCTGAATTACCTGGTTACTGTAGCTACCGTAATCCTACAGTAACCCGTGCTCCAAACTTCATAGAATTGAAGCGCTCGGTAACCCATGACTACATGCCAAATATGATAGGAAACGGTCGAGGGGTTCATAAGTTATTCAGTGATAAGTGCTGGACAGACACACACACACACACACAGAGCTATTCCTTTAGTATATAGAAGAGATTGGGTCAAACCAAACAGGTAAGTTTGAAAATCTCCATTAAATCGTTCAAGCTTACAGTTCATTCGAAAAGAAGTATTACGAAACAGTTTGAAAATTGAAAGAAAACAATTAGACAACATGATAAAATAATCAGAATTTTTATAACTTCTTTTTCAAGTTCACCAGGAAAGCATTAGCAGCGTTGGGAATGTTGGTGCGTCCGGATCGGAGGATGGCGAGATTTGCCTGGAAAAAAAGTGTTAGATGAGTTACAATCAAACCTAATCACCTTCTTAAAGAACTCCTCATATTTCTTGATAGCTTCTTTGAGGGTGGCAATGGTTTCACGCGCCTCGTCGTTGGAGTTGAAATCACAAAAAAAGGTGACATTCATATGACTAAAAAATTAAAATTTTGATTGCAAGCATAGTTTTGAGTCAGTTTGATCAACTCACGTAAGGTGTATGTAGCTCCAGTTCTTTGGCCGTTTGTTTGGAAATTGTTGAGCATTTCGAGACGGTGAGGAACAACTGAAATTCAATATAGGGTTAAATACGCTAATGAAAGATATCATGCAGGCAAGCTGTTGTTGCTCCTGTATCTTCTTCGAAATCACCTCAATTTCTTCTTTTGCGTCGATTGGCTAGGCATCCTTTTTGCTGAGCTCAGATCGCTTTTTGACTCTGAAAATACATACTATTTATTTATCTAAAGTTTTTACAGAATGTACATTCCACCACTTGAAGCCTTGCCATCAAACAATGGTCTCTGTTGGAAGCCACTAGCACATTTCTCCCCAACAATGGTTGGCTTCCTAAAGTGTGCCGTCAGTCTCATCGTTCCATTATTAAGGGGTCAGAGCTCCAAGGTAGCACGTTGAATGGCGGCCTCCTCTATTTCCTCGAAAAAGCGAGCTGGAATTTTAAACTGATTGAACATGCAAAACTATTTCACAATCACTCACTAAGGCTCCCTCCCATATCCATCACCGAATCATTTTGCTTGGTCCTCAGTGATCGGCACTCATGGTCCAACCAACACGGAAGGCGGACCTGAACAATATTCTGAGCATAAGTTTCAACAATTTTCGTCACCCACCATAACAGTGTCTCCATCTCGGAGCGTCTCCAGTTCTGGCTCAGCTGGCTAAACATTCCTCAGAGTTTTGGAGTCTCCGGGGATGGGAAAGTCGAACCACTTTCCAAGAAACTGTAATTATTCGTAATGAAACTCGAAATGTTGACTATTGAGGTGCTCGAATGCACTTACACCAAGACGCACCACCTCCCAACATTGGAGCCGCGAGTTGAACTTCATCATGTTGCCGACAGGCAACTTATTTCCACGAGCTACTTTCTGAAAATTGAAAGTGCAATCCTTCATTCCAAATTGAAGGAGGACTCACCAAGAAATACTCAGTCTTCAGCAAAGTTTTACACTCCTCATCGTCGTAAGCACCCTCAACCACCATTTCGGCGCCGCCGTCGAATGAGACGAGTTGAGGCGTGCTGAAAAATTGTTTATAGACACAGAAGAAGTCTTTCCTCCTCTCTCTCTCTCTCTCTCTCTCTCTCTCTCTCTCTCGATTCCAATAGAACTTACCTATAACTAAAAACTATCTACTTGTTAGCTCACCTTTTTAACAATCCCCATCTCTAATGAACCAAAGTTACAGTTAAAAAAATAGCGAATAAAAACACAATAAATTTAAAAAGAATCAAAGTTTTTCCCCTCCAAAAAGTCCTCCAATCCAGGGAAGACAGGTCGATTGGAAGGGTGTCCGCCGGTCGGGTAGACTTGTGAGTAGAATGAATGAATGAGGAGGTTGAGGCCGGGGGATACAGGATTAGGAGAGAGAAGAGAGCGCAGAGAAAAAGAGTGGGCGGAGACTATCCTCGAAGAGTGTGGGCAGCTGTTGTCATCTTGTTGGAGAGCGTCATATTACCCATTGGAAGTGACGTAATGGGAGAATTGGATGGCCTTTTTACGCCAGCTGAACAATTCTGGGAACGGTTGAAGGACTTACAAACTACACTGTGGACTGGGATTTGAAGACTACAAACTACATAATTATCGATAAGTCTGGATGTCTCTGTTGAAGGTCCTGATATGATAAAAAATTTTGTCAACTAAAAAACCCCGTTTTGACAAGAGTAATATATCCGGTGCTACCCCGCATTAGAACTGTCCCGTATTAGAACTTTCCGGATCAGAACCGGGCCATATTCAAGCTCCCAGTTGCGACTCGAGGCTGAATTTTCGTACAGAATATGACATTGTGGCCCTTAACATTTCCTCAATTTTTCGAGTTACCAGATACTCCGGAAGTACTCGGTTCTAATCCGGGCAGTTCTAATGCAGGGTAGCACCATATATCCAGCACTGTCTTCGTTTTTTTTTCATCAACAAATTTAATTTCATTCGAAAAATCAGAGCCGGAGTTAGAAGTAGTGACAAAATAAAATCAAACAATAAAAAAATCAGTGATAAATGAGGTAATCAGTAACAAGAATAGTCAAATTAACGGTTATTCCTCACGTCGGAGATCTCCACAGTTTGATTCGCGGACAGCAGCATTTTTGAATCCCATGGCATCGGCCTCCGGGCCTCCCAGCTCGACGTTCTTCTCACGTCACAGCTCCAAGGCAGCCGGATCAATGGCGCGCTCCTCTTTTTTCTCAAAGTAGCGAGCTGGAAATCGGAACTGATTGAATATTCAAGCCTATTTCACAATGACCCACTAAGGCTCTCTTCCATTTCCATCGCGAAATCGTTTTGCTCGGTCCTCAGTGATCGGCGCTCACGATCCAACCGACACGGAAGGCGAACCTGAAAATTATTCTAAGCAACTATTCTGTTTCAACAATCTTCGTCACCCACCATAACAATTTCTCCATCTCGGAGCGTCTCCAGTTCTGGCTCATCTGGCTGAATATCTCTCCACTTCAGAGTTTTGAAGTCTACGGGGATGACTTCATCGCATTGAAAATTTTCATCAATTCGTTCGTTTCTAAACTCTCATTCGAAGTGCTCCACATGCACTTAGTGTTCCAGAGATGATAACAGTTGAACAAACTCATGAAAAAAGAGTCGAAATCCAAAAAACACTGTCGGTTCGTTATAGCTAATTTTCCTATTTCCAGCTTTGTGTTGATAGATTTTAAGTCGTTGAGGAGTAACTGTCTCATTTGTCCGTTGATGAATCGTTCGCGTCCACCAGAAAGGTTGCTCTGATTTTCAGAAGTTTCATATTTTTATGGGAAAGATGCTCCATTTGTTGCAGGTCTTTGATTCTTGCAGCTTGATCCTCGATTGTTCTTAGTCTCATTTGTTTTTTGGAAAGTAGAATACTCCGCGGTATGCTTTGTGGTCAAGTTGCTCACTTGTTCAACCAAATTCCTGTTTGCCTTGATTTTCTTCTCCAGCGCATCAGTGGGATGTGGGCCAGAACAACTTCTTTCCACCGAATAGTAGACAGAATATTTATAGAAATTAAAGAAAATCAAGGTTTCCCCACTCCAAAAGTCCTCCAATCCAGGGAAGACAGGTCGATTGGAAGGGTGTCCGCCGGTCGGGTGGACTTGTGAGTAGAAGGAATGAATGAGGGGGGGGGGGGGTTGGGGCAACGGGATACAGGATTAAGAGAGAGAGAGAGAGCAGAGAAAAATAGTGGGCGGAGACTGTCCTCGGAGAGTGGGGCAGCTGTTGTCACCCTTTTGGAGAGTATCATATTACCCATTAAAAGCTCATAACAATCGGT
>GL379927.1:210328-230628 GCA_000143925.2 Caenorhabditis brenneri | reverse complement strand
CAATCGGTAATATGATACTTTCTAATAGGGTGACAACAGCTGCCCCCTGCTCTCCGAGCACAGTCTCCGCCCACTCTTTTTCTCTGCACTCTCTTTCTCTCTCCTAATCCTGTATTCCCTTGCCTCAACCTCCTGATTCATTCATTCTACTCACAAGTCTACTCGACCAGCGGACGCCCCCTCCAATCCACCTGTCTTCCCTGGATTGGAGGACTTCTTGGAGGGGAGAAATTTTGATTTTCTGTAATTTCTATGAATATTTTTTCTACTATTTGCTATTCGGATGTGGTTCTGATGATGGAGAATGAGAAATTTTTTTCTAACTATACCGGTAAGTGAGCGAAGCTTGATACCTCCACAGGAGTTCATTCCAGCTTTTTTTCAGATCCTGGCAATGCAAAGCTCACACTTCCACTCGCTCTTTTTCAATGGTTTGGAGCATGGTGTAAACCCCATTGGAAGATGTCGACGCCGGACACTTCTAAACATTCCTAGAAGTGATTCACCACGAACCCGTTCTAACTGGTTAGTAAAAGGGTCCCCATGGGTTTGCGAAATGATATCTAACGAAGTCTTCATAATTTTGAAATATCAAAATATTCTGGTTTCAGAATTTCGAAAATTTCGGAATTTTCGGAATTCTAAATTCCGCTCCACACACCCCTGGACAGGGCTGTGCGAAAAAAAAAATTCCGAAAAATACGAGAAAATTTTTTCTCGAATTTTTCAAAGCGAAAAAATCGAAAAATAATTTTTCGATTTTTTTTCCATTTTTTTTTCGAATTTTTTCAATTTTTCCAATGAGAAATGGGGGTGAAAAGGCGGTAAGAACATGTTTTTTATTTAATTTTTTCGGTTTTTTTCCGTTTTTTCGGCGAAAAAAGTTTTTGGGCTTCAAATGGCGAAAAATTTTTCACCTAGAAATTTTTCGGATAATGACCGAAAAAACCGAAAAAAAATAGAATTTTTTTTTCGCACACCCCTGCCCCTGAAGGTTACATAGACTGTGTACATCTTCCCAAATTTACAGATGACACTATCAAGGAAGTCCTTCAACTGTCCAAGAAGTACCGAGCAAAGAACATCACTCGACAATGTGAGGAGTACTTCGTGTCTCGATTTCGTTTCTCAAACAAGAAGAAGCTCCAACTTGTCGCTCCTGAACTGGAGACATGCCCAAAATGTGCTGTTCGATACCATCCGACGTGCACACATTTCAAGCCACAATCTAGTGGACCACTTCCTAACATGGGTTCAAAATGTGCCAGCTGAGAGAAGTATGTTGTTGTTGAATGAAACTAACCACTCGAAGTTCACGACTCGCTACATGAGACACGCTTTGGGGACTCGACAACGTTTGAAGAAGGACGTTTCATGAACGAATTGGCTCAAAAATATGGGAACGGACGAACAGAAATTCAAGAAGAAAGTTGGAGATATTTTGCAAAGACAAAGTTATGAACTTTTGTGGTTGGACAACACCACAAAAAGCCATTTACTTCACGAAAAAACTCATTTGGAACATTTTCACGGACATGAAGCGAATGGCCGAAGGAGAAATAGAGAAAGAAGAAGACGAAGCACATAGTTCTGCACATCTCCGTGTCTCACTTAATCACCGATTCTATGCTTTTTTGTGATTGCATCTTGCTATGATCCATAATTTTCTTTCGTTTTATCATTGAAAATCCGAAATGTGCTTTTAATTTTGTTTACATAACTCTTATAATGTCTAAAATAAAATTTCTGGAGAATGCTATTGTCGCCGTTGTTAGCTTACAGGAGATAAAACTTTCAGGGTTTTTTCATTAGATTAATTAAATCAGGTGTCTTCAAGAAACATTTGAACGATAAGAAAAACAATTATTTCAAGGTGGGGTTTGCAAAACATATTACTAAAAAAGAAAAGTAGGGAAGAGAAAAGTGTGTGGTGGTTCGGTTTTGTGAAAA
Organism: Caenorhabditis brenneri; assembly: GCA_000143925.2. Taxonomy (NCBI): domain Eukaryota; kingdom Metazoa; phylum Nematoda; class Chromadorea; order Rhabditida; family Rhabditidae; genus Caenorhabditis; species Caenorhabditis brenneri. The sequence continues at coordinate 228,678 of GL379927.1, read as the reverse complement.
TTAGTATCTTAAAATACGAATAAAACTTTCAATTAATAACAATCCTGCGCCATTTTTTTCGACTTCAAGAATAGCTTCCCTGCTGCAAGTGTGACCGTCTTGGTGTGTTTCGCGGGTTTGGCATCGTAGGAAGATCCAACTGCCGAGTTCCCTCAAAACTAACGGCATAGTTTTTTATCTAGTTATCAGAACGAATACCTTCGGCACTTGAGCTTCCAGTTGACCTTTGCAACACTGCGTTGTGACACCAGTTCAGCTTTCCTGGAGTATTTACGCTTTGGTGCTTGTGCAGGAAGAACATCGATCAATTGCTGAAATATGAAACTGAATCTTCCTCTCCATCATTAAAATCTCACCTTTTCGACAATCCACAACTCTGATGGACCAAAGTGACAGTAAAAAATAGATAGCGAATAAAAATAGTATAGAAATTAAAGAAAATCAAAGTTTTCACCTCCAATAAGTCCTCCAATACAGGGAAGACAGGTCGATTGAAGGGTCGTCCGCCGGTCGAATAGACTTGTGAGTAGAATGATGATAGTGAGGCCGGTGAATCATGAAATAGTAGAGAGAGGAGAAAGCAGAGAAAAAGAGTGGGCGGAGACTGTCCTCGGAGATCAGGGGCAGATGTGTCACCCTTTTGGAGAGTGCTATTTCACTCATAGGAAGTGGTATTACAGAATCTTTTAATGGGGAATTTGATGAGTTTTTTCTCTAAATGATGGCTGCTGTAGGTTTTGGACTAGGAATTGAAGGCTACAAACTGCTTAATCACAGGCTAAAAACTCAATGTTTTCAGATTCTCGGAAGCCTGTCTATATGTCCGGATGTCTGTGTTGCCGGATGTCCTGATGGTAGATTTTTGGGCACTGTTGTGGTTGAATTGTGACAAATTGGCATCAATCACAGTTGGAGTTCCTGGAGGTTTGCTAGGAAAATGAATAGTAATTGGCTATGGAGCACGATAGGACTGCTGGAGACGGAGCAATGTGTCTCGTAACGAACGGTGGGTAGACAGTAAGAAACTCATGGTATTGTTTTGCACAGAGTAATCAAAGCGGCCTTAGCATCCTCCTCCTCTTGAACCGATATTTAGGCTGAATCCTTAGAAATGAGAGTATCCCATTGTTGGATATAGTTTTCAATCCTGCGCAGTTCAACTCGAAGTCGATCAGAGAAATATCGCTATCAGATCAGCGAAAACTTCCTCCGCGGAACTCTCCGATACATCCGTATAGCTGTCAGACGGGAATACGACAACCCCATGACCCAGCATCCGTTCTTGCACTATGAGTGGTATCATTGGCACCACTCATTGTGCAAGAACGGATGCTGAGTCACTACTTGTCCGGAGCGAGCTTTCTTCTTGAGTAAAAGTAACAGTAATAGAACGGATAATGCGTAGGTAATACCGTTTATTCTTTCAACATGCTCTTATATACGGGTTATCGGCGGGTAATAAACGGCAGAATAATAAAACGGAAACCGTAAAACGGGAAACAATGTTATATTGCAACTTAGACATCATACATCAAAAAATACAATAGTGATGAAGTGATAAATACATAGCTACTCTTCCTAACCCTTCCCTTCCCTTGTATACAGGTTAATTAGAATTGATGATTGGTTATCTACTAATTAATACTAACTGTTATGGTTGATGTTTAATCATTTAAACAATTGAATTCTTCAAGGTTATTGTCTCAAAGACAAGGTAATTAAACCATTTATTCAGAAAGCAATGAAAAATAAAAAGAAAGATAAAATAAATAAAAAGAGAAGTGGAAAGTGAGGAAAGTTCCCACCTTGATAGATGGATGGGAATGCAATAAAACGATAAAAGATTCTGCAAGAAATGATGGGAAACTAGAAAAATGTGGTAGAAAAGACGGGAAACAAAAAAGAGGGTGTTTGGTTCCTATGCATAAAAGATCAAAGATTCATATATGGAATAGTTGACAGTTATAACTTCAAATTTACAACGGAATTTTTGAAAAACGGACTATAATCGACAACTCAAAGATAAGGAGAAGGATGAAAAGATAACTTCCCATTGAGAACATCATGAATCCTTTTATCTTGGTAAGTTGTGTAGCAATATCCTGTGAAAGTTTGCAAGTTCCATATTGGGTACCAAAACCGGAGAAAACAGCATCGATAATCCCTTCTGAAAAAGAAGAGATGAAATGACATTAAGCCGAAAACCAAGGCTGTCAAAATGGGTGCCGCGGCCTGCGCGGCCTGAGTCCGAAAGCAGCGGAATAACAAAATCCAAAAACCCGATCTAGACCGCAGCCGCCTTTTTGACAGCTTTGGCAGAAAACCTTTGAAAAAAAACTCACTGAAGTTGTAGAAAAACAACATTGTAGCACAGAGACAGAAGTGCATTCCAGAAGAGACACAAGAGATGTCAACTCTGAATTTTTCAATATTTTTTTTTACGATAAAAGGTTTCCAAACGCACCTAGATTCCAGATTCTCCGTCCAGATTCTCAACAACATTTTCTAAGAAATGTTTTAGCAAACAACATATAAAAATACTATAAACATTAAACAAAATCAAAGATTTCCCCCTCCAATAAGTCCTCCAAAAACTGGGAAGACAGGTCGATTAGAGGAGGCGTCCGCCGGTCAGGTAGACTTGTGAGTAGAATGAATGAATGATGATATTTGGGCCGGGGAGCAAGTGATTGAATGAGAGAAGAGAGTGTAGAGAAAAAGAGTGAGCGGAGACTGTCCGCGGAAAGCGGGGAGCAGCAGTTGTTACCCTTTTGGAGGGTGCTATCTCTTCTATTTACTGAAGAAATATATCTGTGTGTGTGTGTGTGTGTCCAGCACTTTTCACTGAATAATTTATGCGTCCCTAAACCGTTTTGTACCATAGTTGTCATGTGGTCATGGGTCCCCGAACACTTCGATCCTATTATATTTGAAGCTCGAATTGGTGCGGGCCTTATGCTGATTCTCGTGGCACAATACTAATATCGGTGGGATTGTGCCGTTTTAACGTAGCACAATGATGTTTTCGCTAAAAAAAAACACCGTTTCAGGTGGCAGAATGTAATTTTCCCATATCATAATCCCGCCAAAAACTGACAGAATGCGCTAAAATTGGGCGTTTTCCCTAGCGAAGATATCATTGCGCGTTAAAATGGCACAATGCCAACGATATTAGCATTGTCCCACAAGAATCAGCAAAATACCCGCAAAAATGCGTGAAACTCACTGTGCATCAACCTGCTCAAAACGTTATTGAGACTTGAGTTTCTATAAACTTTCCCTCATGAATAAACATACTATTATCGAAGTTTCCGCTTCTTTGAAAACAATCCTTCCAGCTTTTGCGGGTGAGTAGCCCAAATTGTATGGCTTCGCACAAACTATGTTTCTTCCACTTTATATTTCTACTTCCAATTTTTCTTGGCTTCTTTTCTGAATTTCTATGATCTCTTGGCCTCCGGCGCTTTTCTTTTTCATTTTATTCACACATTCATTTATCTTAGCATTAACATCCAAACATTCAATGACATACAATGAAAACTCAATGGATAAACCTGGCAAAATGAGAAAATAAAAACGGTAGAAGAAGAAGTGATGGGAAATACTGAATTGGTTCGAGTTGGGACGAAAAGCTACAGAAAATCACGAATTTTCGATAACAGGGACGTTTGCTGGAACTTTCGATCTGTGAAGTCTGACGAAATTGAAAATATGGGCGGATTGATGGGAGAAGAATACATCATCGGTACCGAATAAAAGCAATTTTGAAGTCCGGTTTGTTCACGAAATGCTGGAAAATATTTTTCTTTTTTCAAAATACAAATTCAAAAAAAAAAACTTCCGACTACAAAAAAAATAATAGGACTAACCTGTTTAAGTTCAGTATAAAGCTGAGGTGTCAAAATCAGTTTCATTGCATCGATTGCTTTTGCTCGGCTGATTTTCCAAAACCCCCATGGCCCGTGAACTGGAATATCAGCTTTTCAATAGTCGCTAGACATTCCAATGTCTCCTTCGAATAAAAACTCCAGCGCATTGATTGAGCTTTTGCACAAGTTCTACGTTGATGCCTCTTTTGAACTCCATTCTCCGGATAGTTGTTGTTGAGTTTTAAGTTAGGTCAGTGCATTTTTTAGAAGATAGTTAGGGGGCGCAATGAAGAGGGGGAGGGGCGTCGAAAAAATTCAGCCTGGCGGTCTGCGGCACCTTTGAGCGTTTACAGCCGTCTGAATTGGATCGTGACTGGGCTCGAAATCACATGTACGTACGTAACTTTTCACGTAGAATCTAATGGTGAAATCAGATTTGACGTGGAACAAGCCGTTCCGCCGATAAAGTCAGGAAATGAGGTGAAAATTAGGGTCAGAAATAGAAAAGCTCCGTATTTCCCCCCTGAAAGTGAAAAATCCGCCGATTTTTTTGCTGTTTCTGATAGTTCCTGATATGTAGGAATGGTTTTTGTGAAAAAATAAAAAATCCTTAGTCCGCAATTTTATCCAGATCGAGCCAAACTTCAAGTGACAATAGGAAAAAATTTTCAGTGATGACCCTAGGTTTTTATTTTTGATTCCCATCAAGAAACCCTTCAATACTTTGGGTTTAAAAAATTAGACAGTTTGGAGCCGATTGAAGTACTTTTGTACTTCATCAAACACGGAGTGGTTCACTCAAAAAGTAGTTTTTTGACGATTTAGGTATCAGAGAGTGAAAAATCCGTCGTTTTTATGACGGAATCGGATTCTACGACAAATTTGCAACAATTTCCTTATAAAAAATCAAAAATCCTTAGTCCGCAAAAAAAGTTATTTTTGTCTGAAACTACTATTTTGGCACTCGAAAGGCCTTAAAAAGCCGACCAACACCCCACCAATATAAAGGCCCTCGGGCGTCGGCCGCCTTCCGCATGCGTGGAGAAGTGGGGTACACAGTTGCCAGTCGATCTCACAGCGCGAGTTCAACTCCCCCTCCTGGCTCTCTCCCTCATTTTCATTGCCGCCGGCAGCGCGCCGGGTGAATTTTCAGTAGTAATCGGCGCATCTAAAAATGACAACAACTCAGTCGGTAGTGAATATTTTTCCGTAAAATTTTTTGGGCGTACTTCTATCAAAATTTGGAAGACGTACATATACAATTCTCATCAAATTATTGAGTTTGAAAATTATGTTGTGGTGCCTAAAGATAGTGAATAAAAGTTAAAAAGAATCAAAGATTTCCCCTCCAAGAAGTCCTCTAATCCGGGGAAGACAAGTAGATTGGAGGGGTGTCCGCCGGTCGGGTAGACTTGTGAGTAGAATGAATGAGGTTTTTGGGGCAAGGGGATGCAGGATTAGGAGAGATAAGAGAGTGCAGAGAAAAAGAGTGGGCGGAGTCTGTCCTCGGAGAGCAGGGGGCAGCTGTTGTCACCCTTTTGGAGAGTGTCATATTACATATTGGAAGTAATTTAATGGGGGGATTGGATGGCCTTCTTACGCCAGCTGAACAATGCTGGGAACGGTTGACGACTGTACACACTACATTGTGGACTGAGAATTGAAAGCTGCAACTACACAAAAAAAAAATGAAAATTGCAGATTTCGGAAAAAACTGTCTGTCTTTACTGCAGAGAAAAAAAGTGGGCGGAGTCTGTCCTCGGAGAGCAGGGGGCAGCTGTTGTTACCCTTTTGGAGGGTGCTATCTCTCCTCTGTGTGTGTGTCCAGCGCTTATCACTGAATAACCTTTGCGTCCCTGGACCGTTTGGTACCATACTATTTTATTTAAAGTTTTAAATTAAATAAAAAATATATTAAATTAAGGAAAGAGTCCACAAAAAACAGCAAACCATACACATTGACTTTAGCTGGGACAGACAAAAAAACAGTAAACAGATGATATCGAAGAAATGACAGGCGGCCAGTTTCCTTCTTCCAAAATAAAACCTGATCCCGCACATGTTCGTGATGAGCAGTTAGTGGAGGGGGGAACTGTGCCAAGGCTTCGTGACCTTCTTTCAGGCTCAAATCCACAAAGTCCGTTGTTGGTCCATTATCCGCCTCACGGCTGATATGTCCATTGGGTTTTTTCGGACTTTTGTAGTCTGCAAAAAAAAGTTAATCGTTGAAATTAAGATGATGCTTTCCCAAATAAGAACTGGCGGAATCAGAACCGGAAATCAAACCCGAAATAGCCCGTTTAGTTCGAATCGACTCGGTTCATATCGGATATATATCCAAATTAGTCGTTCGAGCCATTTCAAACCAATAAGGCTAAGGCCGTGTCGGACCAAACAGTCCTGATTCGGGCTGGTTCTTACACAGGGTAGCCCCAAAATTATTCAAAAAATAATCTCACTAACCACATCTCCTTCTTTCATGCTCTTTCCGCTGAGTTTCTGTCGCTTTGTCGAAGTTAACCAATTTCTCTCGGTTTTTCGAAACCTCGATTACTGGAATATCCTCCTGCTCCACTACTTGTACTCCCTCATCTCCATCGTTCTCATCACCAGGGACAACTTGTTTCGATTCCGACAGATTCATTTGGACGAATTGATCGGCCACTTCTTCTCTCAGCAAACGAGGGCGTGTGAATCGAACTGGTTCAGAGATCGGACCTTGATTGCGCTGCTCGATAGAATTGAAGCTCCGCTTCTGAAATTGAAGAATTAAAGTTAGTTAGAATGAACTGGATTCCAATTCTTGGCTAAAAAAGTTAAAAATACTTACCGAGAAAGGCTAGCACAGCTTTTTTTTGAGTAAATAGCGAATAAAAATATATCCAGAAAATTAAATAAAATCAAGGATTTCCCCTCCAATAAGTCCTCCGATCCAGGGAAGACAGGTCGATTGGAGGGGTGTCCGCCGGTCGGGTAGACTTGTGAGTAGAATGAATGAATGAGGAGGTTGAGGCCGGGGGATACATGGTTATGAGAGAGAGAGAGGGTGCAGAGAAAATAAGTGGGCGGAGTCTGTTGTCGGAGAGCAGGGGCAAATGTGTTTGCCCGATTGTGGAGAGTGTGAGATTAATTAGTGCAAAAGAGGATTAATGTGAAATTGGATGGGTTTTTTGAACTGATGGCTGATGGGAATTACAAACTACACTGTGGACTGAGAATTGTGGGCTACAAAACAGAGAAAGAGAGAAAGAGAGACAGCTGTTGTCACCCTGTTGGAGAGTATCATATTACTCATTGGAAGTGGTGGTTATGGGTATTAATGGGGGCATTGTATGACTTTTTACACCAGCTGACCAATGCTGGGAACGGATGACGACTGTACAAACTAGAATGTGGACTGGGATTTGTAGGCTACAAACTACATAATCGTCGATAAGTCCGGATGTCTCTGTTGCCGGTCCTGATAAACTTCATGTGTGTATGAATGCCTGGATATCCAGATGTCAGTAAGTCTGTCTGTTTGGAAATCCTAGAAACCAGATGTCCAGATGACCGAATTTCCGGATGTGTATGTATATATCGAGGTATCCGTGGGCTACAAGCTACATAATCACAGGCTAAAATCCGAAAGTTTATTGATTCATGGAAGCCTGGCTATATGTCTGTATCTCTGTTGTCACCAACTATAACATTCTGAATAAACAATGAAAATAAAACTTTTTATTACAGGTTTTTTTGCGCCCACTATTTTATTAAAAGGTTTCAAATTGATTAAGAAAATAATAATTAAACGAAAAAGTCAACAAAAAAAATAATTACTACGGCTGGGTCTACTGGTGCGACGGCGAGTAGGGGCGGCTTGGCTCATCATTTCCTCCGATGCGGATGCGTGACAGGTAGGTGATTGGCCCGAGGCCATTCTCCTGAAAAAAAAACTATGACTAGTGAACTACAGCTAGTGTTGTACTTATTCCTAGATAAGACACTCCACTCTCAACGTACTATGGAAACTGTCCCAAAGCTAGGCTCCCCTGGAGTCCAGTTCTAACATTCTGGATGTCTATTGTTTACTTTCTAGAGCAGTAAGCAACAGAGAAAAACCCTGCTCCCTCTTCGGAATAGGTTCAACCACAAGCCAACTCTATTTGAAACTTACAGTCACTTTGGTCCAAATTGCTTTGATCCTTCCATTTTCATGTTTCGCTTCAGCAACCAGGGCGTCCAATTTCTGAAAAAAAATTCGTTGGGCTGAATTACAAGGCGCATATCTCAAGAGTAGATTGAGCTGTAGAAAAGTTTTCAACTACAAAGTTGTGTTCCAAACCACTTTACATGTAAAATTGTTTCTGAATATCTGGTTTTTAGTTGATATTTCAGTTGAGTCAATGTACTTCAGTGATAATTTACCTTGTATGAGACCTGGTGTGGGTTTGGTGTGAAGGCGCGAGTTGAATTGGTGTTTCTTGCCACTGGATCTGAAAACTATTCTGAGTGAACAACTAGAAACCATTTGATTTCAACCCACCTTTCCAAAAAATTCTACCACTGAGGAAGGCCCATACAGCTTCTTTTTTGAGTAAATAGCGAATAAAAATATATTTTTAAAAAATTAAAGAAAACCAGAGTTTCTTCCCTCCAAAAAGTCCTCTAATCCAGAGAAGACAGGTCGATTGGAGGGGTGTCCGCCGGTCGGGTAGACTTGTAAGTAGAATGAATAAATGAGGAGGGTGGGCCGGGGGATACAAGATTAGGAGAGAGAGAGAGTGCAGAGAAAAGGAGTGGGCGGAGACTGTCCTCGGAGAGAAGGGGCAGCTGTTGTCACCCTGTTGGAGAGTATCATATTACCCATTGGAAGTGATGTAATGGGGGCATTAGATGACCTTTTTTCACACCAGCTGACCAATGCTGGGAATTTTCTGACGACAGTACAAACTACACTGTAGGCTGGGATTTGAAGGCTACAAACTACAGTATTGTCGATAAGTCCAGATGTCTCAGTTGCCGCTCCTGATGAAAAACTTCATGTCTGTATGAATGCTTGGATATTCCGATGTCCAGGTGCCGAATGTACGGATCGAGATATCCGAATGTCCAAATGCCAAAATGCCCGGAAGTTTGGATTCCCGAACGTCCGTATTGTACGTATGTCCGGGTGTATGTATTTCCCGATGTCTGTGTTTCCGGATGTCTGTGTTTCCGGATATCCGGGTGCCTTTTTTTCCAGGCGTCTCTTCTGTCCGTATCCTTGGATGTCCGGCATAGTTGTGACGGGCCGGGCCGGTGAGCCCGGCAAGCCCGGCCCGGCTAGCCCGGCAGGCCCGGACAAGAGGCGCGAATTTTGAATTTTTTTCAAAACCCGTTGAATAACAATAGTTAGTATAGTTTTTGAGCTTCATGAGTATGTTTTACAATAATTATTTGATAGCAAAACACTTTAATGCTTTCATTACGAGAACTATTGAAAAAAATTTTTTTTTTTTGAAAAAAATTGGGAAAAATTCGAGAAAAAAAAAGTATCCGGGCTACCGGGCCGGGCCGGGCTTCCAAAATTTTCCCCAAGCCCGGCCCGGCCCGGCCCTGGCCGGGCCGGGTTTCAAAATCACAACTATGATGTCCGGAATGTCTGCTGGTCCTCATGTCTTCCAGAATTTTTTCTGTGAATTTTGAAGTGTTTCAAAATTATTCCAAACAAGTAATTTTCGATTTCCTCCCATTCCCTACACTCTCTCCCTCTTATCAGTGTCAATAATCCGTCTCAACCTACTTACATAAGTCGAGAATTCTTCCTTTTCTGCTCGTTTTTTTCTCTTTTGGAAAAATGACGTTTTTCATTTTCCTAATTTTATTTTCTACCACTATTTTCTCAGTGAATGCTCAAGCTCCAGGTAATCTTAAGAGGTGCTAACCCGTACTAGGTCTACCTATAAAAGAGGCGCCATGTGTTTGGAGCATTATATCTCGGTTATCTTTAGAGATAGCCAAATGTGGTCAACTGATGAAATGTGTATTGAAAGATTTTGAACATTTTTCTAATTGACAACTTTTGACACCTCTGAAGACAACCGAGATATACTGCTGTGAAATATCTTAGGTCGCTCAAGGGTTTCATTACGGGTTAGCGCCTCAATGAAAAATTGAAGCTCAAAAACTCGTAACGAACAAAAAAAAATTCAGCTTGCCAAGGAATATGGAGCTTCGAGAAACCAGTCAATGAGCCTTATGTCACATGGTACCCACAGGAGTTCCCTCAATCAGATGCTCCTTTGATCCAGGATAACTTTGACTGCTCTTATGAGGTAATTGACATGCGGAACTGGATATCTGGACATCCGGATACCAAGACATTCAGACATCCGGACCAGTGTATGATACCGGGACGGGATTTCCCGGGAATTCCCGTTTTTTCAGTTTCGGGAGTGAAGATCCGGGACGGGCCGGGACAAGATAAGTCTCGGTTCTAATCCCGGGAACCCGGGACAAGAACCGGGTTTCCGGTCCCGTCCCGTCCCGGTTCCGGTTCCGGGTTCCCGGGACAAGAACCGGAAAATCTGGTCGACGGGACGGGACGGGACGGGACGAGACGGGAAAAAACGGGAATTTGCATTCCGACAAGAATAAAATATTTAGAAAGCAATAAAACTCTAAAAATTTATTTGAAAAATCACTAAACCGAACAGAAAACAACAAAAAACAATATTTTTACTGTTGGAGACACAGAGAAAAAAAGAGTCCCGTCCCGACCGGGTTCCCGAGAATTCGTCCCGTCCCGGGATATCCCGGGACGGGACGGGACAAGACTCATTCCCGTAAATTCCCGGGAACACACACTGATCCGGACATCTGGGTGTCTGGACATTTTAGTGTTTGGATATCCTAGTGATTGGAGATCCGGACATCCAGATGTCCCGACATTCGGGCATCTGGATATCTAGACGTTCGGACTTTTGGACAGACGTCCTTTTTTCGACCCCCTCGAATACAGCGGCCCCCATGAGGGGATGTCGAAACTAGAGCGGCCCCCATTAATTGTACGGCCCCCTCTATTAGAGCGGCCGCCTGGAGAGGGAGTTGAAACTAGAGCAGCCGGCCGCTCTATCAAAGAATTTACGGTATAAGGACATCCGGACACTGTCCAGATACAGACAGACACAATCTAAATTTCCTACTCTGACAATTTTCAGATAAATGTCCAAAAAGGCTACTCGGCTCGTGTCACCCTGACCGTCAATGTGACTAATCCATCAGGAATTTCAAGTGGACCAGTTTGGGTAACAAATCAGTTTGGCAAAACTGAAGAGTGAGCACTTTTTTTTTCTCCATACTCCCCAAAATACTAGCTTTGTCTGCAATTCGACGTGACAGTGTTTTTTTCGAAAATTGTCGTCAATTATAATGCCGAGCCTGCAAACATCCATCAGCCTATTTGCAGAATCGCCGATGCTTACCGGATCTACTTCTATTTTGTGGCCAATGGTGGAACCATCAAGTTGAGTACACAGAATGGGAAGGTTCAATTTGGATTCAGGATTGATTGGCAACCATATGAGTCTGTCCGGGTGTCCGGATATCCATCTGTCTGTCTGTTCGGATGTCCGGATATCCATGTGTCTGTCTGCCTGTCCGAGTGTCCTGATATCCATGTGTTTGTTTGTTCGGGTGTCCGGATATCCATCTGTCTGTCTGTTCGGATGTCCATGAGTCCGGGTGTATTTTTTGTTGAATGGCTGGACATGCGACAGTTAGTTTGTCTGAATGCGTAGGTGTCCGGATATCTGGATTTTCGAATTCCTGCGTACCTGTCTGTCCGGATGTCAGTGCATCTATCTGTTCATCCGCATATCCAGATGTTCGGACGTTTGTGTTTTGCTCTGCCCGGACATCCGTAGGTATGTCTGTCCCAGTGGATATCCGGATGGCCGGATTTCTATTTATTCGAACGTCTGTCGGTACATATGTTTGTCCGGATGTCCAGTTCTACGTTTGTCTGAATTTGCAGATGTCCGGATGTCCCGATCCCCATATTTCCGTGCGCCCCTCTGTCTGTACATCTGTCTTTTCGAATGTCCGGGTCACTATCCAGATTCTCGAGTTTGTCCAGATGTCCAGACGTCCAAATGTCTGTCTGTCCGAGTATCGGACATCCGGAGGTCTGTCTTTCCCAAATATCTGAATGATCTGCTGTGAGGTCCGGAGGTCCCTACCCCTGTCCGACGCCCAGATGTCCAGATGTTTAGACAGCTACATGTATGTGTGTCTGTATGTCCGGATGTCCATATTCAATTTCCAGACAACACCAACCCGACCTACTCCACACTCCGTGTCAACCAATCCGACACTCTTCCGTTCCTCCAATCCCCAGAGGAATACAGTTACACAACTATCACAGCAGACACTCGGGTCTCCATGACCGTAATCTCCCCGGCATACGACTTCTACTACTGTCTTCTCCGAGGAATTCTGATCTTCGACGGTCCGGATATCAATTCTCCATGTCTCGGGACTGCTTATGACATCTACACTGGCCAGACTCAATTCGTTTCGACTGGAAATCAAATGACAATTCAGTCATTGCTCAGGGAGGATGCTCCGATCCTTCCGATGATTTTATATCAGGACTACTCGAATACCAAGGATATCGTCCAATTCCAAGGTAAATGAGCAAAAAATAGTAAATGAAAAGAAGTAGTAAATGAGAAAAAAGTAGTAATTGAGCAAGCAGTAGTAAACGAGTGAAAAGTAGTAAATGAGTACTTGCCCGATTTCCAGGAGTGTTCTGTCCTAGTGCAGTTTATTGTGGGCTGTATCCGATGGACGCATCGAATGGACCGGTGGCTCTGCAGACTATTTATAGTTCGAATTACCTGGAGCTCGATGTCTTGACGGATTTCAATGGCTTCGGTACTTTGGATGTGTTCTTGGGAGGGGTCACCAAGGATAAGAGGAACTCTATTGCTGTTTATAAGTGAGTTGGAGGGAGAGGGACATCGGGACATATAGAGATACAGATAGACAAACATACAGACAGACAATCATACAGACATACAGACACCCAGACATCTGAGCATACAGACACCAAGACAACCGGACATTTGAACATATGAACGTCTAGATTTCCGGACATACAGACATACAGACACCCGGAAACCTGGACATACAGACATACAGATATCCGGACACCCGGACATACAGACACCCGGAAATCTGGGCATACAGACATACAGATATCCAGACATCCGGACATACAGACATACATACATCCGGACATCCGGACATCAGGAGATACATTCAGCTCGACATCTGGACATACAGACATCTGGACATAGAGACATCCGGACATCCGAACATCCAGACATCCGGACATCCGGACATACAGGCACCCGGGCATCCGGACAAACAGGCATTTGGACATCCGGACATACAGACCGCATACAGACATACAGACATACAGACATCCGGACATACAGACATCTGGACCTTCGGATATACAGACATCCGGACATACAGACATCCGGACATACCGACATACAGACAGCCGGACATCCGGACAGTGCCGCCACAAGCGCCACCTACCTGCCCCAATTGTTCTCGGGACCATTAAAAACGTATGTTCTTCTGAATGGAAAGGCCACTTTGAACCTCACCCGGGACTATGGTGAATTTGGAAATACGAAATCATTTGGGAGGAAGGGGTTCATTGCATCCACTTTTTATGGTCAAATGCCTACAGGACAACATGCTTTTGGAGAAATTTATGCTCCAATTGGGTACACGGAAGCTAGTTTCAAGTTGAAAATTGGAAGTATTGATATGACGGGGCAGACGGTTTTTTGGATTGATGCATGGCAGAATGGAACGGAGACTTTCGATGAAACGTGAGTTGTTTTTTTTTTCCCCAGGTGTCACGGGCTGGGCCAACACGCCTATTTCCTCGGTACGATCCTGCTAATGACTCCAAAAATTGAAAAAACGAGAAAATATGCGGAATTCTTAAATTCTAAAATTCTAAAAATGACGGAGCCTAGCCATGGTAATACTCGATTGAACCGTCCTTTCATTCCGAATCGAATGGTATTTTTTCAGCGAGATCCGATGATGATTAACCGAATTACGGTAGTTTTAGCATTTTCGTGGTGGGACCTCAAAATAAAAAATTTTTGGTTTTCAAAAAATCATTCATATTTCATTTTTCCAGCTACAACTCCACGGTGCTGCCAGACACTAAAAATGCATATTCGCTCCATGGAGACCACTTCCGTGCGTATTATGACACTGATCGATCGGCAACTAATGGATGTTTTATGAGATTTGAAGTGAATCCACCGACCCCCTGATTGAGGGGCACTAGAGGGCTTGCGACATTTTGAAACCGGACCATTCGGTTTTGAAACTTGCAGAAACTTGCAGAAAATTCTCAAAGACTGTGTAAAATGAAGTACCTTGTAAGTTGAATGAATAAATATTTGACCTTGATCTCTTCATTTTACCTAACCTCTACTCAATTGCTCACGTACATTGCACGCAAAAAAAATGATTTTCTGATAAGAATACAGGAATACACATAGAATTCATCATCTTTATTACGTAATGCTCTGTCGTGTTCTTATCAGGGAAAACAGAGACAAAACTACATAAATATAGGAGAAAAAGTATCAATTCTAGACCTTAAAAAAATGATTCTGGTGTTTTTATTCTTGACTTTGATAATTAGTGTAGATGCGGTGTTTTCTGGAGTTCCAGGTATGTTTTATCTTAGTTTTTGCGTAATAGTACTTGTGGACATCCGGACAAACAGACAGACCAACGGACAGAATTAGGTGTTAGATTTGACGGAACATTTTCTGTGAATATCTGGGGGGGGGGCTATCAAAGGACATCCGGACATGTAGGCATGCAGACATGCAGACACACAGACATCCGGACCAGCAGATACACAAACAGAATCGCGTACTAGGTGTCAGCTTTGACGACACTCATTATGAGAAAATCCGGAATCCTATCTCAAGGCGTCCGAAAACTTGGAAATCCGAACATCTGGAAATCTGGATATCTGAAAGTTTGGACATTCAGACATTATCTCAACCTCTGGAAATCTGGTAATGTACAGACATCCGGACGAATATCCGGAAAGACAGAAGAACCACGCTCAAAGTGGCGTAAGAAAGCTTGCATCTGCCTAATACCTTCCTCAAATGATTGCTAGCGCCTTTAAACTAATTTTTGTATTTCTGTCTGTCTGTATGTCTGAATATCTAGATGTCCAGATGCCCAATTTCCTCTGAATTACCTACTCTCATCTCCCGTCTTCTTCACGGAAATTATTTCAGAGTGTACTGGTGTCCAAACATTCAATCAACCATCGAATTCACCCTACACCACCACTTACCCAGTTGCAAATCAGACGTATTTGGAGGAGACCTTCTTTCCGGATGATTTCAGCTGTGAATATCAGGTAACTTTGCCAACGACAAACGGACACACAGACATCTGGACGTTTGGACATCGGGATCTTCCGAATTCAAACAAACAGGCTTCAGAATAGTAGAACGTCAGGGTTTTCAAAAAGAAAAAAGGAGATCCGGACATCCGGACAAACAGACAAGCAAACAAACCTAGAGAATTTTTTGATCTACTCATCTTTTTTTTTTCAGATCAATGTCCTTTCTGGCTGGTTTGTCCAAGTTGAAATCCTTTTGAATATAACGAGACCAGTGGGCATCCTTCCACCGGTTCAAGTCACCGATCATCTGGGGAAGAGTACTAAGTTTGTAGTCTTTGTAGTTTTTGTAGCTTTTGTAGTCAGTCTATTTCAGTGTCTCCTCTTCGGATGTCTTCTATTTTCTGAGCAATGGTGGGAGGGTTGGATTGAACACACAACACGGACAGATACACTTTGCAATTGGAATGTATTGGTCACAGTGTGAGTCTGTCGGGGTGTCTGGATGTCCGGATGTCCGGGTTTTCAAATGGATTGCTATGCATAAACGTCAACATGTCCGTTTGTCTGAAAGTCCGGTTGACTGTTTGTTTGAATGTCCGGATGTCTGTCTGTCTGAATGTCCGGATGTCCATCTGTGTGTCCGAATATCTGGATGTTCAGCTTCATTGCTGTCTGTCCGTATGCCTCAAGTCCGGATGTCCAGTTGCTGGAATGCTCGATGTCTGTCCAGATGTCCGTGTATCTCGGATATCCGGATTTCCAGGTTTTCGGAAGTCCGGATGTCCGGATGTCTATTCCAGGCTCCACGAATGCTCCCGCGTGCTCTGTCGGTGTGCCCGTTCATCCGAACGTCCCAAAACCCTGACGTCTGTCCAGATGTCCGTGTGCTTCCGACATCCGGATTGCGGGGTGTCCGGATGTCCAGATGTCCAGACGTCCGGATGTCCGGATGTCTAGATGTCTCTCCAGATGTCCGTGTCTTTTGAATATCCGGGCTTCCAGATGTCCGGATGCCCGGAAGTCCAAATGTCCGTTCCAGACTCCACGAATGCTCCCCCGTGTTTGTCTGTTAGTGTGTCCGTTTATCCGGATGCTTCTTTCATCTGGCTGGCCAGATGTCCTGGTGTCCAGGTGTCAGAATGTCCAGATGACCGGATTTTCGACTTCCCAGATTTCCAAATTCCTAATATTGCGCGTCAGTATGTCTGTCTGTATGTTTGTATTTATGTATGTCTGTATGTCTGCATCTTTGTCCACCTGTGTGCCTGTATGTCCGTATGTCCAGATGTCCCTCTATCTCCAAACTTCCAGACTCCACCGAACCGGCCCGTCAATCCAAAGTCAATATCTACGACATCATTCCCTACACCTTCCCGATCTACAAATGGCGACCAGAGACCATAACCGCAGACACCCGTGTCGCCATAACCATTATCCATAATCCAAAACTGACTTCCTTTAGTGATCTCCGCGCCGTTTTCCTCTACGACGGCCCGGATACCAATTCCCGTTGCATTGGAACTGCCTACGATCTGGCTGTTGGGCAGATCCAACTGGTGTCCAGTAGAGCGCAGATGACCTTGCAAATGTTGTTCGATGATGAGTTTAGGTCTAGAATGGTTGCCCAGGACTACGAGAATACCAAGGGAATAGTACAGTTTCAATCGCTGGTCTGTGGACTGCATGGAGTCTGTGGAGGGTATTCAATGGACGCATCGAAAGGACCGGTTGCCCTGCAGAGTGTCTATGATAGTAGTCGAGGAGGAGGGGACATTTTGAATGATTTCGATGGAATGGGCACGTTGGATGTGTTTTTGGGTGGGGTAACCAAGGATAAGAAGAACTCGATTGCTATTTATAAGTGAGTTGGGGGAGAGGGACATCGGGACATATAGAGATACAGACAGACAGACAGACAAACAGACAGACAGGCAGACAAACAGGCAGACAGAAAGAGAGACAGACAAACAGACAGACAGACAGACGTACATACATCTGGACTTTCGGACAAACAGACAAATACATCTGGACATCCAAATATCCGAGCACACAGATAGACATGAAAAGAACAAACAGACATCCGGACACCTGATCCAACAGACAGATATTTACCTGGCTATCCGTGGCCCCGGAACCAAAGATAGACGGACATCCTGACATCCGGACAGACAATGGAACATCCGGGCTTACATATGTAAAGACAGATAGACAGGCACATATAAATTCACGTGGACATCCGGACATTCGGAAACACATGAAGCAAGACAGTTGGACATCCAGGTCAACAGTAAACAGGCGGACATCCGGACACCCAAACCAATAGACAGACAAAGACCTGTATGTCCGGAAACCCAGAACCGACGACTGACATCCGGACGGCCAGACAGATAGACAGACAGGAAATTGAATATCCGGATAGTCCAACAGACAGACAGACATATCTTCAACGTCACGCATAATCTTACGTGACATCCGGACACACAGAGAGACCCGGAATGGGACATCTGGTGTGACATCCGGGCTGACAGACATGTGGACAGCCCCACACGAATAGACTTATAATTACCTGGACATCCGGACGTCCCAACTGAGCAGACGGACGGACAGACAGACAGACAGTCAGACCGACAGACAAACAGACAGACAGACAGACAGACAGACAGACAGACAGACAGACAGACAGTCAGTCAGACCGACAGACCAACATATAGGCGACGCCACACATATTAGCATGCCAGAAAGCTGTCATACGCGCCCCACCGAAACTCTAACTGGAGAGACGCAGAGACACGGCGGCAAATTTAAATTTAATTTATTTTCGTGTAAACCGGACTCCTCTCGGACAAAAGTTGTGTCGATTTACGCAGCGAGCTAGACGAATTGTTTTCTCGCGTTTCAAGATTTTGTTCGTTTCTCTTCGGATTTTTGCTTATTTTCTGCATTTCTTTTTTGATTTTCTTAATAAAATTAATCGTCAATTCGTAAATTCTTGTTTTTCTTTATTTTTCCACTTGATTTCACGGAGAGTGATTTTGTTTAGCACT